>VZTN01035797.1:505507-519573 GCA_013400515.1 Erpornis zantholeuca | reverse complement strand
CCCGCAGGTACCCACCCCTCCCGAGCGGCCCCCAGCCCGACCGTGCCGGGCACGCCCGCGGGGTGGCCCCGGCTGGTGGCTCGGGGGTGCCCTTCCTCCGCTCCCTGCCCCGCTCCGGGTCCCTCCCGGTGCCCAGGTGAGGCAGGCGGGTCTCTCCTCCCGCCAGGCGAAGCCGAAGCCGCCCAGCAAACCTCTCCCAGCGCTGAAGAGCAAGGTGCCGAGCCACGGCCAGGAGCCGCCGGCACCGTCCCTCCCAGCGGCACCCTTCCAGCGGTGTCCCCCGCCAAAGGTGGCCCTGAAGCCGCCCCCGGCCAGGAGGTGACCAAGGATGCTCCGTCCGCCACCGCGGCCGGCCGAGGGGCGGCACAGCTGGGTGGGTGGCACAGCCGGGGAGCCGTGGGCTGGCTTCCACCCTTACTTGAATTGCTGGCCGGACCTCGGACCTTGCCCGGGGGCCACCAGTGTTTACAGATCCTCGAGTTGTGCCTTAATGGACTCGGCAGCTTCCCGGCTGTCCCGGAGGGAGCCGTCAGCCGGGGCTTCCCAAAGGAACCGGGAGCGGGGACAACGCCAGCTCCGGTTCGGGGGACTGCCCCACACTGCCCCACGCCCTCCTGCGCCCTGGGAGCTGCTGCTGCCTTCTCTCCCGACGGCCTGAATGTGTCCTGCTCCTCCTGCCCTTCCCTGCGGGGGCTGCGGAGAGCGGCTCCTGGCATCACGGGGCAGGAAGAGCGCTGCTCGGCGGGGACCGTGCCCCAGGAACACTGCCCGGCCTGGGGACATCACACGGGGGATGTCACCACGGGCGGTGGCAGGTCCAAGCTGGGCTTGGCCTCCCCACGGGGCTTTTGTCTCTGAAGTTATTCCTTGGGTTACTGTTCAAAAGGGAATTCCCTGGGAGCCTTTTTACTGCAACCGTTTATTTATGACCCTTATGTGTCCATTTTGAGCCACTTGCTGTAAAACCAGGCCTCCCATTTTTGATATAATTTAGGTTCAAGGCTTTTATACCAATAAAGACTGAAGGCAGAGGCGTCATGGGATGTGTCTGGGCAGGAGGGGACAGGGGGCTGGCAGCAGGCAGGGAGCTGTGCAGGGATCAGGGAAGGGGGAGAAGGGCTGGAGCTGAGCTCCCCAATCCAGTGCCAGAGGCACGGGAGCCAAAGTGCAGCACATTTTGCCAGCCACGCAGAGCCAGGCTGCCCCAGGATGCTGCAGGGAGTCCCCTCATGCTCAGCACCATCCTGGCTGGGGGTTACTTTGAGCCCAAGCCGCTTACAGGGTTCCCAGGGTGGCTGTCGCTGCAGCTGAGGACATCCACACCACACATCCACACCACACAGCGCTGCTGCACAGTGAGACGTACAGGCGTGCCCCACTTCGTGTGCCACCATCCCCAGGACACATAAAACCATCCCAAAAAATGGTAACAAAATAATTTTATTCTGCTTTATCAAAAGAACTTAACACTGTGAATGTAAACCTGACCGTGTGTATCGCGTTTCCTTAAGGAGATGCAGATCCAGGGGCAGACCCCTTTAGTCACAGCCCCACGCAGGCCGTGGGAGCGGAGAGAAAAGCCAGTTCAATCCCAAAATCCTGGCTGCAGCCATGTCCCTGCTCACAGCTGGGGCTCAGAGGGCAGCACAGCCCCCGCCAGGGTGGCACAGCCATGGCCATGCCCTCCTGCATGCTCTGGGGCTGCTGCGGCGGCGGCCGGGGAAGCACGGAGGGGTGGGGGAAGCTGCTGCAGAAGGCACCGAGCATCACAGGCTGCTGCAGGACCTGGGAGCAGCCCCAGGGAGCCTCAGACCACGCAGGGAGGTGGCTGATGCATACAGAGGGACACTGAGCCAGTGACAGCCACCTGGGGATGGTGCAGGGAGGCAGCACAAGGCGCGGATCCAAAGGGAAGCAGCTCTTCCTGCACTGGCCTGGAAAGCTTTCCTGTAATGTCAGAGCATGGACATCTTGCTTTGATCACTGCAGGAGGTGTGAACTGCCTGGTCACTGCTCCCACCAGTTCTCCTCATGCCCTCATCACTTCCAGGCTGGCAGAACCTACCCTGTCCAGCCATTCCCGATGCCCAGTGTGTACAACCCCAGGAACACATGACAAAAATCACAGGGACTACATCCCTGCCAGCATTCCCTCCAGCAGTGCTTCTAGCCTATAAAGCCTGTCCTCATCCCAAAATCCAACCAAAGGGGTGCTGCCAGGGTGAGGAGAGGCTGTGTCTGTGCCAAGGGCCTGCTGCAACACTGAGGAGGTGGCAGGGCAGAGATGAGACCACATTGCATCCTCAAAGCCCATGCCACAGGAAAAAGGGCACCCTGCAAGCCAAGCCACCCTTCCAGGAGACATTTCAAACACCACAAAACACACTGCCACCCCCTCTCTGCCCTGGTGCCCTGGCTCCTGCTAGGGCTGGGTTGGAAGAGGAGCTGGTATCCTAAAGCAGAGCATCAACTGAGCCTTGGGAGTTTGCAGGCAGACAGAGGACAAGACAGACCACCCGAAACTGCTGCCAAGTCCCACAGTTATGTCTTACACCCTGCAGAAGGGGCAGGGCCAACACAGCCCTGGGTCCTGCCCCAGAGATGGAGGAGGAGCAGCCAGGGCAGGAGCAGAGACGGCAGCAGGCACCGTGTGTCACCAAACTTCCTTGTGGAGAGACAGTGGCATCCCTGAAGCAGAGCCCCAGGGCGTGGGGACGCAGCACTGCAGAGCCCCAGCCCACACAGCCCCTCTGGGGACATCACTAGCACGGATGAAGCTGTTTTGGGTCGAGTGTTTCTCACTGGCAGAAGCTGAACACATCCCTCCCCTTGCTGTGAGGCTGCAGATGGTGCCAGGGACAGAAGATCTCAACAGGCTGAGTGCCTGGAGTGCCACCACCCCCCAGCCCCTCCAAGGGTGGCACAGCTGCTCCGAGGGGAGGGGACAGCAGGAGGCACGCACAGGTGACCTGGCTGGCAGAGCAGAGCAGGTCTCTGAATATGCAGCAGGCAGTGCTGGGGTGCTCCCAGCTGGAGAACAGCATTCCAGCTCCTGCCAGCTGCTTCCCCAGCTGCCGCAGCCCGGATCCTCAGAGAGCACGAGGAGGAGCGGGGCCGAGGAGCAAGCACACCCCCACAGGCAGAGGGGAGGAGGGAGGAAAGCAGAAAGCAGGCTGTCCCAGCAGATTGCCCCACCCCGAGCACATCTCTCCCTCCTGGTGCCGTGGCAGCCCAGGAGCAGGGTCAGGTGTCTCACAGAGCGGGACAGAAGGTCTGCCTGCCTGCCTGCCAGCCTGGCCAGGGACAGGAGGAACAGGGACACGCTCCTTGCTGTGGCTGCTCAAGGACACACAAAGCAGGCTCCGCTTTCTGGAGCAGTGGATTTTACACAGAGGAGCAGCGATGCCTCACCTACTTGGCAGCTGAAGCGTCAAACATCTGATCTGCAGCACAGCAGGGTCCTTTCACTCTTCTCTTCCCCTTCACTTTGCCAGCACAGCAGAGCAGTGGAAATTCAGCCGCCTTTCCCCGGTGAATGACTTACAGGGAGGCTGGAATCTGAGCAAAGGCTTGCCAGGCTCTGTTCCCAAGCAGCTGCTCCGAGGTGCTCCTGAAGTGTGGTTTAGGAGGCGATGAGACTCAGCCACCCAGCAGGAACACCAGTCAGTGCCAGGCAGCCCGTGCAAGGCTCTTGCTTGGAGAGGCGGGGAGCAGAATCCCTTCAGAGATCACTTCCTCCCAGTCGTTATCTAGTGCTGCTGTCTACAGGAATACTATGGCTATGCAGATCCTACTCCAACAACCTATTCCACACCAAACCACTCCTCGCCCTGAGCAGGAACACACTGGCCACGGAGAGCCCACTCCACTGGAGTCCTTGAGGAGAGCGAGACAGAGTCAGCAGAAACCTTCACCAAGCAAAGCTTCAGTGGCGGGACGAGGGGAACCTCCTCTTCACTCAGCCTCAGCCAGGAGCGCTGGGCAAGGGCCAGTGTGCAGCAACACAGCACTCAAAGCCACATCTCCTTCCTCCAGAGTAATGCCTGCTAAATAACTGCACCTAGCCCGGGAGGATTTCCTGCCGTCTGCCATTTAATATTCCAGTATAGGTATGTTAGTACAGGATTATCCCTCCTTTGGAAGCACCAATTTAACAGGGGGAGAAACGGAAGAGGCAGAGCCCTTGCAATCTGTTGCTAGAAGAAAATCAACCCAACTGCCACCTATACACAAGAGGTCCAGGCGTGTGCTGCATCCGCCCCTCCGGCACGGGGCCTCGTCCCCGGGCACAGCCGGGCTCGCTGCTGAGCTACACCGGGATCCTTCCGCCTCCCTCAGCCAGTGCTCTCCTCGCCTCTGAGGGGGCTTTCTGCAGAGGTCTCCAGGGTTTCCTGTGCAGGAAGGCTGGTTTCGTGGGCAGTCCTCAGGCTGGCCTGCTGGAAGGCACAGGAGTCCAGGAACACGCCGGGGATGCGGTCGCCGAAGTACAGCTTGCTGTTGGCAGCGATCGCCTGGTACTTCATCAGCTCCAGGTACTCAGGGGTCAGCTTCAGCTACAAAAACCAGAAACCAGAGACTCTTAAGAGACAACCTTCTGGGCCCTGCAGCGTTAGGTTCCATGTCAGGCAGCTGCCTCCTGGGGTGTGGGCTGCTAAACCAAGTGCTCTTCCAGTGCTGCCCCCCTGATGCTGATCTCCTGTGCAGAGGACAAGAGCAAGTGACTGGCTTCCCAGTGCTCACCTTGTTGGAGTCAGCCAGCTTCCGAGCAGTGTAGTACTCTGCATCAGCTTTTGCCTTCTCCCTTGCCAGGAACGCAGCATCTGACACAGCAGCAGAGGAGGGACAGCAAATAAAGCATTAGGAAGTGACCGGCCCCACCACAGCGAGCACCTGAGCCCTCATCCTGTGGGGACCAGCTGACCCAGGAGTGCCCATGACAGCCTGGCTGGCCCCGTGCCTGCCCTGCAGCTCCCTGGAGAGCTCCATGCACAGGGCAGGAACGACCCCAGTGCCCAGCCTCACAGCCCTGCAGCTCCCTCAAGGACTTGTGCAGGTCTGAGGTTGCCCTGCCTGCCCCCACCCCCTGCCCCAGCTGCGGGGTTACCTTCAATCTCGGAAATCCGCTTCTCCGTTTCCTTCTCCATGATCTTCTGTTGGTAGTGAATCCTGGCCACCTGCGCAGCCTTCTCTGCCTCTGCAATCACAGCGAGCCCAGCTGGGACATTTGCTCCCCAGGGCTTGGGCACCAGCACCCTGACCCCAGCACCTGGCTGCGGGATCTGCCACACCAGGAGCTGCTTCCTTGCTCCCTCCCTCCCTACTCAGTGCCAGTCTGTATTCCCAGCAGAACAGTAACAGGAGGAAATCGCAGCGCTGGTGTCTGCAGAGCTGACAGCCCGTTTACAAGTGTGATCCCTCTGGCACAGGGACATGGAGCTCCAAGCCCAAGCAGTTTTTCCAGAGGAGTGATTTCCTCCGTCCCCACTGCAGGACAGAGGTGCTCCCTGCTCTGCTGCTGAGGCATTTTCACTCAGATGCTGGTGCAGCCTGGCTGTGCCTCCCTCGGGGAGCTGTCAGCGATGGAAGACAGCGTCCTGCCCCAGCTGAGCAGGGAATGCAGGAATGGAGGCGCAGCCTGTGACATTAACTGGTGACATTACCAATGAGTGCTTTCTTCCGGTCTGTCTCTGCCTCCTTCTCCACCACCTTCTGCCTCTGCGCTGCAATCAGCAGCTTGGTCTTCTCGGCCTCCCTGCGAGGGGAAAAGTGTTATCCTGGGGAACGGGAATGAGGAGCAGCTCTGCACCCCAGGAGAGGCCATGGGACAGAGGCCAGCCAGCTGCCAGCCGTGGGGACTGCCTCTGCCTGCAGCTGTACGAGCACAGGCCAGAGGAAGGGACCACCCCCCTCTCCACCTGATGGATGCAAGTCCAGTCCGAGGCCCTCGGGACAAGGAGCAGGGAGGGCAATGTGGGCTGGGAGCTGG
Source organism: Erpornis zantholeuca (assembly GCA_013400515.1). Taxonomy (NCBI): domain Eukaryota; kingdom Metazoa; phylum Chordata; class Aves; order Passeriformes; family Timaliidae; genus Erpornis; species Erpornis zantholeuca. The sequence continues at coordinate 513,587 of VZTN01035797.1, read as the reverse complement.
ACTTGCTCAGCAAAGGTGAGGGGAGGTCCAACAGCATCCCAGAAATCCTGGAGGGGAGCTTATGGGCAAGACCCCTGATTTCAGTATGGAAAGGGAAAACAGAAGGCACAAGTGCACCTGGCCAAGCACACACTGCCTGGAGCTCACCTCTCACTCCCTGAGCACCAGGGCACAGCTTTCTAACAGCACTGTGCCTCTGCAGGACCCTCAAAACGAATTAATGCAATCTGATGTCCAGATACTCACATTAGCTCAAAGTTTCTGCGGATGGCCTCTGGAATTTTGGGTTTTGTAACACGCACAGCCTGTGAAAGAAGAGACAGGGAGCACATTTTGAATGAAACACTTTGATGCGCACTGCATAACCAAGCCACATCTCTGCAAAACTGGCTGCAGGGCTGTGGGCAGCAGTGCCTGATCCTCCTGTGGAACACTGCTGAGCACAGAGCTGTGCTGCACTCCCATTTCCTGCACTCCATCCATTCCCACCATGGGAGGTGGCTGCAAGCCCCAATGTCCAAACTGGCCTTGGACACTGCCAGGGATCCAGGGGCAGCCACAGCTGCTCTGGGCACCCTGTGCCAGGGCCTGCCCACCCTCTGCACAGAACATTCCTCTTTCAGTTTAAACTGTTGTCCCTTGTCCTGCTGCTGCACGCTGGGCAAAAAGTCTCTCCCCACCTTTTTAAATCTCTTTATTGAAAGGCCACAACACCCACCTGGATAGTGAGACCTGGTGCCATGGCGTTGAGGTCCTTCTGCAGGGCCAACTTCAGGTTCTCATCTATCTGATCTGTGTTTGGAGGACAAAAGAGAGGCCATTTAGCTTATCATCTTTTCTCCCACAGCTCGTGTGGCAGAGTCAGCTGGCCCTGAAGAGCAGGTAACTCTGTGGTGTGAGATAAAGATGCTTCCTGAGACCATTCAGTACATTGATTCGCTTCCTATGTCCCCAGAGAAGCATTTCCAAAAGGAGAGTCATGTGCTAGTGACTAGAGAAGTTCAGCTATTGATGAATTTGTGCTGTCTGAGCTAAGAGCAAACGGCCTGCAGCATCTCAGCAAGACAGAATGCCCAGAGCCTCTGGTAGAAGTCTATCCCTTCTCAGCACTCAGACTTGGAGTACCTTAATATTAAAACTCTGACAACCTTTTATCTTCCACAAGCCACTGTTCCCCTGCTCAGCCACCTAAGGAGGAACACAACCTGTTCTGTCTTTGGGGCCCGGGTTCAGCAAGGAGAATATGAGCTGTGCACTCCTGAAGCACTGCTACCTCCCTGCCAAAAACCTTCCAGCTCTCACCTGTTAAAGACAGCCAGGAGGGAGCTGTAAAAGCACAAAAGTGAATTCAGCAAGGGAGCAGGGGCCTACAGGCAGGAGAACAAGACAGATGCACAGTCACAGTGAAGGCCATGGGCATCACTGCACACACAAGAGTGGAGTGGCTGCTTTGTGCATCCAGAAAAAGGGGGAAAAGACTGAAATCTAATTCCCACATGCAGATGGGGAAAGGCAAAGACACCTGAGTCACTAAAGTTACAGGGGAAGTGGCACATGGATGGAAAAGGAGCTGGATTCTAGACTGCAGCTCCAGCCCAGGGGCGGTCTGCTGCCAGGGGCCAGCTGTAACATATTCCAGAGCAGCACAGGAGCTCCCAGCAGGACCCCAGCAGGGATCACCCAGCTGCCACACACTTACCAAACAGCTCAATGTACACTTCCTGCAGGGTGTGGGCGCTGCAGAACTGGTTCAGCTCGTGGTGGATCTTGTTGAAGATCAAGGTCTTGTCGTAGTCCGCGGTGTAGTTCCTCACGATGTCGTACACTGGGGAGGGAGAGAATCGACACAGCTCACCACTGACACGTGCCTCGATGCCAGGGAAGGAGGGCAGCACTGGGAATGGGCTTTTCAGGACTTGGGCAGCCAAAGGCACAGCTGCCCTGCCCAGCTGGCAGGGAGAAGCCTGCTGCACAGCCACACAGCACTAGCTGCTGGGATCACACAGCTTCCAGGAGCAGCCACGGCAAGATGCACTGCCTGGTCCTGTTCTGTCACCTGCACACACAGATGCAACAGCAAAGCCTCACCTGGACCTGCACCCACAGGAACAGCTACTGCTGTCAAGTGGAAACAAGGATCATTCCCACTATTTAAGCCAACCAGATCCTGCACAGAAAGGAGCACAGCCAGCAGGTCAAGGGAGGGGATTCTCCCTCTGCTCCTGCTGAGACCCCACCTGGAACCCTGGGCACAGTTCTGCCTCCCACCCTGCCCTAAAAAGGACCTGGAGCTGTTGGAGCAGGTCCAGAGGAGGTCACTGAGTTGCTGAGGGGAGTGGAGCAGCTCCCCTATGGAGCCAGGCTGGGAGAGCTGGGGCTGCTCAGCCTGGACAGGAGAAGGTTGTGTGGAGACCTCCCAGCTCCTTCCAGGGTCTGAAGGGATCCAGGGAAGCTGGAGAGGGACCCTGCAACAGGAACTGGGAGTGGCAGGATGCAGGGAATGGGTTCAGAGTGCCAGAGGGGAAACTTAGGTGAGATACATGTAAGAAATTCTTGGCTATGAGGGTGGGGAGGCCCTGGCAGAGGTTGCCCTGAGAAGCTGTGGCTGCTCCATCCCTGGGCAACACCCATCCCCATCCCAAGGCCAGGCTGGAAAGGGCTTGGAACAATCTGGGATAGTGGAAGGTGTCCCTGCCCATGGCAGAGGGTGGAACAAGATGATCCTGAAGGTCCCTTTCAGCCCAAACTCTTCCATGATTCCGTGAATTACAACAGGAATTCACCCTCCCGTGCCTCAGCAATGCTGGAGCTTTGCACTAAGCTGTGCAGCTGCACAAAAAAAGCTGTCTGTGTCTTTGGCTGGGTGAAACAAGAAGCTACGAGACTCTACCATGGATTTTGTCTCCCCAGTTTTCTCAGGAGCTGAGCTGGAAGCCCCTGGGATCAATGCTACAGGGCCAGGAGCCACAAGGGTAACAAGGAATGGAAACAGACAGGGAAGCTTTCCAGACATGGAAAAGGGAAGTCCTGCAGACCAAGCCAGAGGTGCCACAGGAGGAGTGAAGACACTCACAGCTCTGCTGGTTGAACCAAGATTGGAAATACCTGCATATGGGGCCAGCTTGTTCACAACTTCTATTCGGTCAATGTAGATCATAACACCCCCACTGCAAGGGAAAAGAGAGTTCACCAGTCACCAGCTGTTAACAGCCAACACACGGAAAGCAGAGGCATCTTTATCCCTCTTGTACTCTGAGCATTTGGCAATGAGATGGCCATGAACCCCAGCCCCTCTCTCTGCGTAAATCACAAGCCTGAAAGGCACTTTCCTTTCCCTTGTGACCTCATGCACTCAACCAGCCAAAGGAAAATGCTTCTGAACGGGAATGTAGCTGCAAGCAGCAGGAAAGCAGAGAAGAAGGCAGCGAGGGCAGCAGGTGACAGCCACCAGCAGCAGAGCAGACACCACGTGCAGACACACCTCAGCTCTCCTGGGCAGCAGGTACATGTTACACAAAAAGCCCTTAGTTTAATTCACACAGTCACTGACTCCAGCAGGAGCTTGGCAGGGCCCAGGAGAGAGGAAGGAACAAAGCACACGGCAGACTCCACTCCACGCTCCCAGCTCCAGTGTCAGTGCCCAGGGCTCTCCAGGAACACCTGAAGCACCCCAGCAGAGGGAGCCTGCAGGCAATCCTCTCCCCAGGGGATGCTCTGCTGCCACACTGGCAGGGAAAAGGGGCAGTCAGAGCTCAGGCTTGCCCCCAGCCTCTGCCCTTGCTGGTGGGGCTCTCAGAAAGTCATGCCCACCCCTGGGTACCTGTAACACCCGAGAGAGCACAAACTCTACTGTGAAGGAAAAAACCCTGAACTTCCAACAGCTCTAAGTCTCTTGAGAGCATAATTTCAAAGCAGAATACTCCTGTGATGTTGTCCTTGGGACAAAGGCACATCACAGACCAGAAGGTTTAGCAGGAACTGTTTAGAGACACCTCATTCCTAGCAGTGGAATTCCCACATTTCCAAACTCAGTCTCTGTGATGTTTGAGCTCAAACATATCCCCCACGACAAACTCCATTTCTTATTTTGCAGATCTTGATCTCTGGCAGCTGAAAGCCAAGTCTGCAGAAAAACAACCTGAACTTGCCTGTGTCTGTGCTCTTTTGGAAAAGGCCTCCCAAGCCCAGCCTGCACTTGCTCCAAAGCTGCTTCACGACAGCTATGAGCTAAAAACACCGGTGATGGATGGACCTGGTCTGCTGCAAATTTGGCATTTCAATTTTAAAGGGATGTTAGGGAGAAAAGAAGAATGTCTGCAACACCCTGGATCCTATCAGGACTCATCCACAGCCCCGTATCACCTCCCAGGCAGGAAAGGCTCTGGAGTGGCACCTCAGAGCAGTGAGGACTGTCTGACTGCACCACCACCTTCCACAACAACCCTGCCGAGGCTCTCAGCCAGCGTGGGGCAGGGGCTGGGGTATTATCCACTGGCATTCCTGTATCATGACCCAGTGTGCTGGGGGATAAGGGAATCTGATCAGTCCTGCTGGTCACGCAATAGCTTTGAGGAAACAGGGGCCACTCAGACCCAGAGTGTTCAGGGAGAGAGGAACAAGGAGAAATCCACAGGAAGTCTAAAAGGAGCATCAACACATTGGCCATGTGCACCTGGAAGAGGCTTAAGCATAACTAGGCAGCAGTGCTGCCTGACCTTATGGGACAAGGAGACAGCATCCAGGGAATGCCATGGAGATGGACACGGACAGGGATACCCTGGAGAGCCTCAGACAATTCAGGATCTAACTATGGATTTAAAGTCTCTATTTAATGTATTCACTTAGTGCTGCCAGGTACAAACGGGACAGGTAAGGCAAAAACTGGGGATGGGACACCCACACAGACACTCAGAAGCTTCCTGATACAGATAAGGGTACAGGGAACAGGAATATAAAGACAATGGAAGAGAAACCCAGCCTCTAAAATCTGATGGTTTAGTATGTAAATGCAAAACCTTAAACTGTTCAGGACCTATTCTGGTAACAGACTTTGAACTGGGGCAGTGCCACTGCAGGTGTGTTCCATTTGTTATTTATAAGGTCATGTTTTACTATGGAAAACGTGGATGCAAAGCTCTGGCATCGAGCAGCCACAGGCTTTGGATTCCAAGGGCAGCAAAGCGAAAGGCTCCTGCAGGAACACCTCGGCAATGGACAGGGCTGTGGGGACCTTTGGTCAGCAGTGTATTCAATTATTAACTCAGAACTGCTTTTGCCAGCTGTTTGGTGGTTCAAAGCCAATTTTTACTGCCTGTACCTGCCCAACCACCTGCACTGCACAACTGAACCCCACAATGCCCAAAGTCAATGGAAACTTCATTTTTAGCTCCTAAATTGTAGAAGCACAGAATGGTTGGGGCAGGCAGGGACCTTTTGCTTGGCCTAACACTGTTTACCTCACCCCAAAAGGACTCTGGACAAGGCCCTGCAGTGGCAGGACAAGGGGGAATGGGTTCAGACTGACAGAGGCAAATTTAGGTGAAATATACAGAAGAAACTGTTGGTTGTGAGGGTGGGCAGGCCCTGGCACAGGGTGCCCAGAGCAGCTGTGGCTGCCCCTGGATCCCTGGCAGTGCCCAAGGCCAGGCTGGATGGAGCTTGGAGCAGTTTGGGACAGTGGGAGGTGTCCCTGGCCATGGCAGGGGTAGCACTGGATGGGCTTTGAGGTCCTTCCCAACCCAAATCACTCTGGGATTTCATGAAGGCTGCAACACTGAACGTTATCTACAAATATTCCTGAAAAAGCTTTGAGATCTAAAAGTAAAACCATGAGACCTGTACATTAATATTTAACCCCATGTGATGTCTGATGCTGAATAACTCCAAGAAAGTTAATATGGGTTAAACCTGATTAAAATTAACTCTGTTTTATTAAAGTTGCCACCAAGGGTGAACTTTTAATTTCAATGTGGTCACTGCATGTCATCACCCCAGTCCCACTGATTTGTTTTTCCGAACACAAATTTTGTTGAGGACCCTGAATGTAAAAGACAAGAAGAATCACCAGGGTTTCTTTATCCTGAGGAGTCATCACTTTACCTCGTGGATGAACCAACACAACAGGATCTGTAACCCAACTCAACCAGCAATCTCCTCCTGCTTGTTACAACTAGGCAGGTCTATGCTGACAGAAGAATCAGCCTAATTATACTGCAGGAATTTCATTTGGACGTGAGCTCCCTGCCATCAGGAGGATTCCCACTCACTGTTTACTTCTGCCCACCACTGGGGTCAGCACTTGGATCAGCCACAGGACTCAGAGTGGAAAGAACCAGTCTGAGGGCAGAGCAAAGCACAAGCAACAGGCTGCCAGAGTAACCGAGGGGAGAAACCCAGGAAAACTCAAGATAACATCGCAATAAATGCAAATGCTCTCCCAACAGCTCCAGCAAGAGCCAGAGTGTTCCCTGCTGAGCCTCCTGTTCTGCCATACTGGGATATATGTGTGGGATTGATTTTCTGCTTTGATTTCTGCCTTTACTTCCCAGCCCCTGTGTCCCAGCAGGTGACCCCACAGCATGCAACTAGAACCACAAACGGGAGCCCTACCTGGTCCCACAAGGCACATTCTTCACTTCATCAGTCTGCAGCGTGGTCTGCAACACAAACACAGCCAGCGCTCACACACCGCTCCCTTCTCTGGGCAGGACCCCCACAGGGCCAAGAGAGCCCCAAATGTGTCCTTTGCCTGCCTTGTGACGCCTGCAGGTGTGGCCATGAGGCAAAGCTTCTCCTCACCTGCCTTTTGCGGCACACACAGGCAGCTGTGCCTGCTTCCCCACTCGGGGCCCTCAGGGATGGGGCGCTCCCGAGGAGCAGGGACTGTCCCCCCATGAGCAGGACACTGCCAGTCCCAGCAGGGCACACACGAGCTGGGGACAGCCTTCCAACAGCACACACCCTGCTGTGTGCTGGCACCAGAGGCAGAAGGAAAGCAGGGATTCCCAGGAGCTGCTGCTCCCACCCGCACGCCCCGGAGCCCCTCTGCAGACAGCAGGCCCACCCTCCCCGCAGCTGCTCCCCTCAGCCTGGCCCCGGGGCAGGGAGAGGGCACCGACCTGCACGGATTTGAAGGTGGTGATGAACGGGAGCATGATGTGGTAGCCAGGCCCGCTGGGGCTGGTCAGCAGCGCACCGCCCCTGCGGAGAGGGAGGAAAACAGGGGAAGGGCACTGAGAATTGCACCAGCGCCCCACGTTTGGCAGCGATTCCCCGGCAAAAGGGCTTGAGCACACCTGATCTCTGCCTGCTGCAACTTTGCTTGGGGCCTGCGAGCCATGAACTCTTGGAGAAGGCAGCTATTGCTAAACCCTCCCAGCATTGCAACACCGCACAGAGCTGCCAGAACGCGGATTTCTCCTCTTTCTCCTCCCTAAATAGTTTGCTGGTAACCATGGAAAAATCCGGCCATGGATGCGATGCTGCCACTTGGGATTTTGGCACAGCCCCTCGCCCAAACCACAAAGAAAAGACCCCCCCAGGCTCTCATGCTTGTAATTAAAGGGAAATGGCCCATGGTGCTGAGTGGGAAGGGCAGGGAAAACATTCCACAGCACCGACACAGAGGCAGCTCTGGCTGGGTAACAGTTTGGGACAAAGGGGACAGCTCTGGCTGGCACAGGGAGAGAGCAACAGATGTGGGCAGGCAGGATGGACCAGGAGCTCCTGGCCTCTGAGCTCTGAAACCCAGGCTGTGAAAAAGGCAGGGACGAAGGAGAGGGAGGAAAAGCAGCTGAGGGTCCAGAGAGCCAAACACACGAGGGCTCTGCACGGGGCCGCGGTGCCTGGGACTCACCAGCTCGGGTGCAAGGGAGCAGGAATAACAGCGGCTGCCCACCCAGGGGACAAAAACCGGAGGGAAGTGCAGGACAGAGCAATCCCTGGGACATCCAGGGATGAATCCCAGCTCCGGGCAGGCTCCCGGGAGCCCCGTACCTGTAGTACACGGCCAGGTGTCCCTCCTCGACCCTGTGGATGGCGGAGTAGAGCAGGAAGACGAGGAGCCCCGTGGCAGCCGCGG
>VZTN01035797.1:489134-504882 GCA_013400515.1 Erpornis zantholeuca | reverse complement strand
ACGGCGGGGCGCGCTGGTGACGTCACCGCCACCCGGCGCCGCTGGTTGCCGGGCAACGGCGTGAGGGCGATGGCGGCGCGGGAGCGAGCAGGCCTCAGTCTGTGCGTGTGTCTCACCACAGAGTTTATTATATATACACGCGCTATACATTCATGGGGCACGCGGCAGCGGCGGGCCCTGCCCGCGCCCTCTGCCCTGAGGAGGCTCCACGGGCCGAGCCCAGGCCGATTCCTGGGGTCACAGCACGTGGGTAACATGGCGATGGCAACAAAACACCGCTAGGTCCCAGAGGGAAGGCGGCCGAGCCCGCGCTCAGTACACGGAAGGCACTTGGGTGATGCAGAACCTGGGCTCCTGGGGCTACTTCAGCCAGCTCCAGTCGAAACTCTGCAAAGAGTAGCAAAAGAACAACTGAGTGCAGGGCGTGGCTACTGGATATGTATCTTGTTTAATGAAAAATCAGTAATTGCCCTTAGAAAGGATGCTCCCAGGAGTTAACACAACGCAGCACATGACAGGACTCGCTGAGCCCTGTGAGCCCATTCTAGTTTGGCAGATCATGATTTTCCAAACTGGTGGCCAAAGGATGAGCGTCTCCTCTCTCCTCTGAGGAAGGGCTGGGAGAGCTGGGATTGTTCAGCCTGGAGAGGAGAAGCTCTGGGGTGACCTCACTGTGGCCTTGCAGGGCCTGAAGCGGCCAACAGGAAAGATGGAGAGAGAGGATTTCCAAGGGCCTGGAGTTCCAGGACAAGGCAGAATGGCTTCCCACTGCCAGAGGGCAGGGCTAGATTGGATACTGGGAAGAGATGTATATCAATACCCACTGGCACAGGGTGCCCACAGAAGCTGTGGCTGCCCCTGGATCCCTGGAAGTGTCCAAGGCCAGGCTGGGGCTTGGAGCAACCTGGTACCTTTTCCTATTCCAGGAGTTCTCCACATCCCCAGAGCACCCTTAGGTGGCTCCTGGAAGGCAGGTGCTGGCAGATGCACCATCACTTACCATCATGCTGCTCTGCTCCTGCCTCACCTCCTGCAGAATGCTGCTGAAGAGCTCGAGGTAATTCACATTCTCCCGTATCACGTCAGCGAAATTTTCCCTGCAGGAATGAAAAGCCCCTAAGAGGATGGATTTCAAGCACCAGAAGTACCACTGCCAGCAAAAGGTTCTGCACTGGGGGGAAACAAAACAAAACCAAAGCCCAAACAACCCCAAAAAAGGGATTTGCAGTTCTGTGCAGTGGTAGGTGACACAAAATCCTGCCTGGAGGTGGCGGGACAAAGGAGAATGGCTTCACACTGACAGAACATACTGGAAGTAAAACTGCTAATAAAGCAAAGAGAAAAACCCCCTCAGCTCCTGACAGCTCAGCATGGACTGAGGGAGAGGGGTCTTAACAACCAGATCCAAGCCCAAGGAAGAGCAGCACGACATGCAATAAATGGATGGCACATGCTTTAGCAGTGCGTGTAGGACATGGAGCTGGCTCAGAGAGAGAGAGCAGAGGTTTCTCCATCAAGAGTTCAACCAAACCCATGTGGTTTACTAATGTGGAGCATTAGTAACACACCAAGTGCTGAAAGGGAGCTGCTGGCAAGGATAAAGCCCCCGAGGTGCTGAAGCAGCCACGCTGAGCTCCCTGCAGGGGCTCCTCCCCCAGCAGCTCGTACCCATCCTCGGGAGCTGCCAGCGAGGACAGAGGGTGAGGAGGGGCTGTGCTCCCCAAGGAGCTCTGCGGGAGCCACGTGGCTGCTGGAGCTGTGGCTGTCCCTTCCAGGCTGGAGCTGACCAGTGACCGAGAGGAGCTCTGAGTCTGGAAGAAAGAAATTCAGCAGAATTTAGGCTTAAATGTTATGTAGGCAAGATTTGGGATTACATGTGAGCACTGCTGGTAACACAGACAGATGTGGGAATCAGGAGGGGGCTTCAGGTACTGTCATTAATGCAAAAAGAGCAGAGTACTCTTTAAAAACACTTTCAGCTAACCAGGAAAGCACCTATTTAGCTTCTGCTTTTACCCTCTCAGACTGCCCTTCTCTGCAGGGAAAAAGTCAACCATGGTGTGGCAGTTACCATTTTTGCTGAGTTTACTTGGATGTCTCCCAGCCCCTGCACTGGAAGGAAGTGCAGACAAACAGCCCAACAGCTACTCACACAAGCAATTTTCAGCAAATGCCAGATCTCCCTTTGTCTCTTTCCCTGCATCTGCATCACTGAGTTGTCAGCTTCCTTGATGTTGTTTAGAGCCACTTCAATCTCGGGGAGCAAGTCAATGATCTTCTGCTTGCAGCCCAAGAGCTTGCTAGGATCAAAACCAAACACAAAGTCACCTCCCAGCTTGTGTGGCAACACATTCCAGCAAAACCAAAAGGCCCACCTTGGGGTTCAAGGTATTTGAAAAATTAAAGTCACTGTGGTATCCTCTCAGCTCCCACACTACTACTTTTCTTCCTGAAGATTTGAGCCCCAACCTCCAAATGGCAGAATTTGCCTCATTTTAAAGTGAACTCTTGGATGTTAACATCCATGTTTTCAAAACTTAAGTGGAAATTCGACACAGAGGAGCAGAATTAATGCTATGAGAAACGTGGATGGAGCTTTTTGGGCTCTGACCTCCCTGGTTTTCCCTCTCCTTTGCCACTACAAGGCTACAAATGCTGCAAGTTGGATTTGTTTGGGTTTTTTGTCTGCCTAAAGTACCTGAGGTGGCCGAAGAGCTCCTTGAGGACTCTGTCCTGGCTCTGAACCGTCTGCACAATGATCTTCACCATGTCTGTGCTGTCACTGTAAGCGTGATCTGGAAGGGCCAGCAACCACCACGTTAGTAAAAATTAACCACGGGGTACAAATATGAAACAGTCTTTAATTCGTCTCCTTCCATACCTGGAGGTCTTGTTTTTAATTGCTTGTACAAGTCTATGGCTCTCTGTTCCCTTTAAAAAGAAGAATATGATTCAGATTCAGGTGTGAGCAGGCAGGTGACTCAAGAAAGGAAGCATTGCAATGAAGGGATGCCTTTCTGACCCCACAGACACTGGATCCTCTCCTACAGCTGCTACACAAGCACCACCTTTTGAACACAGGGATGATCTTTCTGCCATGGAATCCAACACTTTCCTAAAATCTGTCTCTCTTTTTCTCCAATTATGTATTTTCTTCTTAGAAAACCACAAGTGGAGCTTATTTTCAGTTTCAAATCTTCAGATGGCTCAGCTGTGTTTTCTTTCCCCTGTATCCTTAATTATCCAATTTAATTTTTGAAACTGTGACTGCACAGCTGCCTGAGAAATTCTTGTTCCTGTTCTGCATTTTTTGCCTGAATTTCACTGAGGTTCTGCAAATGGAAAGAGACAGCTGCATCACAAGCAAGACAACTGTGCTTCTCTTCTTCCCATTAAATAAACGTCACTTCTTTCAAGTATTTCAAAAGCAGCCAAACTGAAAACTTCCAGCCTTGAAGAAAATCCTCCCTGTTCTAAATCCCACTCTGTCAGAAACAAGCAGCAGTTTCCCAGCTCTGACCCTGGTCTGCTGGAATTGCTTAAAAATAATGTCCAAGGAGGCAGGTTCGTGGTTAGTTTGAGCTGCTGCTGCAGGAGGTGGTTTCTCCTTTTCACCACTTCCTCCCCTGTGCACCAGTTCTGCTGCAACTACACAGGATGGAAAGCAAGTCAGCAAAAAAGCCAGGAACAGGCACATTTCCTCCCTGAACAGGCAGAGATGTTCGCAAGAGCTCTTATTAACAGATTTAATGGCTTTTTGACCCCTCTCTTTTAAAAAGATTGCCACTTGTGCTCTCAGCAGCAGCCCAGTAACTGCTTCCTATGTCTCCTCAAGATCAGAAATACCATTTAGTTCTTTCATATTTTAATACTTCCCCAAAAAAATCAACTTTCCAGATATTCAACTACCCAAGAGTTATTGACCCTTGATTTGAAAATACTGAAGGTACTGAACAGGGTTTGACAACGATCCCATAATTTTCTCACTCAACACTAGGAAAGTCACTCCTCTCCAACATAAAAGGAAATCCCCAGTTGAGACCAAGATAAGTCTTACTGCTGGGCTCTTGTAAGACAAGGTTTTGTAGTTCAGTGACAGAGAAGTATCCCACAAGTGGTGGGATCTTCCCTTTCACGAGCGAAATGATCTCAGATCAACTGGCCACTACTCTGTACTTGCAATTTGTGTTTCAAAATCGCCGAGGGAGCCAGCAACAGAGAGGGAAAAATCCCCTTGGACAATGAAATACACAAAATCCAATTGCATGCAGTAAGAAGGAGAAGCACAGGACTTACAAGCTCTCCATGACCTCTCCTTGGCGCCTTGCGTACGGACTCTTCTGCAGCTCCACGATTTCGGTGTGCAGAGCCATGATCTGCTCATCCAGGTAGCCAATATCTTCAGCCTGAGGTGAAATGTGGGCACAGATCAGACTGAAGGAGAGCAGTCAAGGAGATAAAGACCCCCAGAAGACTTGTTTGGATAATGGGCTGACTGCATGGAGAGTGTAGGAGACAAAACAGCTCTTTGACTCTACAGTAACTGAGGTTTTTGTTCTCAGTGCATGGTATCACCTACAACCAAACCTCTGACCACCACACTGGCTGAGGAAAACCAGTATCTTCATACATCGTCTCTCTGTGTCTCTGGATTGCCTGCTAGACAGACTGAGATATCGGTGTGTAAAGAGTGAAACATTTTCCATTCCTGATAAAGGGACAGGGTAGGTGGAATAACAGAACGTAATTCTGCTGGTCTGCCAAGTAAATACTGGTTGAGGCTCCTGGTTGTCTGGAAACAGCCTGGGACAGCCTTGAATTATCCTGCTGGAAGCAGACACCTTTTTATCTATTCCTTAGAGAGTAAAAAAGAGATGACTCTTACTTAAAACTAATTTGCATATTTACTTGCAGAATGCCAGTGATTTATGTCTGTACTCTGCAATGAAGTCCTGCAATTCTGAAATCGCTGCATAGCAAGGGATTGGTTTTCAGCTTCAGCAATGGGAATTTCTGTGTGCAGCAAATCCAGCCAGGAAGACTCTTGCTCCACAACACCACCATTCCTTTTGGGCAACAAGTAACATGTCTCTGAATTCTGCTTTCCTTTTTAGAGAACCAAGTCTGGTGACTTTTGTGTTGTTTTTGCCCAAATCCATTCACAGTACTTGGTGACAGGAGACTCCTGTTTTTCAATGCACCCACAGTGATATTCCTGTCCCCCCCACAGCAGGCAGGATTTGAAACAGTGAAGGGACACAGCAGTGGCACAGACGAGACATTCAGGTCCTGTCACAATCTCCTTCACACAGAGATAACAAAGCTTCTTTAACATCCCCCACCTGTGCACACTGAGAGGCTTTCTCTTCCATTTCCTTCCAGGCTTTGAGCATCTTTTCTGAAGCTGAAGAGAAAAGAGTTGTTAATTTAGAAAAAGACATTAAGACATAAAAATAAAGCAAGACCTGGACTTTACATATATTGGTGTAATTTGAACACAAAGAACATGATGCTGAATCATGAGAAGTCATGACCCAGAGATCATGAGATCTTTACAGAGAAAGTAAAGCTACAACTCTGTGCTCAACCTTGACTCACATGCAAACACTTTGGTATGATTTCACTGCTTGCAATCACCTGCCGAAAATGAGTCTAACTCTTCAAACTCCACCACTAAGATCAACAACTGCCACTTTTGATTGAACACAGACTGTCCCAACCCAGTTCACAGTGTCTTTCCATTTTCCATCATCATCCTTCAGCCCAGTCACCATTTTTGACTCAAGTTGCATTTTTCAGCCATATAAATTCAAACTATGTGTAAATCTCGCTCCTCTCTCCCAAGGACTATTTGTTTCTGGGACATGAAACCATAGCTGGTGCTTTTTCAGCCCATCTCTCATCCTGACAAATGTTATACCTGCTGCTAACAAGCACAGCAGCTTGTTAGCACTGTCAGCGAATGCAGCAGCTCTGCCCTCCACTTGGTGCCCAGTCACAACTCCAAATGAATCATTTGAACATCTGAATGAATAAATAGCAAATATTTACATCACCAGTACTAATAATGCTCCTGTTCTCTGTTCTCAGCGGAGAACAGCTGATCACCTGTCTCACTGTCACTGAAGGCCTCCAAAAATATCCCATTTGTTATCCCCCTGCCTTTGCTCCTGACAAACTCTTCTGCTGCATCTCCCCTAGCTAAAATACACCCATAAAGATGCTGAGCTCCTTTACAGGATCACAGGAGACACCCAGACAAGAGCTCTCCAATACCTACATATGCCATAAGCCATCTGGTCACTGTATCTCTCCAGGTCGAGGCGAATGCTCTGGTGGAAGAATTCCAGCTTTGCTTTCAGCTGCTGGGATGCTGACACCATGTTGTTCTTCATTTTGATCAGGTTGGCATTATACCGAAGGAGGCTGAGCCTAACAGAAGGAACAAGAAGGGCACACATTAGCTGGAAAGCCTACCTGGACTTCATAAAGAGGAAATTCTGTTACTCTGAGGGTGACTGAGCACTGGCACGAGCTGCCCAGAGAGGTTGTGGAGTCTCTGCCCTTGGAGATATTTGAAAGCTGTCTGGATGTGGTCCTTTTTGAGCATGGATTGGGCTGGAGGATCTCCACACGTCCCCATCAACCTCAGCCATGCTGTGAGACTCTTGAGTATATTCCAGTTTTTTTCAGTTATTATCAAAGTCAGGCAACACCCAGCACAATTCCTTGTGTGGAATAAGCTCCCAGCCCAACTATGTTTTATAATGTAAAGGCATAGAACAGCAGAGGGCTGTCAAACTTTGGGGAACCAGAATTCCCCGAGATGCGCCCTTGCAGGCAAACAGACCTGGCACAGCACTGATCCCTGTGAATGAGTGCTGACTCACATGGCAGCTCTCTGTCCCTGGAAAAGCCTGCTGTAGTCCTCCTTCAGCCCAATGACGTAGTGAACCGCTTCTGCCCACACCTTGCGCAGCTGAGGGATCGGCAGCTGGATTTTGCTGTCCTGGACTAGACACAAGAAAAACACCACAAAGTGGCAGCTCTGGAAAAGGACAACATTCCTAACTCCTGCTTCAGGTGCCCAGGAAGCCAAGTAAGTTCTGCTCAATTTCTAGGTGATGTTGCTGTATGAGCTTTTCATGTCACAGCTCCCAGCTATGTGACGACCTGTGACTGACCCATGGGGAGTTTTGGCCCAAAAACTCTAAAGCCCAAGGCAGCAAAGCAAATTTAATTGTTCCATTTAATCTGTTGATACTGGTCACTGTCCCAATGTCTTTCATCTGAAAATGTCTTCAAACGTTTTGTAGGTTTCCTCTCAGATTTCCTGACGTAGATGTTTAAGGGGAAAAGATGCAGGACTGCTGTGTGATCCCCTACAGGAACTGTCAGTACAATGGGGTATCAATAAGCACGTTGTAAAAAGTCTTTGCTCCAAGAGATCCAGCACAATGGTGCCATGCAATAAAACAGCCCAGAACACAGAAAAACCTGAGGGACACTAAAAGATGAGGAAAACTAGTGGAGACAGGCCACAGAAAATAAACTTACTGAACAGTAACTGCACGTCCCGAGGCATTTTCTTTACGTGCAGTATCCCAGCAGACATCTCCTGTCCCCTGACACTAGTTTTCTTTCATAGAGGTACACAGGGTCATTCATACAGATACAGATTTATGATAAATAAACCTTCAGAGAGGTCTATTAGGTCCTGCAATGACTCATATCCTCTCAGGAGACAAGCAGGGGAAGCAGCAAGTAGAGAAGCAGCTTCCATACAGAGCCTAGAAGCACAAACTGGTGGTGCCAGGGCTCTGTCATCAGGACAAGGTGTTAGGCTGCTCCAGGTTCTTAAATGGTTCTCTTTGAATCAGACAGTGCCCTTCAACAGAACACACAGGGCTTACAAAGCAGATTTTGTTCCATTTTGCATGAGGAACAGCACTTGCACACTCACCGATGTAGTTGACACAGTCAGACAGACTCCGAGAAGCGAAGGGGCCATCGTAGACAGTTTTGCTTTTATCAAACAGATAGACCATGTAGCTGTCCCAGCCTCTCTGGGGAGAAAGGAGAACAGAATATAAACAAGAGAAACCCCACACAGCTCCTACTAACCCAGCACATCATGAACTAATTATTGTGGGCACTCTCTCTTACCAAGTGCCTTAAAAACCTTATTTTGATAGATGCCACAGAAAGACAAGACCCATTGCTAGCAATTATTTAAACATTTGGGCAGAGTACAACTACAGAAATCTGCTTATATTACCCAATAAAAGGCCTCAAGAGTTACACTTACAGAGCAAACTGTCTCCTGTGGGAGAAGATTTAGGCAATTTACCTTCCCTAAGATTTTAAATTCTCTGAGAAGGTGAAAGTCACAAACAGAATCGTTCTTACCACACCATCGATAACACACTGGGAAGCAGGTTTCCGAGGGTCCAGGCAAATCCCTGTTTCCAACAGCAGCTCCTGATTTCCAGTGCTTATTCCAGTCTCAAACTCAATGCGATTCTGAAGGGAATGAAGGCTTTCCTCGGGATGCAAAAGGAAGGACACGATCTTGGCAGAGGTCATGTTTAGGATGTGTACTATCTGCAAAAAGAGGACAAGTAGATTACAAATCCTTGGATACCAAAGACAAAGGCACACAAGCCTGGAGGGAGCACAGAGCAGAATGAGAACATAATTTAGTTTTAATAACCACAATAATCAATTTAGGAGTAAAACCCCACATAAAAAAACCTCACAGCCTGGGCCTTCAACTTCTAATGTCATAGAAAATGACAATCCAACACACTAAGAGCCTTCACAAGCCCTGCTGCAGCTTAATTACATCAAAAGAATGGAGACAAGATTGTCCTCCTGTTTCTACACAGGATTGCCTTGCTTAGTCTGACTCCAGCAATTATGTGAAGAGGAAAAATCAGGTGAATGTCACCTCTGTTCTACTACAGGCACTACTACTGTAGTACATGAATATACCTGGAGGTCACAGCACCAACGGTGAGTTGATGATTATTTTATGAACAATCTGCAGACAGTTTAAACAGTTCATCAAAAGAGCAAACTCTGAGGAAAAAAATAGCAAACAACCTAAAATCTGCTCAGTGACAGCCACAGGATACTCTCAAGAGGAAAGCCAGAATGGAAATTCTGGACAAAGCCCATAGCAAAGCTTCAACGACAGTGTTTAAAAAGGTTGGGAAAACTCTTATTAGCAAATTTTAAACCCTTATTTGATCCTGGTGAGCCCTTTACAAGGTAACAAACAGTAATACAGGGTCATCCTTCTACTTCAAATGTAAAGCTAGACATTAATGTTGCAGATGGTTTGTCTTCCAGTATGTACTGGTCAGGCTGTATATGCACTCACTTCCTGAGACCAAGAGGAAAAACTGCTCATGATCCTGGAAGCTGGATGATGCCAGGATTACAGCTTTGCTCCACTGAACGCACTCTCTGGCCTCTGGGATGCTTTCAGTAGGCCTTCAAACCCAGCAAGAGCCCCACTCACCTTCAGATTCAGTATGTGATCCATTATTAGGAAACACCTTGGACGACCAGTCTCAGGATCTGAACCTCCACCCCTCTGCTGAGGATCCCAGTTCAGCATCAGCTGCAACCAGTTTTCCATGGGTTCTACAATCAAACTAAAGCAGAAGGGTGGTGAGAAAGGGGAGGCAGATATTTCCTTCACCAGACTGAAGCAGCCCACTTCCCTGGGCCTCTCCTTGTGTGCTCTATTCTACAGGCTCTGACCATCTTTGTGGTCAATGGGCATCGGAGAGCCCAAAGTATGCAAAAAAGAGCCAGTGGCTACAGGCTATCCCTGAACAGCAAACAGCAGCTTGCCAGGAGCTTGAAACACTCCTGAGGAGAAAGAAGGAGGAGCTCTCAGTGCTTGGCACAAAGGAGGAAGAGCCCTCAGTTTAGAAGACCAAAACTGCCCCCTGTGATGAGGGCACACGTACCCGCAGAGGCTGTGAGGCTGCGGCAGGTGGGTGCTGAAGCGAACCTCCCCGTTCATCTCTTCAGAGGCGAAGATGTGCTTTGGGTCCTTCTTCTTGATTTTTTCATGCCTGGAAAATAAAATCCTTTGTTTATATACTGAGGAGTGTTACTTTTGTAAGGGAGCAACTGAAGACAGCAAAAAAGTGCCAGCATCCAGCAGCTTCAGAAAACAAACTGGTCTTTCAGGACAAAGATGCCATTTTCAACCCCCCTAGAACATGTCCACATGGAAGAGGGGAGCCCTTCCAATTAAGTCTGCCTCTGGAAAGATTTACCTCTTCTCTTGTTCTAACAGAAACTGATGCCTTAGGTTTTAACTTTTCTATTGTTTCCAGTCCTCCCAGTATCACTCTGCAGTTCCCTGGAGCTCGTTCAGTGCTGTTCTCTCATGTTCACACACACACAACAAAGCCTCTCCAGCTCTCCAAGGACACCCAGACCCTCCTAGGCCCAACAACTGCAAACCACAATCCTGGGGAGAGGGGGGCAAGCTTGGGCAAATTCCATCCTTGCCTGGCTCCTGCTTGGGGAATTGATGCTGAGATCCAAGTGGGAAGAACTCGGGAGCTGTCCTTGTCCATGTTGGGATGCACTGAGGCAGGAGCCTCTGGAGCCCAGAGTGTACCTCTGAAGGCCTTTCCAATCAATCCCTCCTTGATTCCTTTATTGCTGGCTAGTCTCTGTTTCTAGGTAACCATTTAAGGCATCAAAACCCAGTTTCCTACTTTTTCTGTTCCAGAACAACCCTTTTAAAAAAACAAGCAAACATACACTCCAGACACAGCAAGACAAGCAGAAGCCTCCATATGCAGGCTAAAGTCTTTCAGAATAATTCTGAAGTATTAGCACTTCCAAGCACCTCTTGCAGCATAAGTGTCTTACCAGGCAAATGGCTGTAGATTATGTAAGAAAGGTCTAAATCCTGCAATGCATTCAAACACCATCGTCCCAAAGCTCCAGTAATCAACAGTAACCGAGTAGGATTTATTCTCAAAGAGTTCTGGAGCCTAAAAAGGATCATAAAAAGACACTTTGACAGAGGTATTTCCTTGCATTTCTGCAGAGACAAAGCCACATCCAGGTGTGGCTCTCTGAGAGGGGACATCCTTGGCACAGGTTCCCGGGATCTCCATTTCTGGAAGTTTCAGCCCTTGGCAGTGCCAAGCCACAGCCCTGCCCCAGTGCTGGTGACACAAAAAAGTCTTACCAAATATTGCAAGGTTCCAACAAACGAAGTGCATAAACTTCCTTGATCCAGATCCTTTGCATAGCCCAGGTCTATTATTTTGTGAACAATCTGCAGACAGTTTAAACAGTTCATCAGAAGAGCAAATGCCGAGAAAAAAAATAGCAAACAACCCAAAATCTGCTCAGTGACAGCCACAGGATACTCTCAAGATGAAAGCCAGAATGGAAATTCCAGACAAAGTCCATGGCAAAGCTTCAACAACAGTGTTAAAGCTTTTAGTAAATTCTCAGTTGAGTTTTCAGACCAGTTCAATGTGACAGCTTCCAGAAATGACAGTGGAAACACACTGACCACCTGACTTACCTTCCCACCTTCATCCTGAAGAACAATATTTTCAGGCTTTAAATCTCTGTGTATAATTCTGTTCTCATGCAAATACTGGATACCAGACCCTGAAAGACACATGTTTGATTTAATAGAAAATAAAATTGATTAAACATTTAACACTGATTAAAGATACATCTGATAAAAATCTAATACTGGGGAGCAAGTTCCCAGCCTTCTGTGATTCACCACCATTCACTTCTACATTTAACAGCTTCCAAACTTGTGTTTCTTCTCCACTGCACTTTCCCATCTTTGCAAAGACATGCCAAAGACACCCAACTTATTATGAAAAAAGTACCCAAACCATTCTGGAAGGGGAACAAGGATAATACAAGCAGAGCTGCTCTTTTTTTCAGGAATTCAGCTGGAAGCCCTCTGAGCACTGAAAGGACAGAAGTCCAGGCCAGTACTCTAAAATACTTTCTCATGCCAAAACTAGCTCTTCCTACAAGCAGTGACAGGCTATCTGTAAGAGAATTAAGAAAACAAGCAGCTCTCCTCATTTTTCTCCTGGAAAACCAACTTCCTAGAGATACCCAGGCACTGCCCTTTATCAGACAGCTCTTCCTTCCCATGGTGTCCAAAAAAACAGCTACTTCCCAATGGACCTGATTTTTCTAACACCCTGTTTTAGTTCCCTTTCCATGGTCAGCTGAAAAAAGAAAATGCCACTACACCCCAAACACACCAAACAAAAAGAAAGCATTAACTACATACCGATGTCACTAAGCAGAGAAAGGATTTGACTTTCCTTCAGCCCACAGCAATTCTCTGGTTTGTTTAGCAACTACAAAAAAGCAAGAGACGTTCAGACCCACACTGGAACAGGTAACAGCAAACCCCAACACCTTCCATGCCCTGCTGACACAATCCAGCAAACAGCACAGCTCAAGGATCACTCCAGCTGAATGGGGCAGTTGACTTTGTGCAATAAAATCATGGCCACAAAGAAGACAACTCAAAACAAAACAAAAATTCTGAAAGCAAAGGGGTAGGAGACACAGGCAGGGCGACAGGGCTGCAGGTGAGGGAGGCTCCCCCATCACTGTCTCAGTGAGCTGGCAATGAAAGCAGCTTCAGCAATTTCTGACTTTTACTGCACTGAAAGGCTTTTAGAGATGCCTCAGCCCTCATGATGGATCCACAAGGAGAAATTAATAATGAAGCAAAACACATATGATGCCAAACAAGAAAGATTTAAAGAATACAATCAGAAATAAAAAAGAATATGCTGCTTTTTTTCCCCTTAAGGAACAAAGCAGTACAGGGCATCTGATGGAACAAAGCACGTTACTTCCTAAACTGTTTCAGAATCTGTGCCACACCTAAGGATTCATCAGAAATGATCAAACACTGCACTGCAAGTAGAGCTGATTTCTCAGCCACGGTCTCCAATTTGCCTTCAGGGAGTCTCCAAACTTTTACTGCAATAAAGTACAACAGCCAGGTATCTCTGATGCCTATGTCTGCAACCCCCAAGCACTTTTTCATATATGCCTTCTTTTAGTGCCACTTAAACCTTAAAACTGTCTCTTGAACTGTTTTAAACGACTCAAAACCATACAGTGAGGTGGGGTTACTGCATGCACCAACTGCTCACGTTCCCCAGGGCTGTCTAACACCAGTAACAAAAACTACAGAAAAATGAGTTTCCTGATCACATAGATGAGGTGGTTCCTGAGCATATCCTGACAGGGATGTGCTGCTTCGTCCCTACAGAAGTTGCTGCTTCCTGAATCCAGCTGTAATGGAAAGGGAGCATAAACTCCATCAGGTCATCAAGCTGCTGCCTGGGGAACTACTGAAAGGCTCCTTTATTTTTGGGTGTAGCCAGTGTGCAGAATGACAGTTCCCAGTTCTGCAAGAATAGGGAAGGTTCAGAATCCCTGGAGTCCCCAGCCCAGCACTAGCAGGCTCATTCCCTGTGCTGAGAGCAATGTCATACTGGATACACATGAATCCAAGCCAGTCAGACTGAGTAGATGGAGACACACAGCAAAGCCAAATGTGCTGGGTGCCAGCAGCTGCACTAACACTAAAGCAGCTCCAGGAAAGGACACACTCTGCCACGATAAAAGAGTATCTGCCCTGGATTGCCCTCTGGTTTCACAAGCACAGGCCTCGTTTCCCACACGTTTTTTTTCCCACTCTACATTTACTTCCTCCCACCTGTGCCCAGAAAGAGAAGCAGGCCTGGTTACAGGAGCAGCGCTAACATGCCTTGTTTGGTTACTGCCATTCGGTTTTTATTGAAAGCAAAGCAGGCGTTACCTTCCGGAGGTCGCCCCCCGAGCAATACTCCATGGCCAGGAGGGGAACGTCGTTAACCAGGAAGTTCATCTCCTCGGGAACTTCGCAGGCTCTGACCACGTTGGGATGGTTCAGCCTAAGCACACGGAGAGCTGGATGAAAACTCTGATTCCTCTCCTGGGACAATGAGACAGCAGATTGCAATGCAATCATGCCTTATCTTCCAGGCACGGCTTCTTCCCCAGCTGTGTACTTGCTCACTCTTCAGCTGGTACCTACCAGTACCCAAGTGCATAAAACCCATACCTTGGGAATACACAAACCAGTGATGAGACAAAACAATGCTTCAAAGCCAAGGTATAGGACTTTGATGATGGGGATCCATCAGGCTCAAGTTCTGAGTTCTTGCACAGTCCTGGCAAAGTCATTGTGTGTATGTGTGTGAGAAGATTTCCCCTGGCCCAAGGGTTTTACAGGAATCCCTCAGCACCTGTGTAACTGCACCAGGCAGCCGAAGGCCACGTACACAGGGCAAAACTAACTTCTGCAGCTGATTCAAACAGCTGCTTCCTGACTGTCTCTAATATACACTACTCACGGGAATAAACGACACATCCAGAACGAAATGAAGGCAAACTATTTCTGTCTACACCTTCTAAAGCCTCTTGAAGCCAATGCAAGAGCAGATTGTGAGTCAGTGCTTGTTTTCAGCAACCAAATTGGATATCACCAATCCTTGACTTACAAATTCAGGTTCCCTGCAAGTGGCTTCCCCCCACACCATGGGGCACAGTGAGCAGGTGAGGGTAACAAAGCAACAGTAGGAGCCCAGAAAAGTCCTGAACAGCAGGGTCACTATAGGCCTTGGAGAGGACAACTCAGAGCATCCCTGCTCCCACTAGCAGGACAGAGGATTTCCTGCTCCAGGATCTCTCGGGAGCATTTCTGAGACATCCCAACACCCGGAGGCACCCCCCACATCCAGGAAACCAAAGCTGTCCAGTCCTGGTGCACCTGCTGGAGAGCGAGGGTAGGCAGCACAGAGTATGGACTTTCGCACAAGGAAGCATAAAGAGAATTTATTCTTTACATTTGGCAGCGCGACAAAAAAAAAGCAATTCCAGGATCCCCTGGCTGCTAAATCAAAAACAAATGTACCGCAGGGTGTGGGAACACGCGGGTGTTCCCAAGTCACAGCACCAAAACTCAGCCCACGGGGTGGTGTGAGTTTGGAGGGATTTCAGATGTGAACAGCCCAGGCAGCACAAGACAGCAGAGGGGTCACCAACTGCCAAGCCAAGGCAGGGGCTGGGACACCTTGGGATGAGACATAAAGCAGCACAGGCTTGCCAGATGACAAGAGGTCCAGGGGCTGATCCCCGGCTGTGCCCACTCCCAAGCTGGTTCAGAAGCCGAGGCACCAACTCTCCCCACAACACAGTCCCATCTCCCCAGCTGGTCTGGGGGCCGAGTCCCTGCACTCTCTTCTCCCTGGCCAGTCCAGGGACTGACCCCCGGCTGTTCCCTCTCCATAGCCAGCCCAGGGACTAATCCCCGACTGTTCCCTCTCCCTGGCCAGTCCAGAGGCTGACTCCCAGCTCTCCCCTCCCCCTGGCCAGTCCAGGGGCTGACCCCCGGCTCTCCCCTCTCCATAGCCAGTCCAGGGCCTGACTCCCGGCTGTCCCCTCTCCCTGTCTCTCCGGTGCCGCCGTGCCGTGCCGGGCCGGGCGGAGACGAGCCGGCCCGCCCGCACTCACTTCTTCATGATGTCGATCTCGTGACACCAGCGGTCCTTGTTCTTGACGCTGAGCTCCAGCCGGCACGACTTGATGGCCACGCGGTCGCCCGAGTCCTGCGGGACACAGCGCCGTCAGCCGCCCCGGCCCGGCCGTGCCCCCC
>VZTN01035797.1:464077-478717 GCA_013400515.1 Erpornis zantholeuca | reverse complement strand
GCAGGATGGCGCTGCCGCAGCAGTGCGAGGCCGCGTTCGGCACCTCGGACCTGTACGGCGTGCTGGGCGTGCGGCGCAGCGCCTCCCCGCAGGAGATCCGCCGCGGCTACCACCGCGCCTCGCTGCGCCTGCACCCCGACCGCGTCCCGCCCGAGCAGAAGGAGGAGGCCACGCGCCGCTTCCAGGTGAGGAGAGACGGAGGGAGAAAGGGGAGAAGAGACAAAGGGAGAGAGGAGGGCGGTGGTAGTGACGAGTGAGACCGACCCACTGCCCCCCGGGTGACCGGCCCGCCGAGTGAGCGACCCGCCGGTTCCGCGAGTGACTGGCCCACCATCCCATACGGGACCGGCCCTCTGCCCCCTGAATGACTGATCCGCTGATCCGCGGTCCCCCAAGTGACTGCACCCCGAGCAACCCGCCCCGAGTGACTGACCCATCACCCCCTGGCTGGCCACCCCACTGCCCATCCCCTGGGTGACCAACACCGACCCTGAGTGGCTAACCCGGTGTCCCCTGAGTGACTGGCTGTGGGTGACTGACTGCCAAGTGACCGCTCCCCTGCGGCCCGCAGATCCTGGGCAAGGTGTACGCCGTGCTGAGCGACGAGAAGCAGCGCGCGGTGTACGATGAGACGGGCATGGTGGACGAGGACGCCGAGGCGCTGCAGGACGGGCGGGACTGGCTGGAGTACTGGCAGCTGCTCTTCAAGGTGAGAGCGGGATGGGGCTGGGAGGCAGAAGAACCCTGCATTGTTTGGTTTTATGAGTTTTCTCTTAAATCTTCCTGGGTGAGTGAGTCCTGTAAGTCACAGAGCATCATCTCTTTGCTCCAGGTAACCGTGAAAGACATTGAAGACTTCCAGAAGAGCTACAAAAACTCGGCGGAAGAGCTGGCCGATGTGAAGGCAGCGTACATGAATTTCAAGGGCGACATGGATCGGATCATGGAGTCCGTGATGTGTGTGGACTACACGGATGAGCCCAGGATACGGGAAATGATAGAGCGAGCCATCGACTCCGGGGAGCTGCCATCCTTCAAGGCTTTTGTGAAGGAGTCGAAGCAGAAGATGATGTCCAGAAGAAGGCGGGTAGGTTGCAGCAGTTGTTTACCTTTGAATCTCTTGGCAAAAATAAGTGACACTGTTCCCGAGATGTTTGTCACAGGATTGCTGGGTTACACACCTTGCTGTTCACATCTGGTCACCTGTGGTCATCACCCCCCACCCCAAATCATTGTGGAAGGCTTTTCTACTTCTTTATTTCATTATTATATACAATGGCTTATTACAGTTTAGTATGTCCCTGCATTTATCTACAGAGCTGTGAGTTGATGGAATTAACAGAAACAAATAAGTAGTGAAAATACATTTTGGTTGACTTCTGGCAGGTGTGAAACTGCTCCGGCCTAAATGCACTCTTGTGTACTTTTGGACACTTTGTAGAATATTTTATGTCCATCACAGTAACCTTTAAGTTAATGTAGTGTCTACCAAGACAAAAAAAGTGAGTGTGGGAACAGGGACAGGGACAAACATCACATTCAACACTGTGAAAGAGCAGAAACACTTCCCGCTCTGCTAAATGGTGGACCCAGAATGGATTTCCTTTGCCTGATTCCTCATCTGTGCCAAACTTGGAAACCCTTTGTGCTTCCCTGCAGCTATTTGTACACAGACACCCAAAAAAAGCATTTGGTAACTCCTGTGAGACTTGGTCAGATAACATGCAAAATACTTTTAAAAAAAAACCTGTTTGCTCTTTTAGGCAGAAAAAGAAGCTAAAGAGGCAAAAAAGACTAAAGATGAACTGGGCCTCAGTGGAGAAAATGACTTGCAAGCGCTGATTAAAGTAAGGCTTTTTCTGTTTGTTGCAGATAACTTTGTTGCTGGCTTATAATTGTGTTTTCCCTGAGCAGCTTTGATTTTGGATCCTTGCAACTCTTCTGAGTTCCTGAGGTTAAAACCTGGCCTTTTTGTTATATGTGTACTTTAATTTAATTAGAATCAGTGTACGGTATGGATTTTATTACCTGTGTCTTTTTAAAAATTTAGAGAGTTATTGCATATGCACTCAAAATATTTAACTTCTCGTTTTAGGCAGTCACACACGAAGTTTTAATGATGATACTAAACTTTCTGTAGCTTGTATTCCCTGTTTAATATATTCCAAGATTTGTGTAGCTATCAAACTTCAGTAGGATAATCTGTATTGGGAAGTTACAAAAGGTTTGAGTTTGGTTGGTGTTCTTTCCCCCTCCCCAGAGCAGAGGCAGAGATCGAGAAAAGGAAATGGATAACTTCTTGGCCCAACTGGAAGCAAAATACGGGAACACTGCTAAGAAAGGAGGGAAAAAGACTTCAGCCAAGAAAAGAAAGGCAGAAGGAACGGCATAGACTGAAAAACCAGGTTTTGTTTGTATGGAAACGTGGATTTGGGAGAATTTGGGGTGTTTTCTGGGCTCCTGTTTTGGACTGTGTGCATTGGCTGTAATTGGGAGGCATGGCACGGAATGCCTCCTGAACAAGGAAGACAAGGCACTGCTGTGCTAAGGTTTCCAACCCTTGGGGTGCTCTACAGTCTAGATCCTTGTGTGCTATTCACATATTTCTTCTGTAACAAACCTCCTGCTATTTCTAAAGGTCGTTGCACATCAGCTCGACAGGTGTTTTTCAGATACTTCATTAGTTTTATAAAGATAGTTTGGAAAATTGCAGATTTAATAAATGAGAAGGTTTGTGTTTTTTTCCAGAGTTTTGCTTCCTCAGTTCTCTATATGTTTTTGAAAAAACCTGTTCAAAACAAGCCAATTGTGTTGATTCTTCTGATTTCAGTCAAGTAAATCCTGCACACTTCCACAGAGGATCATTTTTCAAAGGCATAGGAGCCACGAGGTGAACACTTTGGGAGTTGAAGGCCCTCACAGCTT
The DNA here is from genome assembly GCA_013400515.1 of Erpornis zantholeuca. Classification (NCBI taxonomy): domain Eukaryota; kingdom Metazoa; phylum Chordata; class Aves; order Passeriformes; family Timaliidae; genus Erpornis; species Erpornis zantholeuca. Next base: position 475,792 of record VZTN01035797.1, on the reverse strand, counting down.
CCACAACAGCTCCTGGGGGGGAAGCCAGAGGTAGATGGTCTCTCTGTTCCCTTTTACTTGTCTGCTCTCAAAATTTACCCTGATTCTGAGAAAGTAGAGTATATCATTGTGTTTCATAACAAAGGGCTGGAAGGTTACTTTCATTACACAAAAAAACTAACAGTCCAGGAGCAGTCCCTGGTGTCCCTGTTCAGAAAACAAAAATGGCCTTAGGAGGGGACTGCATTTTTTTAAACCCACTGACTCCCCTAGGCTGTAAAACACTACTTTATGTTAACAGAAGTCTATTCAAGTTTATTTGTCTGGTTTTGTGACTCTTGTGCTACAGAAAGCTCACTTGGTCCCTGAGGAATGGCACGGATACAAACGGGGTGCTTATCTGCACTTTGCGTGACATAACTGACACGCTGCAGTGTTCCAGAAGAGAAACTGTATTTTGAAATGGTTTAGTGAGTAGAGGCCTCTGGTGAGCATCAGTTTCTCTCTCTGCAAACTTCAGAGGTTTAGACTGAGCTCAGAGTTGCTTTTTTTTTTTTAAACTTCTGGAAATGCAAAGGCAGGTTAACCCAGTTAGGTTTGCACAGTTCCCTGTTCTTGATTAAAGCATGCTTGGATCAACTGGACCATGAGGTTCGGTACTGATGAAAAATTATTAGCTGTTCTGAAGTGGGGAAGCCCCCTCATAAAGAATACTGACAAGTTTTTTTTCTATTATGAACTGTAGTTTGAAGAATAATAAGAAAATGTAGGAAAACTGCTCTTTAATTGGACTAGAAAGGAAAAACTGTTTTTGTGGAGCATCCTAACTTTGTTTAAATACAGCCAGTGGTTACCTCAGCTTGTTTTTACACTTTAGTCTGGCACTTACTCCCAAACAGTAAGACCTTCAACTAATCACTTATTTTGAGAAGCCTGTACTTCACATTTTTTTTGTCTTATCTGGAGCCACAAGGCCAACTCCAGGAAATGCCTCTGTTAGGTCTGTCACACAGGGCAGACACAGCTCCTAAAAGCTCCATCGCATCTGTGGCTTCTGGAACTCTTCATTAGAGTGCATAAACATTGTGTAATTACAGGTATTTTTAGAAAGGGACACTGAGCTATTCTGTGAAATTACCATAAAATGTCTCACCAGGAAGACTTTTTTTGAGTACTGTCTGAAACTACTCATAGTAAGAAGTTTCTTTTTGCCTGTTCAACCTTCTTCATGCACTGAGGAAGAGGTACAGGTTTTATTATAACTCAGGAAAAGGCAAAACGTTTTATTGTAACTCAGGAAGAAGCAGTGGTGTGCTACCCTTGGAACTGCCAGGTCACCTACGCTGCTACCTTGGCTCTACACACCTGTGTTCATACCTGCTGCAGCTACCACAGCATTCATCACTTGCCTAAGCTGAGTGCTTGCTTTTGCTAGTACAATATTGCTTTAAAGATATTTAAACATATAAATACAGTTTTAAAAAACTGAAAATCACTAGCGCTGTGGAAGGCTGGGTTAACCTTCCTAAGGGAAAAATGAGCAGGTCCTGCAGTACCTGCCTGTAAGGACATGAACCTGTCACCAGCCTCATGGAAAACAGCACGGACTGAGAGTGTTTGCTAGGTTTCCTAGGAGTTGGGCTTCACTGGAGTGTATTCACCCTTCCACTGGAGCATCACTTTTCTCTGCTGGTAGGAAATGGAATGTTTAAGTGCACCCCTTCTAATCTTTGGCAGCTGCTGCTTAGATTTATATAAAAATAGCTATCTGTAAGGAAGGGTGTTTGAAAACTCTGTGTAAACAACGTTGACCTTGCTGGAAAGGAGGGGTGGTTCACGACTCTCTGGAGAGGGATGGATGGGTGGATGCTTCTCCATGGCACGTTAGAGCCCCTGTTTGCTTTTTGTGCCTGATCCACTTCGGCCGTGGGCTTTCACAGAACCACGTGGTGGAAGACCTGACAAACAAGAGATCGTGGACAGCCTCAAGACTTCGGGAAGGTATCACAGCTAAGTACAAAATACACCTCCTCTAGCTTAAAACTAAAATGTGTTTCAACTCTTAACACATTGCTATCAGCTGCATTATTTATAACTTCCAGAAGGGGCAAAGTTGGTGCTTGCCAAGTCACTGCATTTGCAGGAAGCGACTGCATTCCTTGGTATTTCAGCAGGTATTCATGTCTACCAAGTTTTTCTGCTAATTTAATTTTTTTTGTCAATACAGCAGTTGGAAAACTCTTCTTGCATTTTTTTTGACAGGGGGAGCAGATATTTAATTACAATAGGAACCATTCCTTGTTTGTTTAAAAACAAGTTACTTCATTTTTAGTGCCTTTGTTAACCTTGGGTTACTATTTCTGTTTAAGCTGACAACTCCTGCTTTGAAAACTTGGACATTGAGAGGCACTGGGGCTGATTGCATTAACCTTCCTTACTTGATTTAAATATTTGGTGGTAATAAAAGCACAAAAACCCCAACAAAATGCACCCAGCTATACTCTGGGGTAGAGTAGGAGATAGCAAGGATAACACATATATAATAGCAAAATAAAAACATGGAACTTTGAAAAAAAAAACCCCAATGGAAATTACCTGTAGGAATGTACCCCTGCAGGAAAGGCATACCTGAAGGTGTCGATCCTCTCCTTGTCCAAGATTGATTGCTGTAATCAATAACAGTGCAAGAACGGTGGCGCTGGGAATCTGGCTGAGAAGACAGTTCAGGTTATTTCTCTTTGCATGAAAAAAGATCATCAAGGTTATAATGTCACTACAAACTACTGAAACACGTGTGTTTGGTAATCAGATGTTGTAAAGGTCTAAGGGAAGCTTTAAAGAAGGGTCAAATCAACTTTACAAGTAGACAATAAACTTTTGTAGCACTTATTTAGAATGATCACTGGGCCACTTAAAAGGCAGTCTTTCCATTTCTGGAAATGGTGCTGTTCCAAGGCAGATCTTGTAACTGCTGAGTCCAGGGTGTTGAAATTAAACACAAACTAATCGAGCAGCTATTTAAAAGCTGTTGCTGAAATTACAGCTTTCAAAGCTTAGATAAAAATACTTTGTTAGACACAAGAAGTTAACAGTAGAGTAGGTGTTTCAATAAATTAAACTGAGAGTATTTGATACTGAAACAGACTGGACACTGATTCGTGTTAATTCTCAAAGGACTCTAATCTGTGATTAAGGATGATCTGGTGTAATTAGCTGTGCTTTACCAAGGATGTGTTGGTTGTGTTAGGCCTGGAGAAGGGATCAGGTAAGAACAGCTGCTCCTGGAGCTGCTGGCGAGTGTCTTCTTGTGTCGTGACAGTGTGAGCACGGCTCGAGTTCCCTCGAGGTTTCTGCAAGGAGAAGTAACAGTTATGGCTTTTCCTTAGTGCAGCAGTACCCTGAAAATAATTAACCCAGGAATTAAAGCTAATTTTCCAAGTGAAGCATTTTACACCTAGTTATGACGAGGGAAACACTCAATTGGCATTAATGAGAATTAAGCATGCATCTCTGGGTGATGGCTGTTACTCAGACATGATACAACATTTTTTGTGCATCTGTTTGACTTGCTGTCACAGGACAACAAGTAATGGGAACTCTTGGACTGGGTAATTTGACCAGCAGTGGTAACAACTTTAGATANTTAAACTGAGAGTATTTGATACTGCAACAGACTGGACAGTGATTCATGTTAATTCTGAAAGCACTCTAATCGGTGATTAAGGATGATCTGATGTATTTAGCTGTGCTTTACCAATGATGTGTTGGTTGTGTTAGGCCTGGAGAAGGGATCAGGTAAGAACAGCTGCTCCTGGAGCTGCTGGCGAGTGTCTTCTTGTGTCGTGACAGTGTGAGCACGGCTCGAGTTCCCTCGAGGTTTCTGCAAGGAGAAGTAACAGTTATGGCTTTTCCTTAGTGCAGCAGTACCCTGAAAATAATTAACCCAGGAATTAAAGCTAATTTTCCAAGTGAAGCATTTTACACCTAGTTATGACGAGGGAAACACTCAATTGGCATTAATGAGAATTAAGCATGCATCTCTGGGTGATGGCTGTTACTCAAACATGATGCAACATTTTTTGTGCATCTATTTGACTTGCTGTCACAAGACAACAAGTAATGGCAACTCTTGGACTGGGTGATTTGACCAGCAGTGATAACAACTTCAGATTATTGAGATAAATGAGATTCTTGTGCCTGTTACCGTTTGCCTGTGGGGTCCTGTGGTGCTCCCACGCTCTGCCACGGCGGTGGTGGCAATGGGTGGCAGGGGGTGATTCCTGTTTAGCAGCAGTGGGGAGGGTGAGGTCAGCTGCTCCTGTGCAGTCAGGCTGGAATGCACCAGTAAGAAAGAAAAAACACACACTTTATATGTTTGGCAGGTGGAAAGGTGTGACACTGCCAGTTTCTTTGGCCTTCTGGAGTTGACTGTTCTGTAAGAATACCTTGGAAAAGCTTCAAGCCATAATCTACACTTTAAAAAACACTTCCCTAGTGCTCTCTACTTACATTTAAAAATACTTTTTTTATAAAGCAGAGATAGCAGTATTTCTAAGATTGACTGAAGCCTGGGGAAAGGGAACAGAAGCATAAAATACTGGAAGGAGAAATACCAGTAATGAAGGGACAAGGACTAAGTCTCTCCACAGTATGTGACAAGAAAGCAACAGACTGGATGAGTTTATAGGTAAACTGCAAAAGTAAAAGTAAACTACATCAATTTACACCATGTGGAATAGATAGGTGTCTCAAAGCCTGCATTGTTTCCTGATACACTCTGGTCCCCATAAATGGTCCCATTCAGTCAGGTCATTGAGCAACATAAAAGTAAGATATTCTAGGTGTGATTGAGGGCTCACTAAGAGCCCTTGGGTCAGTCAGATAACTTATTTTAACATCTTCATACTCCGGTCTGGGCTAGGTTAGCAACATGCAGTATGACCTCCAAAAACCACAGACTTTTAAATTTATCTTGAAAAGAGGCTGCAGAAAAAGCCATGTCAAGAAAGAGATGGTGGTGTTCACTTTGCTCGTAGAGGACAGACTGAGGTCTATCGCTCGTGTGCTGAAAATGAGAATATATGTGATTCAATGAATGGCAGCTGGCAGCACAGCACCCAGCAGCTTTAACAAGTCAGCTTTCTCAGGAGAGCTGTGCTTTAAGGGGCACTTCCTCTCCTTACTGCAATAATCCATGTCCTCCCTACCCAGGGATGCTGTCGGTGTTCTCTGACCCCGGTACCCTGCAAGGAGAGGCTGTCTGGGACGTACAGGCGCCTGCAGATGTTGTCCCCGGAGCGCGGGGTCCCAATGGGATGCAGGGTCCGTGGCGGGGGGTTCCTCCTCCTCGTGCAGCGGGACAGGGACGAGGTGCTGAGCTCCAGGGGACGATTTGGCCATGTCCTGGTGGAGAGGAGGGAACTCGAACCTGGCCGTTTGTCATCCAGGTCCCTAACGAAACAAAAAATTACATGGTCGACATGACAACTACTCTGTTACCCGAGTACTCACCTACAGGTGACTTCAGTCATAAAATATGTGGGCAGAAATTACGTGAGTCCATTTTCAACATGACTGTAACAAGTAATACTCTTCCACAGAAGACAAATAAACAAGCAAGCAGGAAAATAACTGAGAATTGCTTTCTCCAGTGGAGGAACTTATCTCAAGGTTTTGGGTTGAATCCCTCTCACTGTGAGAGTGCTCTACGTTATTTACAACAGGCGATCTGTAGTTCTTACAGTGTTTTCTCCACTGCAGGCCGGTTCCTTTGGTGTAACTGGATCCCATGGATCACCATCAAGCCATTTAAGTTACGCTGAGAACCACTACTTGACCCTTGAGAGAGAGTTACCTGAAATTTAAATAAAATAAGTAAGTAAATCACTGTTTGGCAGAGACACACACACATATTTACAGACTTCTCTTTTTGGAGAAAAGTCATTAATTTCTTCCATTACATCCAGATGTATACTTGGTTATATTATTTCCCCATCTAAGACAGGGGTCTTAACATTTCATTTTTTTGGAATGGTAATGCTTAGAAAATGTCCTAATACTTAATTTTTTCCAGCTGAGCAGCTCAGTTGCTGATCTTCCAACAATAACTATAACAATAGAACAATGTAACTATAACTATAATCTGACTATAACCAGAAGCTTTACGAAAATAATTTTCAAGGTATATTGACATTTTATGTCAAGAACAGATCTGCAAACTCCTTTTTCGAGATACAGATTGGTCTGGAATAAACATCAGATCCCACCCACCATAACAAGAGCAAACAGAAAACAGCAGAGCTTTAATCCCATACATACTTGAGGTGTTTTTCTCCTCTTTTTGCTTTTGCGGCCACATCTGGGTTTTGGGCACTACACACACAGTAAAGGGACACAAGAGACAGGCAGGGGGAAGAAATAAAGGAGAAAGAAATGAGAGGGAAACAGTTGAATTTACAGTGGAATAAACAGGTCACACTTTGGTGCTCACCACTCTATGAGCCAATCATCTAAAGCAGATTATACAGTTAAATTCAGTGTGTGAGGAAAAAAAACGGTTTAGAACTGCACTGAGATTTTTCCCTTCCTGCTGGATGAATTAACTATAAATGTGAGAATGGGATCCCCCCCCCACAATCCTCAATCTCACCGTTTAATTGAAACAGTAAACTGTGGAAAGAACTACGTCCTTAATCAACAGCCACCACGTGGCTGTCATACACAGATATAAAATACTACATTTCAAGGAGAAAAGTGGGAATTAAGACTTCCAGCTGAGTAGTAACAGAACTTAAGTGTCAGAAAGGACAGCCAGCATTCACACAAAGTCCAAACTAGTTATTTACCTAAACACAGCCAGTCTGTTTGCTGAGGCAACACTGCATTAATTCATCCCCACACACAACAACAGCTGGCTAAAAATCCTTACCAGATTTGATGTCACTGAGGGCATCTTTGTGTGTGGCACACGAGGTAACAACGCTGGCAGAGGATCCAACTGCAAAGGGCTTCTGACATCTGCTCGGAGGGTTTCTACTGTTATGATATTTTTCTCATCATCTGTGCAAGGTAACAGAGAATTCCTGTCAATATTAGCATAGCTAGTCATGGACAGTGCTATGAATCAACATGTATTTAGAGAGAGTCCTCTTGGATGATGAATTCTGCTAAGTTTTTTGAAGACGTGTCACACTGTTAGCAAAATAACCTTTTTATTCCCAGTGAAGAGATCATTCCCAAATACATCTCTGTCCCATGGCATCTTTGCAAAATTAGCTGAAATCCCCTTTTGAGCCCTCACTTTAACTGTGATCCTTACCAGAGGCTGACCCTTCCCAGTGCCTGCAGATCAGTTCTTCCATGCAGACCAGGACTTCACTCCACACGTCATCAAACACAAACGTGAGCACGGAATCCTTCATGCAGGAAAAGGGAGAGACAGGAGGAAACCCCAATTTCCGTCTGCCAGAGGACAGTCCCAAGTTCCTCTCGTGCAGCTCCTCCTCCCTGTAAAAATGCAAGCATTACCTGCACCTGAAACACATTTTCTTTGTCTCCTGTGTTTACTTGCAGTTTTCCCACCGACCTCAGTGAGAAATGACTGACACCCCCTGGTCTCCCTATACAGAATGAACTATAAATGATACTTGACAAACAATAAATAATTTACCCATGAGGTCAAATTCACATGAAAAAAATCAATAGTTACAGTGCTATTTCTTCACCACATTGTCAGGCTCCATATCTAATGAGAGTACAGAATCCCAAAGACAAGAGAGTGATACTATTTGTTCCAGCAATGGCTCTCTGGCCTCTTGCTGGTCAAAGCAAGAAACATAACAATTTTAATTTAATGGTCCATGCTGCTAAGTGGCTTTAATTATTAAAACAAATTAAGTAGTCAGGAACTGACAGCGCCCTCCAGAGTCCTTACTCTGGCCATATGTTCATATTGTTGGTCTGAATAAAGTAAAGGGGCAAAAAGATAAAAATAGTGGTAATTGTTTCTTGACAAGCATAAAATCTGCTCTAGTTCTTAAAAGTACCACTGGAAAAAATGCAGAAAGGTACAATTCCACCCAAAATGCCAGTACAAAACAGAAGCAGCACACTGCTATTATGTAACTAACAGCAGTGAATTTGACATAGTATAAAAAATAAGTGATGTTTAAACACATATTATTAAATACACAGGCTCTTAGTTATGATGGAATGAATAATTCAAACCAAGCACAAAAATGGACTGCATGAAAAATTACAAAAAAATCCCTAAAAATAATTCAGCAAAATAAATTGTCCTAGGAGATGGGTTGGGAGAATTCCCAGTGCCTGGGCAACCCTTTGAAAGTCCTGTGAAGAAAAGAAAATTCATCAGGTATGTGTATTTTAACTGCAGGAACCCCAGGACACTGGTACTAATTCAGTAGTGAATACCTACACATCTCTGTGGTCAAATGCCAAGTACTCCTCCACTATGCCTTCAGAGACAAGGACTTCCTCCTCCCCTTCATCACTCTCTGAGGAACACAAGGTTGGAAGCTTGGAAGGGTCGGCCTTTTTGTGAGCAGGAGCAACAAAAAGAGGCACCTTCTTGCCAAAAACACTAAATCTGAACAGGTGACAGTTTTCAGAAAGCAGAAATAAAGATGTTATTCCACCTCAAATAACCGAGAGACAGCATAGTAGTTAAGGGCAAGCAGTAGCAAGGCCAACAAATTATTCATTACAGTAACAACTTTTGGTTTGGATACCTTTTAATTCTTGCCAAGGAACCTGAAACTTCAGGGAAAAAAATATCCAAAGCTAATTAGAAAGCATTCTAAACCATTAAATAATAAAAGCATAGTGCTCTTTTTTTTTTTTTTAAGTCCTAGGCAAATTTAACAGATGATTAATAATAAAACCAGCTACAATACATACATATGTTTAAGAAGTCATCATCAGCAAAAATATTTCTATTTACTGGCCAGTTCACTGTAGTCAGCAAAAGCACAGCTATATATTCTTGCTATTCTGAGTGTACTAAATTCAGTTAAAAAGGAAAAAAAAAGACTGTGCTGTGTTCAAAACTCAGCCTGTCAGGAAGGCTGCACACTTTAAGAAGCAGAGAACAAACCTGCCTTCCCACCTTGGTATGATCCAGGCTCACTGCTGGTACTTACTCATCAGAATCCTTTTCCTGTAGTGAACTTACATCTGAGGGAGCCAAACTGCTCGAGGGGGAACTCGAGTACCATCTGTACCCTTCGTCTGTGGGGGTCACCACCTGCTTCCCCACCACCCTGCCATGGCAAAAGCAAAGGATGAATACAGCAGAAACCCTTGGCACTGCCATCACTGAAGGGTGTAAGGACAGCAGCAAATCCTAGAAGTTCTGCTGGGAAGTTGTGCATTTTTCCTGGTGACAGTTTCGGTTTTCTAAGAGAATTCTGCTCTGCTAAGGCCAAGTCAGTCGCAAATAGCAACAGACCTGTCATGGAACCACGCGTGAGGTGACAGGATGTTTATTAATGACAGGCAGGCACATCACCAAAGTGATCCTTTCATCTGTCTCTGCCACAGACTTGCACAAACCCACCCTGCCATTTGTTTTAAGAGCAACTGTGTGCATCCCTACCCTTGTTGTGAAGGCACTAGCACCAGTCTATTCATAAAGTACCTGAGATGAGGAAAGCTGGAGGACCACTGGTGGCATTCTTCCCACAGTCCCTCAACATGAACGTTTTCCTTCTGCTCATACAGAAGCTCATCAATTTGTCTGAACATCTGCTGAACTTGCTGTGTGGCAGCTTTATCAAATTCCTAGAGAGGAAAGAAAATACCTTGTGAATAGCATTTGCAGGGGGGTTTTAACTGATTTTTAAAATATAACTGAAAAAACAACTATTTGTTTAAAGCTTAGCAGGACTGCATTAGAAAGATTTTGACTTTAAATAATTTTTTCCCAGAAATGATGCAGCCTGCTGTTAAGACTGATGGCAGCAACATAAAAAGCTTACAGCGACACAGCAGAAAAACTACTAAAACATTTTGAAATATCCATATTATTACATTAAGTTACAAGACCTAAAGAAATTGGAACAGGAAGGATAAAATTCAGTGATATTTTAATGCAATGGAGGATTTGTTCCTTCCAGTATCCACAAACAACATGAACATAAAAAGCAATGCAGACTGCTGGGAAACACTGAACCTGAGGGATGGTGAAGTCTTTTGTTACATGTAGATAGAATGGAGTCAGTTTTGGGGTCATTTAAATCTAAACAGCTCCATCTCACTTCCCAGAAGGCAACAGCACACCTGCCTTTGGTGGGTGGAGAATAAAACAAACATTTCTAAAGGAAAATAATGTTTTAGGAACTTAATGTATTTTGAGAAGCATGCAAGTATGCAGACGTTGGATAAACTCATGCCAAGTGTCTGAAAGTCATCCAGACTTGGGTTCCACAATAACAGCATTTATAGATACGCTCATGCACTAAATGATTTGCACTTCCAAAATTTTCTGTGGAAATGCAGAATATTAATGGGAATAGCATGAGCCTAATGTGTTTTGAACTGAAAGATGGAAAGAGGTAAAAAAGATGTTCTTTCTATAATCACTACAGTGATTTTTTTGACAGATCCAATCATTTTTATTCTGACATGTCTTTGCAGTGCTATTTCAAGTGTCTTTCTGTGCTAGATTTGGCTTGGATGATTATGTTCTACTCACGTCATAGCCCCAGGAGAAGACTGAGCTGTCTTCTGTGGAGGTGTCAGCACAAATCTGGCTAGCAGTCTGTGGATCCCCATGATCATCCAGTTCCTTATGGATTCCCAACTCCCTGAAATGCACACGATGAGCCAAAAAAAAGCAGCAAAACAGCCCACAACAAACAATGACAAATCGAGTGTGTCAGTAAACAAAGCCTAGCTGTATCAGAACAGCTCTATCAGGTATGTCGTGACAAGTACCTGGAGGTCCGGCCGAGGTTTTCAGCCGTGGGTGTGGCTGCGCACACCTGAGCCCGTGGCTCTGGCAGTGGGTGATGCCTCAAGGCATGTTTTGGGAGTCCTTGTCTGAAAAAGCAGAGGTCGAACGTGGCATTACTTACAAGAAAAAGCATTTACAGAGTTCCCAGTAAGTTTTATAGGTTTTTCTTTTATGCTCCTCAGAGGATGTGCACACATTTATTCCTGTAAGAAGGCTAATTCTTGTCGCCAAAGCTCTAGGTTTAAGGTGTCAAAACTAACTCTGGGGTAAATATGGAGTTAAAGGTCTATAGCTTCAAAATCAGTTAAACTTGAACTTAAGATTTTGTGAATTGGCCTACAGCTCCCTAAAAGCAGAGACAATGCCATTATCCCTGTAGATAAACTAAATTAAATTAAATTAAATAGAACAAGAGTAAACGAGCCGAGTAAGACAGAACTGACCCAACTCCTGGGTCGGGGAAAGACGCCAATTATAAGGATGTAATCGCGTTCTGCCCCACCGGTGTTTGGCCGGGACCGGTGCTCAGGAATCCCGTGAATCCCGGGAACCATCTCCCGTCGGGGACGCGGGGTGACCGGGCCGTCACGGGGCCCTGCTTGCTGCTGGGGCAGCGCGGGCGGCAGGCCCGGGAGCGGGGCGGGGGGAATCGCGACCGACATCGGCACCGGGATGGGGACCGGGACCGCGCCGGGGACCGGGGTAGCGGCAGCCACTCACGCCTGCACCGGTTTGCGCGCGTATCGCGATATCATCCTCAG
>VZTN01035797.1:435512-463968 GCA_013400515.1 Erpornis zantholeuca | reverse complement strand
GCTCCTGGCCGCCTACGTGTGGCAGCGGCAGCCGTTCCGCCTGCGCTACGTGCCGCCCCGCGGTGAGCCGGGAGCGGGCCGCGCCGGGAGGAGGGCCCGGAGGGGGCCCTGCGGAACCGTGTGTGGGGGGACCCGGGGGCTTCACAGGCTCGCAGTGTCACGGCATTGCCCTGGGTAGAAGGGCCCACGGTGAGCATCTGTTGCCACCTTCCTGCTCCAGCAGGGTCATCGCAGAGCGCACGACACAAGGTTTTGTCAGCTGGCTCTGGAATATCCCCAGCGAGGGAGGCTCCGCGCTCTGGACAATCTGTTTCTGTGCATGGGGTTGCTGAGCCGCCTCTCCTCTTTCTACCCCATCCAGGCGAGACCCCGGCGCACATCGGCGGCACCACGCTGTTCGGGGATAATGTGGAGGATGAGTGGTTCATTGTGTACCTGGTCCGGGAGATCACCAGGGAGTTCCCGGGGCTGGCAGCCAGGTATGGTGGGTCCTGCTGAGGTGCTTTTTCGGGAGGGGTGCGAAGGGACAATGCCTATGCTCTGAAGGTCCTGTCTACATATTCCCCATCGTTGGTGGTGTTTCCCCATGCCATACACGTTTGAAGTGTCCAAGGCCAAGCTGGACGGGGCTTGGAGCAGCCTGAGCCAGTGGAAGGTGTGCCTGCCTGTGGCAGGGGGTTTAGAACCAGATGATTTTTTATGTCCCTTCTAATCTGAGCCTTTCTGTGGTTCTGTGAATATTTTTAAAAAGCTGCTGGGTTCAAAGGTGTGTTGTTGTGCTCTGCAAGGCTTTTCCTGCTGAGAAACCAATTTCTCCTTGGCCAGGATCGATGACAATGATGGAGAGTTCCTCTTGATAGAAGCAGCTGATTTTCTCCCAAAGTGGCTGAATCCTGAGAATAGTGAAAACAGGGTGAGTAGAACTTCTGTGCAATGGGCAAGGGGGCCACAGTGGCCTTTTATGTACCAGCTGGAGTTTTCTCTTGCACCTCTAGCCAAGTGGTCTGACTGCCTCTGAAGATTCGGAGTGCTGTCTGTCCCTTACTGCTGCTCTCTTCAGGAGCACTCCTGTATCCACCTGAACTTCCTAGCTCTGCTTGGATTTTTTTTTTTTTTACCATATTCTGGAGTGTTTGGGCAAGAGGATTTGCTGCCCTCGGAGTAGGAGATGCTCAAGGCTTGGTGTCTTTACAAGGATTCACACTGAGTCTGGTATAGGTGAAATAATGAGCAGACACCTTCATCTGGATATGGATGGTTGCTAGTAGTCATGTCACTGGCAGTGGATTACAATGGAAATAATTACTTGGTCATTAGTTAAAAACAGTTTAATGATTTTTCCTCTACTCCAAGGTTGTTAATAGGGGTGGAACACAACACAAAAATTGATTGCAAATGTGTACCTGGACTATCAGGCTCGTATTTTCCTTCTATTTGAAGGAATAGACAGAGTGAGGGAGTGGAGAATGTTGCATTCAGGGCTTTTCTTGTGACCTCTACTGGTTCCGGATCCCATGTAGCACCGGAAATAATGCTTTTTAGTCCCTGTGATGTTCTCAAGCAGTTAGGTTATGCTGATTCTCCTGAAGCAACTCTCTAGTTGAAGAGGAACTTGGTATTATTGTTAAGGGAAAAAAATACATTTGACCTAACTCGTTGCAGTTAAAATAGGGGTTTTTACTGGTTGGATCATGGTCTCTGGCATCTCAAATAACATTTTTTTATAAAAACTATGCTGCTTCGTGTATTGGTTCTCTGATTGTCTTTTATATTCTCTGTGTATATGAGATGAAATTTTCCATTGCTCGGTGTGTGACTGTTCTTACCCAGTCTGATGAGAACATTCCTGCCCGCCAGGTGTTCTTCTACAGGGGAGAGCTGCACATCATCCCGCTGTCGGAGACTCCGGAGCAGGACTGTGACCTCTCTGCGCCCTGCCCCACCATCCCACAGGCGCTGGCACTGTTGTCCTCCCGCTCCGAGGAGTTCCTGGCTGCAGAGCCCATCAGAGCTGCAGTGAACAAACGCATCGATGGGTATGTGGCTGCTTTATCTCCATCCTCTGCACCAGTGGGGTTTGGTCCTGGCCTGTCTGGGGTTTAAACATATACCAGATAGATGTGATAAGGTTGGTTCCTTTTCAGAAACCAGCAGCTAGAGGTTCTTCTGTGGCACTCTTGGAAGGAGGGGGATCAGTGTCCTGTAGGCTGTGTTCTGAGGGATCTGAAACTGGTTTGCTGCTATAATTCCACACCTGACAATGACAAGAGTTACTCTTCCTTCACATCCTTCTTGTACTGAAAAATCTGAAAGTTCCCTGATCTTTTAGGAGCCCTAAAAGTGCAGAAGGAAAAAGAGGATTTGCCCTAAAAGTGCAGAAGGAAAAAGAGGATTTGACCTAAAATGTAGAACCAGCAGAACTGTCAGAGCTTCAGCTTGTCATGGCTGTGTTCAGCCCTGTACTTTATTTTTTGCAAGGATTTGACAGCATAACTTTTACATAGTACGGTGCAGAATACTGCATAACTGGATATGTTGGTTAAGGTCACAGTGACTCATCTTACCCATGTGGGCATTCAGTTTTATTAGCCATATACATTTATGTTGGAACCCTGGAGAATTTTTAATTCTCTGTGCTGGAAACCACGAACCATTGGCAAATTGTTGGTGAGTTCTTAAGGCCTTGTTTCCAGCACAGAGAATTTAAAATTCTCAGCCCCCAGGGTTCCAACACATTTATACAGATGTGTTGCAGAAACAGACATTCTAGGCATTAGATTGGCCAGCTTTTAACTTCGGGATAATCTTCTGACCCATAATACAGGTAAATATTAAAGTGACATTTGGCCTCATATTAAAAAAGGAGTGGTTTAACTTGCAGTACACTTCCTACTGTCAGGAAGATTAATCCACAAACACCAGAGGTTCATGTCCAAAAAGGAGAGAGGAGTCCTGTGACTTCGTTCAAATAAAGGGAGAGGCCATGGGGCATCCCCCTGGAGTCTCTCAAATTGTTAAGAGGATGAAACCTCCTTTTTATCATAATTCCCCTCTCTCTTTCCCCATTGGCTGAGGTACTGGAGAGGTACAGGCTTCCCGAATCACCTTATACAGACCCCTTCTAATGTGTACCCCCCTTTTACTTTTCCTATGGAATTTATGGCTCCCCCCATTGCTTCTTTCATCCCTCAGTATCTATCTTTACCTATCAGCAGACCCACTGTGTGTTCCTAAAGACAGATCCCTCTCGCTCCTTCCATCAGTCAGTGGAATTCCTCCCGTTGTTTCTTTCACCTCTCAGTATGTAGCTTTTACCTGTCAGCAGACCCCCAGCTCGTTTGGAAAGACGAATGTGTCTCATTCCTTTCACTGCACCGTCGCCGTTCAGGTATCCCGAGAAGATCCAGGCCTCGCTGCACCGAGCCCGCTGCTTTCTCCCGGCCGGCATCGTGGCCGTGCTGCGGCAGCGCCCGTCCCTGGTGGCCGCGGCAGTCCAGGCCTTCTACCTGCGGGATCCGGGCGACCTGCGGGCCTGCCGGCACCCCTTCAGAACCTTCCCTGCAGAGCAGCGTGTGATGGCCCTGGTGAGTGTTCTTCTAGAGCCTCTGATGGCCCTGGGAAGTGCTCTTCCAGAGCCTCTGATGGCCCTGGGAAGTGCTCTTCGAAAGCAACTTGCCACTTAATTCCCTTCGTTCTCTGACAAAGCTTCCACGGCTAGAGGCATGAACACATAGATTTAACTTAAAACTGCATGTTTTCTGTCTGTGTGTTTGTTGTTTTGTTTTGTTTTTTTTTCCTTCTGGTTCTAGGGGTGAATTTCCATTGCATTACATTAATAGCCTCTCTGCCTTCAGGTTTAGGTGGGTGGACTTTCAAAGGGCTGATCATGAGGGAATTGTTTCTGAAACCAGAGGTTGTGATAATGGTTCCTCTGCTGAAATGCTTGCCGAGTAAAGTGGTCTCCCTGTGTGATCAGAGCAGTTTGACAGCACGCCCAGCCAACATGAGGAGAGGCTGCTAACCAGTGGTTTACTCCGAGGCTTTTCACCTTCTCAGCTGTGCTCTCACAGCTCTGTAAAAGCTTTTACGAAGTGTTAATGAGCACTGTCCAAGCACTACTTTATCTGACGTGTTTTGTTAGAGTTGTAGCTCTAGACTCCTGAACAGAAGTTTAAGAGTAAAATTTTGGACTTCTAGACTGTTTCTGAAATCCCAGCTTTTAATCAAGTTTTATATTAATTAAAAATACACCTTGTTGATGCAAATAAAGAATACTGAGGATATTTCCTAATGTATTTAGACTGACAAAAGTTCATATTTACTTGGGGATTTCAATTTGGAGCATACTTTGTAAGGCTTGAAAAGCAATGTATGACAAAAATCTATCTAAGGTATATTTTGAATGCAGTCGCAGGTATTGGGGGTAATATGGATGCCTTAAAACGTGATTCAGTGAGCCTGGTGGGAATTTGGTGCCTGTCCACAACACAGTCATGCTGCAGGGAGTGTTTTTTTCTACTCTGGCTGTTTCAGGTGACTTTCACTCGGTGTTTATATGCACAGCTGGTGCAGCAGAAGTTTGTTCCAGACAGACGCAGTGGATACACCCTGCCCTCCCCATCTCATCCTCAGTACAGAGCCTATGAGCTTGGCATGAAACTGGTAATGATTTTTTTATGCATTTTATACTTAGTTTGTCTGTTTGTGTATGTCCAGGAAATGGGTCTTTTTCTGGAAGTTGCCTGCTTGCCCAGGAAAATGTGAGCAAAGTCCGTCACACCTTGAGAACCTCATGTTTTTGCATCTTTTATATGCAGGCTCATGGCTTTGAAATTTTGTGCTCCAAGAGCAGTAAAGTAGCTCCTGATGCCAAGAGAAATGTGCTAAGTGGTCCTCTGTGGGAGAGATTCCTCAGGAGCTTGAAGGAAAAAGATTATTTCAAGGTGAAGCAGTGTGTCTGTGGCTTTTAAACATTCCGGGAAAAATACATTTTAGTTCTTGAACTTGTGTAAGTAGTTGCAGCAGGGCAAGAACTTGAATCTTGTCTCTGTGTAAAATTAATTAATGTCTCTAAAGGAGCCATGTGCAGTTTGTTCCCCTTTGAAAGTAATTCATTTTGGAAATTAAAAAGGAAAAAAGCAAGTTTTGGGGGTTAATTCATTCATCTAAAGGAAGGGGAGAAATAGACTGGAATGAAGAAAACTGCCATATGGTTGTGTGAGGTGTAACTGGTANGGCTTTTAAACATTCCGGGAAAAACACATTTTAGTTCTTGAACTGTTGTGTGAGGTGTAACTGATTTCACTGGTTTACATTTCATTTGCATGCCTCCAGAATTAAATATTCTTCAAGATCTGCACATAACACCATAGACCTCTTTGGGCCCATGCAGGTGTAATTTGTGTGTGTCTGTGGTTTCTGTGAGCTCTGGGGGGTTTGGTGTGGTTTTGTGGTTTTTTTTTTTAAAGATGCCTTTGACTACTTATTTGAAGTTACTAAATTGGACATAAATCTGATACTTATTTGAATGTTATAAAGTTGGACAACTGTACTGAAATTGTTAGGTTAATATACTTTATTATACTTTAAATATAGGAATTCCCCTTCCCTGCATTCAGTTCCAAGTGTTTGTGGCAAAGAGGTTTTACTTGTTTTGGTTTTCTCAGCATTTCTATGTGACAAATACTCATCCTTAGGAAGCCTGAGTGTGAAAAGGAAGGGGAGGGAAGATTATTTGGATTCATGCCTGTGACTTGCATTAAACAGGGAGAAATGGAAGGATCTGCGAAGTACCTGGAACTGTTGCATATGGCAGAAGATCACTTCCAGCAATCTGTTGCCCCAGAAAGGTAAGAGCTACTTGAAATTCACGAGTTTTGTGCACCATGCCTACAAATCCTTTAACTCACCTTTAAAATCCTTGTTACAAAAAGCCTGAACCCTTTTCTCCATTGTACATTTAACATGGGTGCTGTGGCCAGGACATGCAAATACTAATTCCCCTAGAATACTCCACTAGTAGAACTTCTTGCTTGAGTAACTATTTATCTTGGTTCTGTGAAGTGCTAAGCTCTTCCAAGTGGGTTAAGAGGTGACTGAAAAGCATTATTTGCTTGGTTGACTGTAGAAAATGTATAAAAGTTTCATTGAAAAGCAGTCCCAGTGAACAATAAATACAGAGTGATCTGTCTCCTTTACTCAAGACAGGCAGCTGGCTGTAGATTTCTCCAGAAGATCAAATCCAAAAAGTAAATCACTACAGAAATATCTGAGGCTTTGCCAGCTCATAATATCTTGACTGTTAGTTTTTTGAGTTTCCAGTCTGTGCTAGTTGGGATCTGGCAATCTTAATATTTACCAAGGCAAAATAAACATAAAGAAAAAGAGCCATGACAAATGGGCTTTGGAGCCATCAGCTAGGAATTGCAGGGGCTGACTTTGTCCTGTTTTGGCTAATATTCTGTGTAGTACTCTGGGACTTCCCCCAGATTCGTTTCCCTTTTTGATGTGTTTGCACAGAAGGAAGAATGAAGAATTTGAGTGAAAACCTGAATGTAGATCCCATTGAATCCATTTCAGTAAACTGATTTTTTTTTATTCTAGCTCTGTTGAAGTGAGCCCAGGTGATGAAATCTTAGCCCTGCTACAGTCAACATCCATTGATTTGAAGGAATTTGAGAGAGAAGCAGCTTGTCTTCCTCCAGAGGATGGTGAGCTGCATGCAGGGGAATTATTCCTATTACAATTTGTTCTTTGTGGAGGAACAAAGGGAATGTTGACAGCTGTGCAGGGAGAGCCAATCCAGCCTTCGTTAAGACTGAATACTGGATTGGCTCTCCCTTTGTAGAATAAGCCTTTCTTCCTCCCTTTAGTGACCAAATGATTCTCAGTGACCAGAATGGCATCTCCTAGTTTGAGGCTGCATGCAAAGCAGTTTTCAAGTAGTGAAATGAAATCTCCATCCCCTTCTTCTCAGCCTCTCACTGCCTTATGCTGTCTGTGACCCAAGATCACCACAAAAACTTAATAGTGCAAAAACGAGCTGCAAAGTGGTCGCAGTCCTCTCAGTCATTTGCTTTGGGCCCTGCGGGCCAGCAGGCTTTTGCAGAATAACAGATCTGTCCTGTGCCCTTTCAGATGACAGCTGGCTGGATATTACACCAGACGCTCTGGATCAGATGCTGAAGGAGGCAAAAAATGAGTCCCTTCCTTCCACAAATGAGGGAGAGCAAAAATATGACTTGGAAACAGTTGCTGAGAGCATGAAGGCTTTTGTGTCCAAAGTGTCCTCGCATGAAGGAGCAGAAATGCCATGGTAGTAGCATTTTGAGTTTGGGGTCTGATGTGGAATGTTGCACTCTGCTGCAGCCCTTGGGTTGATTCTGTGATGCAGAGAATCAGAGTTTGAGGGTGTTGTGCTGAGAAGAGGCCTGAAACAAACCAGAGCAGTGAATATGGACCTGCTTTTCAGTCAGCTTGGTGACCACTCTGACACTGGTGCAGGTTAAAGTGCTGGAAGCTGGGCTGCTCTCTGTCACTCAGTTTGATTTTGCGGTCTTCAAAATTTTTCTCTGTCATTCCAGGAATTCCTGCACTCACTGTTTCATGTCTAATCCATGCAGGTTTCAAACTTCTGAATGCTTCTAAGTTCAAATGTCCCAACTTCAATCCTGGCTTGAGAGAAATCCATATGGCTTGTGCCCATTTCAGGCTTATGCAAGCATATAAACTTTATTTATTTAAAAATATGTTGTATTTCAGGTCATCTGATGAATCCCACGTTACCTTTGATGTGGATTCTTTTACGAAAGCACTGGACAGAATTTTAGGTGAGATTGCTTCTTTATTTGAAACAAATCTTTGTGCTGATTTCTTTGCTGTTGTACTGACACAAAATAATACGTAGGGGCAGACTCGGAGGAACTGGATTCTGATGATCTGGATGAAGAGGAGGAGTTAGATTTCTCAGATGGGGATGATGAAGACTTGGATGCTGGAAATCAAAGGCAGGACCAGAAGGTGTCTCCTGAGGAGCTTGTCAGCAGTCTCAGGTCGTACATGAATGAGATGGACCGTGAGCTGGCACAGACCAACGTTGGTAAAAGTTTCACCACCCAGAAGAGAGGGGTGAGTATGCCTTGAGCTCTGATTTGTACCATAGTAATTGTGAAGCAGGAAAGATGCTGAAAGTGCATTCTGAGTAATGTGATCAGAGCCTTCCCACATGCAAGCAAAGTGTGCACCATAATACATTTTTTTCAAACAAAAACCTATCTAAGCTTTGAATTTGCCCATCTTTTCCAAGACTTTAATTTCCCTGTTTTTAGTAGTAGGGCAAGCAGCTGCAGCTTGACTTGAGAGTTCCTGTAGTGGTTTGCTCCCATAGGAAGCTGAGCCAGGACTCAGCTGCACTTTCTGTCCTTCTCTTGGAACTTAATCCATGTGATGGGCAGTGATGATTTTTAGCTGGCGTGAGCATTTGGTGGCCAAATTCCTGTCTGTCAGGACTCTGGAATGTACTGGACTTTGTTGGCTGCAGAATTGGTTTATTTGTTTCTTTTCTCTTGTGGTTTGCCTTTTTTTTTCTCTTAAATCTGCTCATGTAATTTGATAAAACTTTCCCTTTGCACTCGCTGCAGGCAAGTTCTGTTGAAGCAGCCACATCTGAGGGTGGTGGCCCTGATTCTGAAGCTGAGGATGCTGAGCTGGCACCAGTGGACGTGGACATGAACCTGGTAGCAAACCTGCTTGAGTCCTACAGTGCCCAGGCTGGCCTGGCAGGACCCACCTCGAACATTTTACAGAGCATGGGGGTGTATTTACCTGAAAACACAGATGGCACTGGCTCGAGCAGTTGAGCAATGCAGTGAGAGACTTCTGACAAGACATGGCCGATGGGGAAATGAAGCTCAGGAAAATGTGGGAAATGATGAGCAGGATGTGGAGGAGGCCAAAGGTTTTAATTTAGAGCATTCTCCTCATGATGTGTCACTTTAGAAATGCAAAGTGAATTTACCTGCAAAAGGCTTTTGTGTGGACACTGTCTTGAATGGAAATTAGATTTTCCCAGTGCTAGCGCATTTTCAGAAAACTCAAAAATGATGTCATGACTCGAATGAAACTTTATTACAAAACCTCTCTTTGATTGTTCCCATCAGTGATTCAATTTGCCACATTTCTGAAATATCCTTTTACCCATTGCTAAGTGGCTTCAATATCTGGAGAGCAGTTCTTGTTGTGAAAATGCTGCTGCCTTGCAGGGGGAGGTGGGGAAATGCTGTATTACAGGCAGAGTCTCATGGATTGGGGAACACTGGTTAAACGTTCAGGAGACATTTAATCCTTCCCAAAAGTACGATACTGCATCATAAGAACTTCTGATAATTACTGTAGGAGCCTGCTCCTTATTAAGCAGAAGGATTTGAACTGGATCAAATATGTAAATATTGGCCAGAAGTATTTTTAAAATTTATTTCAATAAAATCAGAAATACAACTTGATTACTCATTTTTTTTAAGGTATGTGTAACTTCCTCAGTGCAGTATCAGAAGTTCTTGGAGTGAAAGCATTTTCATAATTGGTCATTTTCTGAATTCCATTATTGCTGAATGTTGGTATCATGCCAGCAGTAGCTGTATGTGAGCCCAGGCTGAACAGTTCTGGGGTTTTTTTTCAGTGAAAATGTGGCTAGAAGGCATGCAGCATGTTGCTTTCACGTGGAATGAAAAATCTATTCTAAATATGACAACTTTAGTTTCAACAAGGTAAGTTTGAAATAAAATAGGTAGAAATTCTTGATTTACAGACAGCAAGAACAGCCCTGCTGCTCCAAATCAGCTTCTTTATTTTTTCTTAATTTCTTTTTTCATTCAATAATTAATCAAGTGTCCTGCATTGATGTTGTAGAATTGACTTTGTCAGCAGGGAGAGTACTGGTGGGTTGGACAGGGATTAGAGATGGACAAAAAGAGTTGGGGGGGTTCTGCTGAAGTTCATGGAATTTGGACTGCTGAGAGGTGAGGTGGACTGCAGACTCAAACAGATCTGTGCTGGAAAAATGGGATTAACAGAATTTTTTGAATCTAGACAAGAATAACGAGCAGTTAGTAGTGGAAAACAGAGGTCCTTAAACCTTGGAAAGAGTTTATGTTTGAACAGGGAAGGTAGTTAACACTGAAACTACATAAAATTCTCCACTGCATTTCAAGAACATGATCACATTTAACTGTCATGAGGTCTGTGCTATACAAAAGGTCAAAACAGATGGAAGGACTCTTGGAGTACATGAAGAAAACTCCTAAGCTAAGGTTCAGAACAAAGCTGCTCTTTTGGAAACACTTGAGCTGATCTCGCTGCTTGGATAATCTCCCTTTTCCATCAGTGGGACTGTGATTTCTCTGGGGCTGTGCTCATTCCAGCTATTTACATTTGTTCAGCAGCTTCACAGTGGAGACCTTCAGGCCTCTGGAACTGCTCACGGGAGGGTTTGCCATCGATGAATGAACATTTACATGCTGCCTCTTCCCCCTCTTTGAAGTAACACACGAGGTGTCTCTGCTTCTCATTCTGAGAGTATTTTTAGTGAAGGAAGCCTGATGGAATTCATTAGGGAAGACAAGTGCAGTATGGTTCCCTTTCAATGGGTTTCTATCAGAGTATATTTGGAAGTTGTTTTAACTGGCATTGCATTCCAACACAATTTATTCACTTTGCTCACTTGAGCATCTGCCTTTTGTATAGCCTCGTTCATCCCAGGGCTCCTGACCCTTCCCAAACATGTGGTTCTCTTGTTTGTGCCTTGACCCCAGTTCTGAACAGTGTAGTTGTTGACTGGTACATTTCAAGCAGGAAAACAAATAATGTTTTTTTCATCTTCCATCTATGAGATCAAAATTAACCCCAGGGGACTCAGAGACCTTTAACCTCTTGAAACACTCCTGAACAGCTGGGCAGTTTGGCTGCTGCCACTCTCCCCACTGGTAAGTTTTAGGAGCCAGCAGCCCTCAAGTCCTTCTGCAGATCAGGAGGTTTGGGGTCTGTGGTGGTGGCCCAGTCCCACCTCAGGGCTGGGGCAGCTAAGTGCCCACAGGCACTTGCCATCCAGTGGTGGCGCCCTAGTCCTCACTGCCTAACCGCCCCGCCGGTCTAGAAAGTTCTCTGTTCTTTGATTTCTGATTGGCTCCCAGTTGTAACTCCCGCCTCCCTCTTCTCCCCATTGGTTGTTGCTACAATGTCCCCGTGCTGTTGTCTGTATCCCATTGGTTCTTCCCGTGGTACCCCCTTATAAAAACCCTTGCAAACAGCCGGCCCAAGTCTTTGGATCCTGGGCCGTCCACACAGTGAAACTTGTTGGAACCCACCCCAGAGGCCCTTCCTGCTTCTTTGCCTTTGGGTGATGTGGGCTCACACATTGAGCTTCTTGAGCGTGCTCCCTCTCACGAGGAGCCAGCACAGCACGACCAGCTTGCACCTATTCCCTGCTGGGGATGGTTCCTGAACAATGACGTCTGTGGGAAGGACGCTGCGTCCCCTCCACACGAGGGCACAACAGGGCAAGCAGTGTCAGGTGGCACCCGAACAGGGGCCGGAGAGTGCGGGTCACCGTGCAGACGTCATTGTTGCCTGTGGGCAGGTGGCAAGGGTAAATGTCTCGACTGCTGCACCCCTCATCGCAGCACACTCGATTTTCCGAGTGGTGCTCCAAGGGAAGACCGACACCTCCAGGTCCGGAGATCAGTCCCAACCCGGAGGATCCCACCCGTGGAGCTTCAGTTCCTGTGACTGGCTGCTGTGCCCTGCTGCGGACACGTTCTGTAGTGAGTATTCCTCCCTGAAAGCTATGGCTGAAACTAGGGGGAAGGGAGCCCTGAAGAGTGCTTGCTGAAAGTAAGGGTTTCCCAGTTGTTGGGCCCTTTTTATTCTGTTCTTCCTTTTTCTCCTGGGTGGTGGCTGAAGTGGGAATTGAGAGTCAGGGGTGCAAAGCTCTCTCAACCCTAGAAGGAGGCCTGGGTACAAGCTGGGGATTCCCTTAATCGGGGTGGGTTTAAGTTTCAAAGAGGTTGGTTAAAGGGTTCATAAGATGGCTTTTCTTTTATTTTCTTCAAGTGTCCCCAGCCAACCTAATGTCGGAGATTTTTTGGAGTTCTGCCGGGGAGCACATGGCAGCGCTGCAAAAGCGTGGGGACACTTTGGTGGGGAAATTTTTCCCAATAGCCCTGGTCCTTAGAGACCTAGCAAAAACGTCTGAGGGAAAGCCAAAAGAAAAGGCCCAGTTTGCCCCAGTTCTCCCTGTTCCCCATGTTCCTTACCTCCTTACCCCACTACGCCTTCGCTGGGAAGGTCAGGAGTTGCAGACACTCTGAAGTGCAGACNAGAGACCTAGCAAAAACGTCTGAGGGAAAGCCAAAAGAAAAGGCCCAGTTTGCCCCAGTTCTCCCTGTTCCCCATGTTCCTTACCTCCTTACCCCACTACCCCTTCGCTGGGAAGATCAGGAGGTGTAGAACACTCTGAAGTGCAGAGCTGGTACCGACTCCCTGACCCTCCTCGGTCTTCTCAGCTGCCCCGTCGGAGTGACACCGGCCGTGTCACGTCGGTTTCTTTCCAAACCCCATCTCCTAATCCCTCTTCCCCAACTGCATTTCCTAATACAGTCTGTCAGTGGGGTTCCACACAGGGGTCCTTGTGGAGTTAAGTGGGTGTCAGCCTCCTTGCTGGCATAGAAGATCACCTCCCTGCAGGACACTTACCCCCTGACCCTCCTTTCCAGTGCTCCAGGCACGTGGTAGTTGTAGTGATGGAAAAGCATTTTTAAGGAATGTTTATACAGCTCCTTCTGCAGCTGCTTCTCTAACTCTCTCATGTGAGGAACTGGATTTTGTTTTCCATAGCAGTGGGAGTCAGGGCAGGCCCTTTGTACCACCTCAGGATCCCCCAGGATGATGCAAAGGCTGCAGCAGCAGCAGCAGCTGCCCTCCCTGTGGCCATTCATGTCTTTGGGCTGGAACACAAGAGCATCTGTTCTGGCAGAGCTGAGGTGGGAATTTCTTTTGCCAGCTTTCTTTATTCCCCTAGGAGAATTCCTTGCCAGGGAGGCATGTGGGGTCTTTGGGGGCTGTCAGGGCTGTATGAGCTCTTAGCGGATTTGAGGCTTTTGTGGGCTGTGGGAGCTGTGAGGGCATTGACACGTGGGACTAAGTGATTGACAGGTGGGATCAGCTGATCAGATTGATTGACAGGTGCCATTAAGAGTGATTGAGAGGCAGGGTCAGCCCCTCCGAGGGATTGACTGGTTTGACAAGAGTGATGTTGAGGGATGGGACAGCCCCGGGTGCGGGCAGTGAGGGGGATGAGGGGTGGGACAGCCCTGTCTTTCAGGGTATCAGTTGATGGGGAATCCTCATTTGTTTCTTTAAATAGAAGGGAAAACCTTTATGATGTGATTTTATCCGTTTGAATAGAGAGCAAGCCCTCCATTTTCATTATCTTTAGATTTAAATTGACAGGTGATCTCTATTGTCCCTCATTTTTTAGGGTTTAAATTTAATGGAAGGCCCCATTGATTCCATCATTTGAGGGATTTATATTGAGGACAAAAAAATGGCAGGGCAGAAAAAAGGTGACAAAAAAAGGTGACAAAGAAAGGGCAGGGAAGGGTGAAAGAAATGGAGCCTCTCCTTCAGTGGGTCAGTGCTCCCAGATGGATCTGCACAAGGGTGCGAGGCTGGAGAGTGAAGAGCAAAGCTATTGTGAAGGTAAAGCTCAGTTCATTCAGAGAAATTATGTAGGTCACTTGACCACTGTTACAGGTAGGAAACAGAAAACGAGAGATTTCCAGTAAAGTCTTTGTATTTTGGTGGGGAAAAGTGGTACTGATACCCAGTGGCTGCAGGGAGGGTAATCTGAATTAGTCTGGACCAGATTTCCCTTTTTTTTAATTTGGTGAGGGTTATTAACCTTACCTGCAGGTATAAGGCCAAATAGTTAGAGTTTTTACAGGAATATACAAATATATTCCAGTTTAATCTCACTGTCCTCCATGCTGCATACTCCCAGCAGCCATATTTAACTATCATACGATGTGCGAGTTTGCTTCTGTCCCTATCCAAAACCTCATCTTTCCTGGTTTTCTTTTTAATATGCTAGGAGAACTTCTGTGTCCCTCTGCAGTACTTCCATGGATGGAAACAGTGGGAATCTCCATAAAGGTCTCCACAGGGACCAGTGGATGTTATATCAGCTTTCCATCTGTTGGCTAAGTCAAACAGTGAGCAAGATTTAGATGGGAGCTGAAGGCTGGGGTAGCTCAGTTTGTTCGAGCAGTGCCTCAGATGGAACACAGGAATTGTACCTGTGTAATTGCAGGTTGTTCTGACAACCAGTCTGCTGCAGCTGCCAGAGGTGAGCTGCTCCTTGAAAAATGTTTGCTGACAAATTACTTGTACAAGGTCAGGTTGTCAGGGCGTTCCACCGAGTGCTTGTGTTCTCTCAGGCCAAACATCAGGCTCTGTGTGTGTCCACAGTGTCTCAGAGCATGTTTTAAGGTGAAATAATTTCTTGTTGTAAGAGCTGTAATACTGAAGTCAGGCTTCCTGCCACCCACAATGAATACCTGGATAGGGAAATACGTGGCCTTTCCACACAGCAGCAGAGCAGCCCCAGTGATGGGAGAGCACGTGATGAGTGAATTCTCTACCCACACTGTTTCCAGATAAGACTTTTCTGAGCAAGTTGTGTCATGAGGTTTGGTTACTTTAATCCTCTGCTGGCACCTGTTAGAGATCAACATGACTTTAATGTCGTGCTGCTTTTGGGAGGTGGGTGTAATGCTGCTCTGAACCTGCCTGCATTGCTAACCAGAAAGTTCTTTCTGAATTATCAGATGAATGCTGTCATTCTGTAGCCCACTGACTGGCAATACCTATAAGCAACTGGGCTCTGGTACTCCAGGCTGGCAGCTTTTCAGTGCTGGGTCTTGCTGTATGTCCCTAAAAGCAGCAGGGTCTCAGTGATTTATACGAGCCAAGTGTTCCCAAAGGATTCAGTAAAGGGATGCATTCTTGAGAGAAACATGTTGCTCTGTCTTTTACTTGCCTGGTACCTTTTCCACAGGAAAGCCCTGCTGTGTTTCGGTGAGGAAGCATTTGCAGGAATTGCCTGTTCCTTTTGCTAGGTCACTTGCCTTTACAGAGCATGTCCTGTCTTGACTTCAGTGAGTGTTCTTCAGGCAGATTTCTGAGGCAAATGCAAGTGAGGACAACGTCTCTCACCACCCCATCTCCTACTGCTTGCAGCTGGGTACTGCCTGTCATGATTCCTGCTTGTTAACATCAGGAATGCAGGCCACCAATAGTTTCATAACTAAGTCAAAGGGATCTAGATTAAGGATTTTATAAAGCAGTTTAAAATGTAATGCTTTTCCAAAGATGTGATTATTATCTTGTAGTTGTTCTAGCTCTACCAAAAATCTCTTATTTGAGTAGATTGAAAAGACTTCTTCTCTTACTGGTAACTAAAAGGAACATGCAGATGTTTAAAACTTATTTAGAGGCGAGTCACAGAATCAAACAAACGAGAAAATAGCTTTGTTTTTAGTTTGTTTCATGTGTGGGTATTTAAAAGTACTGAACACATCAAGCTGGATGCAGGCTTGGGCACATTGGTGAACTACCTAAGGGTGAGCTGGCAGGGCATAGGAGCAAGTGGGAAGGAGGATGAGATATGGAAATATTTTTCTGGCAGATACGTAACTCTTCACTATCTTGTACTGCAGAGAAGGGGAAGGAAGGTGTGAGGCTGAAAATAAAAGTGGCAGATTTGAGAGACAAGAGGGCAAGATATAAATCCTAGGGGCCTAAAATGGGGTGATGGGAGAGAAAAGCAGAAGGAACTGTTATGAAGAGAGGCAGTGAGCCATGTTTCAAAGGAAACTGGATGCAGGGATGCTGCAGCTGAGGGGTGTGGGGACTCCTGTGGTGGGGCTGGGAGGGCAGGAAGCAATGCCCTTGGCTGTACCAGAGCACATTCCTACCAGGACGACTGACAGAACTCACAACCCTCAGAGGCGTGCTCTGACACGTGGGTTTATTGACAAGGGTTAGGGTAGGAAGGGTGTTCATACATGCCACCACGCCCTGAAAGAATCCCCTCCTGACCTCCCGAAGTAAAAGTGACCTGAGCAAACACAGTGTCTCAACAGTGTGAAAGACTTCTTTTTTTACTTACTGCTCGGGTGGCAGCACTGCAGATTTTCACTGCTGCTCAGCTGCAGTGAGTCCTGGTGGTGGCAGTCAGTGATACACCCCCGTTCCCCCTTCAAGCACCCGGCTTTGCAATCGTGGCATCCGAGCTCTGACCAAGCAGGCAGAAAGAACTGTCAGTCTGAACCAGCAGCAGACCAAACATCCTTTCATCTGTCTCTTTCACTAAGTTTTCCTTGCCCAGATGGTCTCCTTGTTGTTCTTCCCCCAGAGAGGTGGTACCATTTCATCAATAAAATCAGACCAGCTCTCCAGAAAAGCCACAGACTTTGGCCTCAGGGTAAGAGGCACTGTTCCTTTCAAGATTTTTTTCTGTTGTAAGTGCAGTTCCTGTTGTAGCAGTTCCTGTCACCTTGGCATTATCTATTCTCTTCTAAAATGTTTATGTGTAGGTTTTGCTCTTCCGCTCTCTACCACCAGATAGCTCTGTTCTCTCTTTCTTGGGGCAGAAGTAACAGTCATACCAGTGGGGAAAATGTAGAAGTCCATTTAGCATTTGCAAAAAAAAAAAAGGAAATCGGATGTTTTACATGAAAATGGAAGATTGATTGGGAAGAGATAGAAGGGGAGGGCAAACAGGCAGTGGCTTTTCTTCTGGTTTTTGATAGCTCTCCCAGATCCACATAAACATGGACACTGGAAAGTGCCACCGTCCCTTTATTTTTGTTCTGGGAAAAAGGGTGCATTCGACATTGATCCAAGAGGGAAAAAATGGAGGAAAATGGGATATTGGTGGCACGGGGTCAGTGACAGCTGGTCACAATAAGTTTGATGCTTTGGAACTTTATTTAAAAGAAATTTATTGTGCATTTACTGCAAGTCATGGGATCTCAGAGGTGATGGCACTGTGCATGGCACTGTCAGATCAGTTCAGAGATGGCTTTGTAGGTCAGTGTGTCTGAGTGCAGGAGTGCCAGCAGTGTGGTGCTGCCCTCACGGTAACACAGCCTTTGCCCCCAGGGACTTTGGAAGCTTTTCAACTGTGAAAGTTGAGCTTTCACAGTTCTGGTGGAATCACAGACTTGATGAATTCTTGCCTAAGCTGTCTGGGCACTCTGCTGCTGAACCCACTCACGGATCAGCTGGTGAGCAATGGCCTGTTTGGGAGGGAACCAGGGTAAAAAACTACCATCGTCTTGCTTCGAAGATCCGGGCTCTCTCTTGAGACCCTCCACAATTTCCTCCAGGGCAAACCAACGGGCTTCCTCCAGTTCCAGGCTGTCCATACTGATCTGGAAAGAATTGAGAGAGCATCAGTTCCTTAAATCAGCTGTAAATGTGGGCACTGGTGCTTTGCCCGTTCTTGCTTCCACAGGGGCCCTATGCTGGAATGCCCAGGGCACTACATCCATGCCTGAATTAAGCACTGATGCCAATCCAGCAAAGGATATTGCTGTGCACCACTACGTGTTGTGCTGGTTTCCTCAGGGAAGCCACAAATCAATCCAGCTCCATCGTGGCAAAGCACCAGGAGCTGAGCACAGTAATTAACGTGCCAGAATCTGCATGTTCTATGGCAAATGTGTGAGGGAACCTCCTCTGCTAAGTTCAGAGATAAAAATACAGGAGTGTCGGGGCTTGTATATGTAGTGACCTGAGCGAAATCTGGTTCGAAGTTTGTTCTGCACTTGCAGAAAAAGCCAGTGGAAAGTTGCATTTAAGGAGGGTTTGATGCTCTCCTAACTAAATCCTGAGCACGGAACGAGATTTCGCTACCCGAGGCAGGCAGTGCAGTAGCTCAGGCAGCCGGAGCCGCTCACCTCAGCGCGCTGCGCTCCCACCAGGGCGTGGCACGCGATCATTAAGGAGCTGCTGGGGAAGGGCCAGTGCTGCGAAGCCGAGTAGCGCAGCGACTCCACCTCCAGCCCCACCTCTTCGGCCACCTCTCGCCGCACTGTCTCCTCCACGTTCTCCCCTAGAACCAACCAGAGTCAGGCAAGGAGGGCCCGGCCCCAGGGCAGCAAAGCTCACTGCCACACGCGGGAGCTCCGGCCGGGCTGACCGGCAAACGCTTGTTGGTGGAATGCTCCATTAAATCCATCAGCCTCTGATAAACACAGGCACCAGAAACATTTTTGGCCCCATCTATGTCCAGATGGTGGACAGAACAATTTTAAGCTGTTTTCCCTCCTATAACAAGATGTCTGTAGCTTTTTTTTCCAAGCCAGACTGCATGAGCTACAGAATGGATTTAAGAAGGATCAGGGGTTATACCCTGGCGAGTTTAAAGCATATGTTTACTCTCGGGGGCTAGAACAACTGCTAGACACCTATAATAACTGTTCCCTTCAGACACATAACAGCTATTTTGAATTCTGTGTGCATAGAAACACTGATCTATTTAGAGCCAATGTTTTTCCCGGCTATCACAGAACGACAGACTGGTTTGGGTTCAAAGGGACTTTAAGAATCATTTAGTTCCAACCCCCTGCCCTCAGCATGGACACCTGCTAGACCAGGTTAGTCCAAGGCTTACCCAGCTTGGCCTTGAACACTTCCAGGGATGGGGGCATATGGGGATGGGACACAGATCACCTGTGCATCGGTCCTTCTCTGTGAACAGGGATTTGGCTGATGTCCCCGCAGTCTGTCCCCACACCCTGCATGCCCAAGGCCGCTGTGCTGGATCAGAACTCACTCACCCATGTCACAGAAGCCTGACAGAGCCGTGAACATCCCCGGGGGAAATGAGGGCTGTCGGGCGAGGAGGCACCGGCTCCCATCAGACACCAGCGTGATGACCACTGGAGACATCTGGCAAATGCACCACAAAGCAAAAGAAGTTCAGACAAAACAAGTTAAGTGCAAATTTTTGCTTTTCCTGGCTGGTTGAGGGTCGCTGGCTGACTAACAAGACAAAGTACACAGCCACACACGAGTCCTGCTTCCCCTCGGGGTGACCCAGCAGCGCTGCCACAGAGCCCTGTGTCCCTCACCTGCGCTGCCAGGTGCCCACCTGCGGGTAGTAGGTGACTCCACTGGCGTGGCACACGCGCTTACTGCCAGCCGGGTTCTTCTGAGTGGGCTGCCCAGTTTTGCTGCAGTACAGGTGGGAATCGTGCCAGCGGAGAAGGGACTGGGCCTGCCAACGTGGAGGAACACCAACATTACTCATACTTACGGGGAAGAAATAATTCCCAGCAGTCTCCCTGAATAACGCTTTGCATGCAATTGTGGAGATAACTCTGATCTCTGGAAGCCTCAGAAAGGTAAATGAAGTATGGGCAGTGCTTTGAAAAGTGGCAGATTCTGCAATCCATGTTTCCTGCTTCTAAATTTGGGGGAGGTGGACAAGAGCTGTTGTTTATTGGGACATAATGGGAGTTGTAATAGGAGCTGGACTATTCTAAAGAGTCTCCAGTCCTGAATATCTTCTTGAAAAACAGCCCAGGCATCACAAACATCATAAAGCAGGAAAGGAAACACAAGCTATTTCTCCTTACGGGTCAGGACAGCTGAATTTCACACACAGGCCTTTTCTCAGGGCTTCCAAACACAGGGCATCTGCAGAGTACCAGCTTGTCAGTGAGAGGTTTTAAAAGAGCACCTCTGAGAGATGTGTAAGTTTGTGACATTCAGTTTGCCTGATAGTTGTTGAGCTGAGGACAAACTGGGATTGCTGGGATGGCTGCACATTTCACTCTGAACGTACAGCAGGCTGATGCCAAATGGCATAAATTACTGCAGTCACTTTTACTTGTCTGTTGTTCTTTCCCTTGCATCTTTCTTTTGTGACCATAACTTTGGTAAAACCGGTGTAATTTATAGTGTGTCTGTACTTAAGTTCCTGAAAGTGTACAGTAGGTACTTCTACAATATTAGATCTTAAAACAGTATGGGAGATGAGGAGAAGGGCTGATGTTAGAAATCACAGCTTCTTAAAGTAAAAAGCCCTTTCCAATACCGAAGCCAGCAAAGGAGAATCCTTCCCGTCCACTACAAAGAGAGCCTTTCGCAGGTCAGTGAATGATCCCTGGAGTTCTGACTCAATGGCTGATTTATCCAAGGCTCCTGTTAAAAAAAAAAAACCAAACAAAACAAAAAAGAAAATCTGATCTCATAAATTTCAGCTGTTATTGCTATTGTTCCAATTTCATGGCCTCTGTTGTTGCAGTTTACAGTTTCTAGGCGTTCCCATGGAAGTGAACCACAGCGGGGTAGCATTCCCAGATGTCAGTGGCCTGCCCCCAGCCCACCTTTACTAACACACAGAGCACAGGAGCAGCAGTGCAGCCCATGGCTGTGGCCTGCCACGCTCATCACAGCTCCTAGAGACTGAGCCCAGCCCTCCTTGGCAGGACAGGTTCTCCCTGGGGTCAGGGACGCTGCCCTGGCAGCACCTCCATCTCACCTCACCGAAGTGGTGCTGGCACAGATGGAAGAGAAGTCATCCCTACCTAAATCCAGTGCGAAGTGCGGTCTGTGCTCGTCCGAACAACCGATCAGCACCGACTTCTCTAGCCACTGTTCAGCCTCTGGGAGAGTCTCCAGAATCCTTTTCATCTCTAAACAGCACAGAAAGGGGAAGAGAAAGCTGTGATGGAAGCAAATCCACGTAACTGTGATGATCTCTGGATCTTCAAGGCACAGGCAATCTTGGCTCAAGGCAGAATGCCCATGTGTGAAAGGGGACCAGAAAAGTGATCCTGATGCCTTAGGATTTTAGCTTTTATATTTTTCATATCCTGCAATGCTTTAGTGTGTAAGATTCCACATAGCCTGTTAGCTGCTGTTCTCCCATTCTGGTCAGATAAAATAAATCCTCTCTAGGCCTGAACTTCAAGGATGCTTTACTGTCTCAGGCCCCAAAATATGTAAACAAAGTGGCTTAAGAGAGGGGAACAAACTTGGGGTAGTGATGTCATTACCTGAAACTGTAATTGGAGCATTAACCCCATGGATATGCAAATGGACCAAACTTATAAAAGTGTGAAAGCCTGTGACCCAGTCTGTCCATTTTGGTGTAGCCTCTCTGAAGGCTTTTGACTGCCCAAAGTGTACCTTGGAGGCCCTTCAGTAAATACCCACTTTTATCCTCTTAATTTTGTCTAGC
The DNA here is from genome assembly GCA_013400515.1 of Erpornis zantholeuca. NCBI lineage: Eukaryota > Metazoa > Chordata > Aves > Passeriformes > Timaliidae > Erpornis > Erpornis zantholeuca. The sequence continues at coordinate 442,658 of VZTN01035797.1, read as the reverse complement.
CTCTGTTTTCAGGTAGCCCCATCAAGGCATCAATCCCACCCAGGCAGAAACATAAAATCTGTCTTTCCTCCTAAGCTGTAGGAAGTTTAGAGCACATCAGGCTAAAGGTCTAAAGGTTGTAATGCTTGGGGAGCAGCTGTCCATTGGTTTTGGCCTGCACCAGCCAATACCTTTTTTCTCAGAGAAAACTTTTCCTACATTACAACCTAAAAACCCTTTTCAGTAAGACCTTGCTTGTTTTTCTGCCAGCCCTCTCTCTTCAAAAGGCACAGTCCCAAATACTTAAACCTGATCACCTCGGAACAGATGAGGCTGATACCATATGTGTGTCTCTGTTTCATTTCGCCTCTGTGAGCCACAAGGTGTTTCTTCCTGATTTCTTTCTTACCTGCTGCACTGAGCTGTGGTACCAAATATTTCTTCCCAACTTTCTGCAGGAAGGGGGAGAGATTGTGAAAGAGGTAGAAAGTTCCTGAGGCCTGGGCTTGTCTGCAAAGGCTGTCGTCTTCCTTTAGCTGATTTAAGTATCTGCAGTGAGGAAATGATTGGGAAGATGAATTACAGATCGTGTTGAGATGGTTGCTTCTTTAGAGGCATTTATTTTGCACAAAGCAGGGGGGCTGAATGGACAGATCAGATTTAAGGCATTCCGCATGCTTTGTGAGTTTTGACAGCTGAGTCACTCTTTGGTGGGCTGCAGCCTCTAGCAGAGTTTGTGTGGCAGAAAACACTGCAGTTCTTACCTACCACATGAGTAGCCTCAGGTTTGGAGATACAAGAAGATCAGCACCCCAGTCTGTCAATCCAAAAGGCTGCAGGAAACCTTCATCTTCCCTTTAATCCCCCAATCCCTCCCAGCTCAGAGTAACATCTGAATTTGGATGGCCCCAAATGCTCTTCGGCTGAACTGCTGAGCACTTCTGATGTTGAATCTGGTTCCTGTCAGGCTACGTGCATTGTGTTGCACCTGTCACATTGATGTGGGGGTAAAAACTACATCTGAGGACACAGCCTGCTGGAGCTAAGTTAGGGGGGAAAAAATCACTGGAAGAGGGTGTCAGCATGGGCTTCTTTCAGACTGTTGGAAGCAATATTTAAAGTGAGGAGGGCAGCATCACTTCAAGTCTGCCTGTATTGTAGGAGCCCTCTAGCCAGGACAGGTAATCGTTAACAGAGCTGCAGCCTGAAAGAACCAGTCATTACCAGTGGTGAGGGGAGCAGAGAGACTTTGGCTGTTATCATTTACAGAGCTCACAAAGCATTACTGTGTGATGGCTGAACTGTTAAAAGATTAACCCCCGGGTCAGACTTAGGTAGGGCTGCTCGTGCCAAGCTCTGGTGTCCCAGGACTCAGGAATCAGATGAGAACTTACCTCATTTTTCTCACATAGGTGGAGTGCAACCTGCAGATGAGAGAGGAAACTCTCCTGTGCAGTGCTTGATAAACCACAGCCATAACCCACACCTACAGCTGGTTCTCTGCCTAAAAAGAAGGCATAAAATGTAATGCAGCAGCCCTGCAAGGTTAAGTTTGATTTAAAAGGTGCAATAACCAGGTAAATCTCCCTCTCACAGAGTCTGCAGAATCTGCTTTCTAAAATGATCACTTCAGTCACACTTCAAAACCTGTTTCAGGCCAGTTTTAAGACTACTTAAGGACATCTCAATTTGTTTCATCTCTGAGTGTGCACAGGTCTTACAGAACTTGCTTATAAGACTCAATTAAACCTTCCTGTCCCAAATCCCTGTGTCCCTGGGGAAAAGGGCAGAGAAGGTGGCTGCTCTTTTGTTGGTTTCCTGCACAGTTGTAATGGCCTCCATCCAACCACACATCCTCTTGCATCACACAGTGGATCTGTGGGAAAGGCACAGATGCCAGGAGAGAGTGAAAGACAAAATATCAGCTGTGGAAGAGAATTCCCTCAGTTAGACAGGAGACAGCAGTTGCAGCTGAATAGGATCATCTCCAGCTATGAATGCTTTTTGTGCCAAAGAATCCCACCACATTTGCAGCCCCAGCAGTCTCAGACTGCAACTTGACCTTGGCTTCAGGATATCAGGAAATAGAGATGCTGCCATCTCTAGCATTCACCTGAGACAAAAATGAACTGTGGTCCACAATCCTCGATGATCCCTTAGAACATTCCACTTTGCAGCCACAGAACTCGAAGACCTTTACAGAGGAAAAGGGGGTGTTGGTTTGTTAGATACACAAGCAAGGAGTTACACAAGGAGGAGTCTCAAAGTTCTTCCTTCAGCAAAGGTCAGTGATGGGAACCTGAGAGGTGCCTCGGCAGAGGCTCCTATTTGCACGTGGGGACTCTGCCTTGTGCCTTTGGACATCTCTGTCCCAGATCCCCCTTTCCCACGGTCTCAGCTGACTGGAACGGTCCCTTGGGGACACAGGGGAGCCAAGCCTGTCGGGGACGCCGCTGGGAGCAGTGGGAGCTCGGCACGCTGGCGCAGACACGCGTGAGGAGGGCGGCTGCCACACAGACCGTGTCAGAGAGGGTTTCGTGGTGGGACACTCGCATGGCTGTCACTCCTCCACCCCCGTGTCTCTGGCAGCCTGGCGTGCGAAGCTCCCCAGCGCCGAACCCAGGAGCGCCGCACTTTGCTCTGGAATGAGCAGCAGAATGTCACGGGCGTGGGACACGGGCAAGAGCTTCTGCCCAGAACTGCGAGTGTGCGGGCGTTCGACCCCTTCCTCCCTAGGAACGGCCGCGCCAGGCTTTGGGACCACTGAAAACTCGGAGCTGGAGACAGCAAAGGCTGCACGTGGAGAGGCCGTCCCGGACTCCCGTGAACTCCAGCTAGGCTGTGCAGCCCGCAGGAGCGGCTCCAGGCTGCCTTTCCCCGCGGGTTCCCCCACTTACTGCGCCGTGTGCTGGCTCCAGCCGCAGGGACCAGCTCCAGCTCCCGGTGACCTCCGGCATCAGCGCAGCGACTCCGCTGCCTCTGAGTCACTGTGCCCTCACCGGGAGCGCCGGGAATTGTAGTTCTGCTCGGGCTGCTCGCAGGCAGCTCCCGTCTTGGATTCACTTCTGGAGTTTGTTCTGTCCGTTTCTTTCTCTTCCCCCCCCCTTTCTTTCTTCCAAGCTTCTCTGGGTTTTGTATCCACAGCACAGGAGCGTTGTTTAAAGTTAAGGACCATACATCCTCGGACAGCGAAAGATGCCAAAACCTGTATATATCCAAAGGCTGGAGCCTTTCGGTGTTGCAGCACCCAAATACCCACGGCTGGATTTGCCAGCGAATAGCTCTGATCAGAGTGCACCCTGTGCCAAGGCACGTCAGAATAATGACAAATCAGTTTCATTCCTTTCTAAGCGAACAAACAGGTTCCTCTCCAGTACTGAAAACATTATTCTGGGCTGGAGCCTACCTGACTATATTTAGCACAAAGAGAATTTTATAAACATACAGAAAGTAAATGTTTTCAGGGCAGCCTGTTGCTTTTTGTTGATGAATTGAGCCGTTCTAATCGAGAATTCATGCCACGTAATTTGAGAGTGTAGCTTGTAAAAATAATAAACAGAATATCCAGGGAAATAGTACTCCTGTTACCAGAGTTACAAGTTTAGGTTTAATTTTGCTTGACCGCTATTTTTATGCTTCCTGGAACAGAGCAAGCCCAGTCTTATTAATCCACCGGACTAATTGGATTAATGGATAAAACACATCTTCCCTTAATAAGATAAAGGCTTGAAATACAACCTCTAAGGGAAGTATCCACCCTGCTGTTAAAACAAGCTAACAGATTTATTGACCCTAACTGCCCCCAGATATGGGTCTTGCAAGAAGAGCTGGCTTTAGAGGGAAGCAGCTGGAGGAGATACTTCAGACATCAAATCTTGGTACAGCCTCTCCAGTTCGGTCAGCCCAAAGCAGCTGGGTGGTTGGTAAGGAAGGAATAAAAGCCAGAGCACCACGCTGCAGTGTAGAGACTCCTTGAGTCCTTTGAAGGCAGGGCAGTGGCCTGGCCTCTCGTTGTCACATGCAGCTGAAAGCCCCCATGGACTGGAGTAGCCCAGTCATGTCCACCTGGCCTGGGTGCCACGGGAAGATAGAGGGAATGAGATTACAGCCTGCACTTCTGCTACTGCTCTGAGCTGTGGGAAGCCAGGCAGTCTATGAGAGGTTCCTTGTGCCTTCTCCAAGGGTCTGCACATCAACTGCCCCATTAAATATTTCTGCAGCTTGCAAGCAAGGAAATCTGCAAAATTATTTTGAAACAGAGGCTTTCTTGTCACTTACTCATTTAATTATTTAATTCAAGGAGCACAAATACCAGCTGTTGGTTTGGCACTGGAGTGGTTTCTTGGTAAGTATTTTTGGGCTCTGAACTGAGTGAGTTGCATCTGTAAACTGTTTATATTAGTCCCTTGCAGCCATTGTATCCCATGCTGGGAGCAATCCTGGGAGTGAACTGAGAGCCTGGACACACAAATGCACCTCTGATAGCTTTCTGGGTCTCAATTATTTGAGCTTTGGCAGGGCTGCAGATGAAGTGAATCCCAGAAACTCTCCTGATGCAGTAAGAGCAAACCAAAGGAGCGGGCAAAGAGGACACAAGCAGTAGGAACAAATACTTGTCATCTCTTACATGGACAAGATTAAGGTAAATCTTTGGTCCTGTGTTGCTAAAATTATTATTATTTTTAATCTGGGTTTTTTAAATACTCATATTGGGTTTAAGAGTCAGTTAAATTTTTTCCAAGCCATAAAAGTGGCTGGAAAATTTAATTCTAGGCTAATAATGCTTATACTACTAATCTTGCTTTTTCTTTCTGTTTTGTGTCTCTCCAGCTGCCCCCTGTAAGCAGAAATTAACATTAGAATTGCTAACAGCTGGCCCTTGTAAAACAACTGTTAATGGCCTTAAATACATGAAACCAGCAAATTCACATTGACAACTTGTGGTCAAGCCACAAGAAACTTCTTGGAAAGAAAAAAAAAATCCTTTTTTTAGGACGGGCCTAGGGAGAGACAAACCACTTCTTTAAAGAGAATGCTAATGAGTAGCCTTCCCCCTATCATTAAATTTTAGATGCAAACTAACCAAATCTGGCTTTTCTCTGAAGTTGGAATCATGAATGTTATGTATGTGATGGACTCCTACAGTTTCTCACACCGAGGGTGGGGACCCTGCAGGAAAGAAACTGCCTAATTTGATCTGCTGATTCCATCCTGGGCAGCTGCAGGAGAGACACTTAGACACATGAAAGGAAGAGGTTCCAAGAGGACAACAAGCACTTGACCAAGGACTTGGCCATTGCAAGGAACTAGGTGGGCTCTGACTTCAGCCTGTGTGAGGGATGGGAACGGGGTGCACGAACCTCTTTAATCAAATCTGACAAGCTGATTGGCTTGTTGGTGTTCCCCACTGCCTGCCTTACTTCCTAAAAGTATCTGGCTAGTGCAAAAGAGGCAGAGAAAGCAGCAGATCTCATTCGAAGAAGTCTGAATGTGCCTCTACAGTGTGTGAGGTTTTGCCAAATCTCTAGAAGCTGCTGTTAAACCTCTGGCTAGATGTTATAGACTCTTTGGATAACAGGGCTTTAACTGGATGCCTCAGCTAGAAGCTTGGATATCATGCCAGTGTTTCCTGCTAGTTGTAGGAGTTGTATTTCTGTTGGAAGGCGACCAAAACGAGAGGAAAGGAAGGCTTATTTTCTGACAGATAGCTCCACTAAAAGCTGGCCTTGTTCCTGCTCAGGCGCAGCAGCATCGCGGTGCTGGCCCTGCCGTCAGCTGTGTGGACACATCTGTGTCCACAGCTGGACAAGAAATGATGACATTCGCCTCACGTCATTGTTTGTTTCTCCTGCGAGACACACTGCCTCTCAGCACCCCCCAAACGGGACAGAACACCGAGGTTTGCTCTTCTCAGGGCACTGCTGGGCGAGTGGCAGCTGAGGTGACAGCCTGGGTACGGGGAGAAATCTCCGCTGTGGATCAGCTGCAGCCGGCAGTTCCCTCTTCTGAACGAGGTGGTTTTATGGCAGTTCAGTCACCCTGATAAAGAGTGTGTTAGAGGGGGGTTCACCCCTCGCTGTGCCTTTGCCAGCTGTTTTTGTTGTAAAGACTTCCACCTGGGAGTGACCAAAAATGTGTGCCTTTAAAGGGCACCTTTGAAGGCTGGTTCTGCTAGTGAGGAGGTGATTATTTACTTGAAAGCCACATCTGAAGAGAAAGGAAAGAATGCTTAGGAATGTCCCCGATTCCCACTTAATTGCTGGAATGAACAAAGAACCAGTTGATTTTTGAAATCCTAGAAAACAGCAGTCAGCATCGATCTCTCAGAGCAAGACTCACCCAAGCAGCGTTTTACTGTCTTTCTGATAGTTGAGAACCCTGGTGGGCCAGAGAGGGGTGACAGCTGATAATAGCTGGTAATACAGCTTTTGCTACTGCCTTGGAAACTGCTTTTGGGATCAGCCAGGCTTAGATGGAAGCCCTGGAAGAGGAGGTGAGGCTGTTTCAGCAGCCGCAGTTGATGAAGGCCCCACAAGCGTGGAAATGTTTTCACCTGAGCTTGCAGGACGAGGTAAGGAGTACCAGCTGGGGGAGTGATCCTGATCCCTCCCCATCCCCTCCTGGGTGTGGGATCCTGGCTGCCCTGCGGGGCCCCAGCCTGGGCTCTGCCAGGGGAAACAGGGACACTGCCGGAGGTGGGAGTTAGAATCACGGAATCGTAGAACATCCAGAGTTGGAAGGGACTCGCCAGGATCACCCAGTCCAACGCCTGGCCCTGCCCAGGGCATCCCACCCTGGGCCTGAGAGCATCGAGAGTGCTGTAGCACGGGCCTTCCTAGGCTGGGTTCGATGCTCTCAGAGGTCTTTTCCAGCCTAATTGGTTCTGTGACGCTGGGCCCAGCTGCCGGGGCAGCAAGGTGCGGGGCAGGGCTGCAGGGCGGCGTCCCGGCGTTTAAGGCCTTTACTAGCAACTTTTACTCCAAAACCGCCACTTTGGCTGGATGCTTCTCACAGTGGCTGCCGTGGCGGCTGCTGTTGCCCCACAGCGCTGTGTCTCGGCCGGTGTGGGTAGGAGCGCGGCTCCCCTGTGTGCGCTAACCCCGCGGCGGGGCCCGCCGGGACCCACGTGGAGGCGCGGCGGTGCCGGCGGCGCATGCGCGGTGTGGC
>VZTN01035797.1:287417-435490 GCA_013400515.1 Erpornis zantholeuca | reverse complement strand
GGCGGGGTGGGTGGGGGCGAGACGTGGCAGAGCTCCGCCGCCCCCCATCCTCCCCGCGGCGAGGGACCGGTGTCCCGGCGCTCCCGGCCGGTGTTCCGGGCCCTTACGTAACGGGAGCCGGGAGCCTCCGGAGGGGGGCGGGAGGGCGCCGCCGCGCCGGCTTCCCCGCGGCTGGCAGACTAAACACAGCCGCCGCCTCCTCCTCTGCCTCCTCCCGCTCCTTGCGCTGCAGCTGGGAGTTGTCCCCCCCGGCTGGGCTCGGTTCCCCTGCCCTCCGGTGGCGCAGGTGGGCGCCCGCCCCACTCGGCGGCCCCGCAGCTGGTGCCCCTTGCCATTCGGCCGCGGGAGCTGCGAGCGCATGGCTTCGTGCTGGGAGGGATGGAAAGTTACTTGGCGTGAACGCTGGTGGCACCCGCCGAGTGCAGCGACTGCACCGTGAGGAGCGGGGCTTGTCTTGGTTTTCCTCTCTGCTGCTTTGGGTTGGACTCGGCCGGCTGCTTTATGTGGAGTTCTGCATCTACCTTTGGAGTAAGCTGTGCCATTTGGTAGGTGTTTTGATAGGATCTAGCCTGACTAGCAGGAGAACCTCCGACCTGGAGCCTTGAGCATGCTGGTGAATATAATAAAAAGGTCATGTGTGCTTAGATAAATCTTCCAGTTTACCTGAAAAGCTGCTTCCAGAGCAAAGATCCTTTGGGATTGCAGACTGAAGGGATTGCCCAGCGTTCAGTTTCACTTTTTTTTCCTTGCTGACTTCAGTAAGAGGAGAATGCTCAGTGCTGAAGTGTTCACCTACTTACAAGTAAAGGTTCAGCTCTCGAGGTTTTAGTGAATGAAAGGAGCCATTTATTTACTCGGTTACAACAAATAAATGCAGCTTCCCGCAGCGCCGGGGGCTGTTGGCTCAGGATGCAGACGGTGCTTTGCCAGGGGCGGAAAGTAAAGGTAATGAGTTCCCGGGTTGTCTGGGAAGCAGAGGCCTGCCTTTAGGCACAGGGATGTTCCCAGTCCTGCTGCTCTACACCCACTGCTACTCTCGGACCATTGCTGGATACATTTTAATGCTTTGGACCAGACCGCCAAGCATTTGATTTGACCCGGAGTGCTCTGCACTGCTTCTGAAGTATGTGGTGACACAACCAGTACTGATTAATTTTCTTTTTCTTTGTTCCCCCACCACCACCCAAGGCTGCCAGATCTGTAGAGATTTAAATGTTGTTCCATAATTAATGGCTTTGAAATCTAGTGTTTAAAGTTGTGATTCTGGGGCTTGTATGTAAATTGCCAAGTGCCCCGTGCAGTTTAACAAACAGAAATGACAGGCAGCAACTTTGGAAGGAGTGCAGATAAACAGAGGTTTATAGCAGGAAAGCCATGCTTTCATGCTGAGGCTGATATAGATAAGGAAATGTTTTTTCTTTGAAAGAGTATACTCCTTGAAAAAACTCAACCGATGGTTGGCATTGTCTTGCTTTCTTCATAGTCACTCTTAATATCTGAAAACATTCTGTATATCTCTGTAGATGCTCAGTTAATACTTGAGCAGAAGGATAGCTTCCTGCTTGTTGTGTCTAACAGAATAATTGCTCTATTCCATCCACAGTGTTCTTTGTCTTGGCCTGGGAAGTTAAAACAAGTGGGCTCTGAGGGCTGTGTCCATTCAGTCTTAGTCTGGAGGAAATCAGGCGAAAACTTGCTTCAGTTCTCTGAGTACAAATCTCTGTACAAACACCACTGCTCTGTGTTCAGTTGTGAATGTTATCTTCAGCTTGGCAGTAAATGACAGAACATCCTTCTTGACTTTGAAATTGATTCTCATGTCTTATTATGGTTTTTTTTTATGTATGTAAAAGATTGGACTGTAACGTTGTCATTAAAAGAAGCCTAAAACACACCCTGTTCTTTTGGTACCAGGATTTATAAAAAAATCTTTCTTCTCTTGCTGCCTTTAAATCAGCCTTTGAATGTGCTAGAGGACCTGGGAGCTGGATTCTGGTGCTTCAGTCCTGTGAGACCTTTAAGCAACGAAGAGAGCTAAATGTTCTTAATACTTATTTTGGGAAAGTTCTTTCCTTTTCAGTGGTATTTTCAGTCACATTGTGTCATGAGACTGTAACTTGGGTTGTCCTTGAGACAGGAGAGGTTTTGGGCAGTGAGCAGCTATCACTTCTGGTTCCATCTTCTCCATTTCCCTTAAGCTCAGCTTAACTGTTTAAGGAATTTTATTATTGTTTTACATACAGTGGGGTCCAATAAGGTTGGTGAGAATGGACCCATCTTTAAATCAAAAGTCAAGGATCTTGCTGATACAATTTGTCTCTTGGCACTGCTGTGGGCTTCATCTTGAGCAGGCCAGTTACTTCTTACCTAAATAAAGAAGCTGGTTTGGAACTAGGTTAGAGCTGTTCCATGTTGAAGTACCCGCTCAGTTTCCATTTTTTATCCTGTTTTCTGAATCCTGGTAAGCACCTGGAAGCTTGGAGTTGGCAGTGAGGAGATTGTCTGATGAGCATCTTTGGTCTTTGAGCATTAATTAGTGGGACCTTGATTGGGATGAGGTTATGCCATATGTAACTCTACAGTTTGTCTTCACTTGTCTGCTTGCATCTTTCTTCTTGTAAAGCAGAGCTGAGCTCTTTGGAAGTCCTCAAATAAACCCCTCTAAGTTGAGGTGGTATTTGTTGTGTGTTCAGAGAATCCTGTGCTGCACTTGGCAGTGCCATTACTCTGCTTGCTGCTTGGTTTCCCTTGTATCTATGTGTTTGTTGGCTCTTTGCTATTCCCCCCCTCCACGTTTTTCTGCTCTGCCACGTGTTGCTGTTTCAGAGCTTAGTGTGTGCACTTTCCCAGGGGAGGCAGGAAGCTCCTGTGTTGGAGCTGTCAGCTGGACTCCCACTCCCCTGTGTGGGCAGCAATCCCCTCCTCCCCGAGAGGCTCCACTGCCATCTTTGTGGGACACAGCTGAGGAGGAGGGCGAGACTGACAGGAATAATGGAGAGAGGATTTTCATCTTGTTTTACTTCATGTCACCAACAGGAAGAAATCAAAGCCTACTTACTTGGCAGCCTGTGAGTCCAAGAGCTTTCCAGCATCAGTATGAACGGAGCTGTGTTTTCTTTGCTTGGGGAACCTGTGGCTGCTCCTGCTGCAGCAGCTGGAAGCTCTGCTCCTTGGCAACTGCTGCCAGGACAGCGTGAGCGTGCCTGGCCGGCCGCTGCCTCAGCTCCCTGTCCGGGAGGGGAGCAATCTGGGGTGGCTGAAAGCTATTACAGGAGTCTGGGACCTTCCTATGACAGGAAATCTGGGAAAGGAAAGGGAACTGAGCTGCAGGTGACCCCTGGATGTCACTGAGCTTAACTTAAGTTGGGCGAGCTTGGGGGTCCACTTAAGCTGCGTATGGACTCGTCCTGTTTGCTTTTGAAATTCTGCCAAGCATGGGAGATCCTGTTTCTCTGGGCAGCCTGTCCTAGTGCCTAAGTGTGAGAAACTTTGTGTTTGTACCTCCTCAGAGTTGCCCGTGTTGCTTTTTGTGGCTGTTGCCAGTCACTCCTGCTGTGTGCCTGTGGAGATAAGGAGGTGGGAATAGGGTTGCAACAGCGTTTGGAGAAGCTTAGTGTTGGAGCAGGCTGCAAAGACAGCTGGAGAAGAGGAAAAACAAGATGGGACACTGTCCCTCAGAGCAGTAGGTGGAGAGGAAACATGTTTTTCACCTTTTTGGTAGTTTTGTTTGTTGGTTTTTATTCTTGTTATTAAAAAGTTTAATAGTAAGAAAAGAAACTTTCTGGAACTTCTGTTTCACTGAGTGCAGTAAACAAATAGCTCAGTGCATTCCTAGTACTGATAAAATTGGCAAATATTTATGGTGTAGTAAAGCTATTTGTGCTTCGTCACTGATTCACAGATGGATTGGCTCGAGTGCTGAATGAGCAGGAGGCACTTGGCTTTCTGCAGGGTGAAATAGGAACTGAGTGGTCCTTTCAGTAAGAATGGTGGTGGACTCAGTGGGTTTTTATTAGGTATGTTTGAAACAGTCTGGTGTAGCTTGTTGGCTGCCTGTGGGGAGGATGAGCCAGGAGGAAGAGGTGAGGAATGCTGCTGTGGACAGCAGGGCTGCTTTAGAGCATTGCTGAGGCTCCAGAGGGGAAAAGGAGGACTTCAGGCTTCCCTCTCCAAATTCCCATTTTTTGTAACTTGCTTTCTGCCTGTGAATGTGTCGGAATGCATCAGCCCTTCAGTTGTGGTCACGCAGATTTTGGGTGAGTTACGAGAGCTGGAGGTTGTGCTGCTTTTCTAGGCTCGTGTGAGTTTCCTGTTGTTCCTGTTGGTGCCAGTGGAGCTGTGCTTGTCCTGTCCAAGAGGCAGTCACTAGAGAAAATCCAAACCTCAGAGTAAACCCAACTCCCTTCTGGAGTGCTGGAGGTGGGAAGGAGAGGAGGGAGCTGCCTCCCGACCCCCAGGTGCAGTGTGAGGGGAGATCCTGCTCTGGGGTCAGGGACATGTTTCCTGTTTAATGCCTCCATTCCTGGCTTTTATTTGGGTGTAACTTCTGAACTTTTCTGATTATGTTTGCACCTTCACCTATATGAATACCACACCTGGGTCTATGTTGTTTACTTGATAAAAGTTATGTTGCTTTCTTCCCTAAATAAGCCAAACCACTTTGTAGCTGAGCTTGTTGCTATTTTTCTTTCTTTTTTCTTCATTAGTTGTGCTGTTGGAAGAGTTGTAAACCAAATTCTTTTAGTCTGTGCACTGGAGTTTGTTTTTTCTGAGCAGATACAGTATGTGAGAGTTTAAACCTTTGTTTGGGGGAAAAAAGCAAACCTTGTGAATTCCACGACGGCGTAATTACTCCTAAAGTATGCGGGAGGCAGGCAATCCTGGGCTGCCGAAGGGATCAGGGTCCTGAGAGGCTGAGGGCTTGGCAGCTGGCCCTGCAGAAAGCACTGCCCGTGAGCCTGCCACAGCCTGAGCCGGGATCCAGGGACAGAGCAGCCTTTGGTGCCAGGCGTGGAGCTGCACAGAACTGCCTCTCTGGACTGCTCCTGTGGGGTTTTCATTCAGACCTGTTCCACTGGCATCTCTCTGACTGAAAAGAGGAAACTTCTTTTTCCCATTGTTAATGGCTATTTTAACTTGGTGCTGCAGGCTTTTTTTCAGTGTTTGATGGCTTTTTTCAGTGCTTTTTGCAAAGCAGTTCTGTCTGCAGCATGACTGAGATGCCAAAAACAAGAGTGCTGGTGAACACACCATCCCTGAGCTGTTCTTTCTTCTCTTGCCACACGAGGCAGGTTTAAACTCAGCAGAAGAGACTCAGTCTGTGCGAGCTGCTCTCACTGTCAGGGTGCTGCTGCCTCAAGCAGCAGTGGCAGCCCCAAGAGAGGGAGCTGCCTCTTCTGAGGGTGGATTCAGCTCTCTGGTGAGCAGAGGTTTTTCACCTGATTTGTGTTTCTCTCACAGGTGTGTGGTGAGGCGAGAGCTGTTGAGCAATGGCGTTTAAGAAGGCTTGGTGCACTCTAGCCCTGGGATTTCTGCTGCCTTTCTCTTGTGCCCACACGGACTTCTTCACTTCCATTGGTGAGGCTTGCTTTGGTGTAGCCAAAAGAGTTTCTTGACAGCCCTCAAAACTGATTTTGCAATGATGTGTTAATCACCCAAGGCTTTAATTGGTGCAGAGCTAAACCCACTTCCTAGTTCTTACCACATTATGGACTTTTCTTTTGGGAGAAATGGGCTTTAAGTCAGTCCAGGGGCAGTGTAATGACCCAGGCTAGGCTTTGTAGTCACTATTTATTCTTACAGGTACTGGAATTTAAACAGAACTTTGGTGTTGCACACGTGTAGAAGGAAGAGGTGCAGCTGCCACGGGTACATAGTGGTGCAGTGTGTCTGTACTCACCCTTGGGTTCTGGTGGCCTCAGGGTGGGCTCCGTGCCTCTTTGTGCTGAACCAGTTCAGCTGCCTGCTTGCAGCAATTAATAAAGCAATTATTAATTGATACTGATACTAGGGACCCCTTGAAGTCAGGAATATCATCTTAAAAATGAAGCCCTGGATTAGTGTTGTGTATCAAACACGAAGGCTCTGTGTATTTCTGTAGCTTTCTCTTTATTTGCTCTTCATTGTGTATGCTTGGATGAGAGATCACTCTGTGGCAAATGACTTCCTTTTCCAAATGAATCCTAAATTAGTTCTAATAATAAATATGCAGTATTACATTAATTTCCATGGCAACAAGCTTGGTCCAGCAGGAGATTTTCTCCTTCAAAAAAAAAATAAAAGGCCTTACTCAGATATTCCTTCAGGGTTATTTAAGCAAATGCAGAAGGACTTCTGGGGAAGGAAGAAAGTAGAAGAGAGGAAGAATGCCTTTAATTCTCAGGGTTTTGTGTTTCTCCTTGACTCACCAAACTCATTTTTTTCTAGGTCATATGACAGACTTAATTAATACAGAAAAGGATCTCGTTGTGTCACTCAAAGATTACATCAAGGCAGAGGAAAGCAAGCTGGAGCAGATCAAAAAGTAAGCAGTAGGTTTCATAATGCTAATGGCTAATCACTGAGTCCACCCTTATGCAAAAAGTGCCTCCTAAGGCTGATTAAATTTGTGGAATGCTTCCTCTGGGGCAAAGCTTAAAGTACCAGGTTTTGCTGGGTGTTTGTTGTAAGTTGTTCTCTTTTTAGCACTGCTTGGTGTATAAATAAGGCCTTGACCATGTGAGGACCAGACCCCAGCATGTCAGATTTTCTCAGAGCTAGAAGTAAACATATTTTATCAACAGGATGGTTTCCTTGCTTTCAGAAATATGTATAAATCTGTCTTGAGGGTGTTGGAACAGTTTTAGGTGGTGTTTATTTTAGCCTTTGTGTATTACTTTCTGGTGTTCCACCACGCAGGAAGAAAGGTACTTCTTTATCACTGAAAATACAGAGTTGGAATTGCTGTTGGGTTTGGAATGTTCCAAGTGTGTTCTTTACAAATTAGCTACAAATTAACATGGGAGTGTTCCAGCTGGGCATCCAAACGTGTGTAAATCCAGCTCCTTGTACAAGTTTTGCAGCTCTGGTTTTATTGTTTCAGAGGTGCTCCCTGCTAGGTCCAGAAAGGTGAAGTGACTGTCACAGAGCCATTAAAGAACCTGGGAAAACACACCAGCATTGTCTGTTGGCATCTGAAGGATGTTGGGAGCTGGTGTTCACTGAAAGTCAGTGACAGCTGGTGAATCCCCCACGTGCAGAGGGTGCCCATGCTGCCTCAGGCCTCTGTGGGGCTTCTGTCAAACAGAAACCACGTGGAACAAATGCCAGCCCTGTGCCTGTGGGTCCTGCTTGCTTCAGCCCCTCCAGTGGGAGATGCAGGGAGGGCTTGACCCTGTGTAGTGCCAAGGCACACTTTGAAGTTGGTTTCTTCAGTCTTTGGCTTGCTCTGGGCTGGAGTTGTTCCCCAGCAGCACTGGGAGCCCCCCACTCGTGTGGCTGCTGGAAGAACCCACACAGGGGCTGCCAGAGTGTAGGAGAACAATTAGGGACAGTGTGGGAAGAGCCAGTGCAACCAGAGGCATCTCTAACAGCTCTGAACACCTCCCTGAGTCAGATTTAATTCAGGCAAACCAGATCCTGGAGCAAGAGGAACTCCAGCTCATGGACAGAGTTCCCTCCAGGCTACAGGTTCTGTATTTGCTTTATTGTTGGAGTTTGGGATTCTCTGTGGGGTGTGGCTCTTTAACATCCATTTTCCCTGATTGCAGGGTGTTGCTGCACATTTTCATGTTGGAGATCTGCTTGGGTTTTTTTTTTTAAAGCTGTGCTTGTTTTGGGGCATGTTGGGGTGGTGAATGACTTGTGGCACTTAGAGAAGTTTGAGTTGGAGCTTCAGCACCATAAACTGGATCTGGGCTCCTCATTTGGGAGTGTGAGAAATACATGTTTCATAATCCAGGCTTTCAGCATGGAAAGGAGCTTTGTGGGGAGAGGCAAGGGGCATCTCACAGATGTAAGTGTGAGTGTCTAAACCTAAAATAATTTGAGACAAGCATTGAACTGCCTTTTTCTGTGAGCCTTAGCGGGGAAAAAAGGGGCATTTGAAAGATTGAAAATGTGGGTAAAGCTTTGTTTTTGATTAGTCCTGCATGACAGGCCATAATGGAAGTGCTGGCACAGTGCTTTTGGGGCTTGTAGGAAGGAGTTCCTTCCAACAAAGACTGCAAGAGCAGCACAAGATTTGGGCTGCAGCTGAGGAAGAAGATTTAATGAAAAAAAGGAAATAGCTCTTTTTGTTCCTTTTAGAAGAGTTCTAAATATAGATAATGTAAAAGCTTGCAATTTGTTGGGGTTTTTTTATTAGTGAAGACATTTGAGTAGCTTGAAATCAGTTCTCTAGCACAGCAGCAGACTTCTGTGAGACTTTAATGAGTATTTTCATTATAGGTGGGCAGAGAAGTTGGATCAGCTGACAGATACTGCCACCAAAGACCCAGAGGGGTTTTTGGGCCATCCTGTGAACGCCTTCAAGCTGATGAAACGGCTCAACACAGAGTGGGGTGAGCTGGAGAACCTGGTCCTCAAGGACATGTCAGATGGTGAGTGTGCCTGCAGCCAAAACCAGCATCACAGGCTCACTGCAGGTCCTTGGCTGTTGCCTTTCACACCTCAGGGGCTGAATTAGATATGTAAATCTGCTTTTGAGACTGAGCATTTGTGGAGCTAATCTGAATTAGTGTAGTAAACACTTAATTGCTGCCTCTTTTCTTCAGCAAGAGTGGAAGCTCTTTAGCAAGGAACAGGACATGAAATAGTTGACTCTGAAAGACATTTAGCAGAAGGGAGGCCAGGATGGTTATATTTGACCTGTGAGATTGTCTCAACAGCTAATTAATACTGGGTGGAGGTTTGTAGTAAGGCATTATAAGAAAGCAGAGCTTTCAAAAAGACCCAGGATTAGTCTCTGATAAGGATTCAGCACATTCAGCTTCCCTGTTGCTGTGAGAGGGACTGAATATGGCAACTGAAAAGGCTCTGCACCTGCCAGCCAGCAATCTGCACCAGTGTGTCTTAAGCCCTTCTGAATGAGTGGGGCAAAAAAAAAGTGTTTCTTTTTGATCTTTCCTTTGCTTTCTTCAAAAAACCCCAAAGCAAATGCCAGCTGTGCAGCCTGTGCCATGAGTTCTGTTCAGACTCGTGTGAAGGCAGATCTTGGCTCTCCTGCAGCAGGGAGCTTATCCAGTTCCCAGGACAGAGGTGACCACGTGTTTCCCTGTCCTCCCCAGGCTTTATCTCCAACATGACCATCCAGAGGCAGTTCTTCCCGAATGATGAGGATCAGACTGGTGCAGCCAAGGCCCTCCTGCGGCTCCAGGACACCTACAACCTGGACACAGACACCCTCTCAAGGGGGAACCTGCCAGGTGAGAGCCATCCATGTTTGTTATTTCCATTTCCTGAATGTCCTGGTCACAAATCATTTGCTCTGTTCTGCCTTGTTTAACTGCTCAGCCTGAGGGTAACATTAGGAACGGGTTTGAGCTGGCTGAAAGTAATGAAAAGAGTGGGGTTTTGGTTGAAATCTGCATCTTTCTTCTAGTTGGGGTAAGATAATGTAGTGTTAATAGTTTTTAATAAAAATCAATAGCAATAAAATCTTGCCTAGATAGGGATTTTTCCCTGTGTTGCAGTGGCAGATACCTGGATTTATTGCAAAACTTAATGCATTTTGACAAGTTCCTTTGGGTTTAAACTGAAGAGGAAAAGGTGGTGCATACACAGACTGGAGCCTGTGTGGCATTGCCTCAGCTGATCTTTAATAGGCTGCTCTGTGCAGGAGAAGACACAACTTCTTTTTTTTGTCAGAAAACTTTCTCTGCTAAATCTTCCTTGTTTCCTCTGCTCAAAAATAATCCTGTGCCAGCTGGCAAAAACTCAGCTCTGTACAATCCATCTGTGTTTTTGCAAGTGCTCACTGTGGTCAGATGCCTAATAAAATTAAGGGTAATTGGCTTTATGTGTTATGATGTATAACCTTGCTTTTGGGTTTGGTTCAAGACCTTCTCAAGGACCTACAGATTCCTTCTAATGCAATGAGCAGCCCATTGTTGTTTCCTTCAAACAGCACAAAAAATCCAAGGGGAAGTTTTGCTGCTTTTGAAGGAGCGAGCTGCCCAGACTGTGTGCAGTGAAGTGTAATGGCAGAACCTGGGAGGTCTGGAGTAGAGAAGAGAATAGGCTGGACTCGGGAGAGCTCCAGAGGGGAACTTCCCATGTGGTCACTTGCTTGTGCTCCTTTTCTTCATTTCCAGGGAGTTTCTTTTGGTCCAGAATCTCAGCTGCTGCCAAATCTTTGTGTCCTTTGAGAGTTTGTGGATTCGGGCTCAGGAAACTGCAGTTGGTGCCCATCACAGGATGGACACAAGGTGTTTAGTGAGGGAGCAGGAATGAACAGCTGCCCTGGTTGAGCACTGCAGAGCTGCTGTTAGAAACTCAGGATGGATTAAGATGTAATTTTAGCTGTAACACTGGCAGGTCCTGTTTCCCTTTCATAAGATTAAATTTGGTTTTTCATAGGGCCTATATTTCCAAAGGCAAAAATAGGAATCTGTAATTTGCCTACTAGTGCTTTAATCTTTCAGAGGTCACTTAAAATGTTTCTAAAAATGACTGACTTGAAAAAATCTCAAGCATCTGGGAATTTACTCCCTGATGTTTTCCTTTTCCTCCCTGACCAAGTTGTCACTAACAAGTCGTGGTTCAGTAATGTTTTGGAAGTGATAATGTGATGTCCTTGAAAGCAGAGTTCTGAAACTTCAAATTTGGCTTATTTTTGCTCTTGCTCAAAGTGGTTGGGGTTTTGAGGAAGGAAGGTTTGTTTGATTTGATTTTTCACTAGTGGTAGAGACATTTAGCTGTTTGCTGGTATTCTGGCAATGGAAAGCTGCATCTGAGTGCTTGTGTGCCAAGGATTTACAGGCTTTAGAGACTTCAACAAATAGCTACTGCAGAAGGGAGCTGTGGGAGAACAGAAATAAAACCCTGCTGTGAGGAATGAGAAATAACTCGAATGTTTCTCGGAGGACTGGTCTGGAACCTGTGTAAACTCTGTTTGTTTTGTTTTAAATACCCAGGTGTGAAGCACAAATCCTTTCTGACAGCCGAAGATTGCTTTGAGCTGGGGAAGATTGCCTACACGGAGGCTGACTACTACCACACGGAGCTGTGGATGGAGCAAGCCCTGAAGCAGCTGGATGAGGGAGAAGTGTCCTCTGCAGACAAAGTCTACATCCTGGACTACCTGAGCTACGCTGTGTACCAGCAGGGGGACCTGGGCAAGGCCATGGCGCTCACCAGGCGCCTGCTGGAGCTGGGTATGGGCACAGGGACACAGCTCTGGGGGGTTTGTCCTGGGGACTGCAGGCTGGCCTGGGCCTCTGGCTTGTATTATCTGCATTTTTACTTCTTCACATGGGGATTTGCTCCTTTCTACTGAAAGGTGTTTGCCTCCTGACACTGTTGGCTTCTATCCCCTTACCTATCTGAGTCACCACTGCCTGAAATCTGGTTCTGTCCCTACATTTTGCTTTCCTGGGTCAAGATTACTTCCCTTTAGGTAGAGGCAAAACCAAAACTAATGGAATTGAAACTAAATTGGTGCTACTGAAATCTCTGCAGATGATTTAAATACAAATTCAGCATACTGCAGATGAAACACTTGCAAAAACAAGAAATACAGAATACATGGCAGTGAGATAATAGGCTGTTTCATGAACATGAAAGTGTTTATTCTTCTGTAAACACTCCAGTGATTGACTGTGTAATGGATGCTCTGGGAAGCTCAGAACTAACCCTAACATAACAAAAGCTACTGAGATCCATTTATTAAAGAACTGAAGCTAATTCTGTAAGTTAAAAAGCTTTGTCAACAGAAGTATTAAATCCCACCAGGGAATTTTCAGGTTGACAGCCAGTCATGCTGTCCCAACTCTGTGCCTGTCCCATTCCCTTGTCTGTCTCTCTCTAGTGAGATGGGCTGGAATGGCCAAACCCTTGTCCTTAGTGCTGGGACCCCTGTGTGGTGAGGGCTTGTGAGTGTGCATCTGTTTCCTTTTGCTTGCTATAAATAACCACGTCTGGAGGATTCCTTGTGGGCTGGAAACCTGCCAGTGATCCCTGTCTGTTTCTGTGTCAATAGATCCTGAACATCAAAGGGCAAACGGGAACATGAAATACTTTGAATACATCATGGCTAAAGAAAAAGAGGCAAATAAGTCCAGCACGGATTCGGAAGAGCAGCAGGAGAAGGAAACTGAGGTTAAGAAAAAGGATTACCTGCCTGAGAGAAGGAAGTACGAAATGCTGTGCCGTGGGGAGGGGCTCAAAATGGTAAAGTGGAGTAGACTGTTCTCAAATGTTTGAAACCAAACAATGTCAGGAATTTGTGTGTGGTGTGCAAGCAAGGAAGTTGTTAGAGCAGCTGGATGAGTGTGCAGAGTTGAGGACTGTGTGTTGGATTTCTTCCCCATTTCAGTCTGCCCAGTAGACAGAAAGTAACGCTGCCCCAGGCACTGCTGGCTGTCTTGGATGTGTTCCATCAGTGTCCTTAACTGAATAAGGATGCTGGAAGTCCGGAGTTACATACATCATTAAATAAGGGTGGGATTTTTAGCAGTAAAACTACTTCATTAGGGTTGTGTAAAGTAACACTTTTTGACATATGGCACAGCAACGTTAATGTGCAGCCAGTACTGACTTCTCAAACTAAAATCATCTCTTTACCCTGTCACAAAACAAGGTGGGGAGAGGGAGTTGTGTGTCCAGGACATGTTCTGTTCCCTGGAGACATCAGTGTCCCCCAGGAGTTCTCTGACTCCCTCTTGCTCTGCCTCCCTTCCAGACTCCCCGGAGACAAAAGAGGCTCTTCTGCCGCTACTACGACGGGAACAGGAACCCCAGGTACATCCTGGGCCCTGTCAAGCAGGAGGACGAGTGGGACAAGCCTCGGATCGTTCGCTTCCTGGACATCATCTCTGACGAAGAGATCGAGACGGTGAAGGAGCTCGCCAAGCCCAGGGTAAATGCCTCGTGCTCCTCGCCTGGGAGTGGGGAATGCTGGGTGTGCTGGGGTGTGTGCCCTGTGCTGCACCTCGCCTGCCTCACCCTGCAGCTCTGGGTGACTCCCTCTGAGGGAGAGCTGGGAATTCCCTGTGGTGACTGGAGCCAGAGCAGTGCAGGATTGTCAGGCTCTTCCAGCAGACACAATTTCAGCTGGATTGGATGAGAAGGAGAACGTTCTCCAGCAGAAAGCAAACATAAAGCAGTGAGGAGTATTCCTGACTTTTATTTGGTTTTCTGGCTTTTGTTTTTTCCTTTTTAAGTCTGGAAGGGAAAGGCAGCCATTCCTCTGGTCGTGGAATGGCACCTTATTGTACAGACAAGAAAGAATGGTTGTATTCTCCATTTTGGTTTGAGACTGGCTTCTGTATCCCAGGCTTGGAAGCTGCCTGCAGATGGAAGAGCTTTAAGAGGGCAGGACTTAGTTGGTGGGTTTTGCCTTCTTACTGATGATGGTGGCTCATAACCCTCCTTCAGACACTGGATGCAGAGGTTCTTGTCTCTGTGAGGAATAATCCAGGGCAGCTCCACTGTCTGAGAAGGCAAACAGCAAACTGATGGAGTTGCCTTCTGTATCCAGTTGGTGCAACCCTGCATCTGTAATTGTACACTGAAGGTGTAGTTAGTTGAATTAATTTATTTTCCTGTCAATTATCTGTGACTTCTAAAATAAGACTTAAACTCATAGAAATGTAAGTTTCCCTGTTTTTTTGCTTTCTTTTTGGCCTAAATAGCTTTTTGTCCAGAATGAGCTGAGCAAATAGAGATTTGGGGAGTAAGAGCATTCAGTGTAGGAGAAACTGTTGGCTTGGCCTGCTGCAAGGTGGAGCTGCTGTGGTGGTACATGGGCACCTGGGGCTGTCCTTGGCCACTGCATTGCCTCCTAGGGAGCCTGAAGGTGATCTTCAGGCTCTCTGAAGCCTGATGTGTTGGACATTGGGAAGAATTTCTTCACTGAAAAGTTTGTCAGGCCTTGGCAGGGGCTGAGGGAGGTTGGCAGGGTCACTATCCCTGGAGGTGTCCAGGGAATGACTAGATCTGGCAGTCAGTGCCCTGGGCTGGGGACAAGGTGGGGATTGACCAGGGTTGCACTTGATTATTTAGGAGGTCTTTTCTGACCTCCGTGACTCTGTTCTGTGGTTGCTGAGGTATGTTCTGAACTGTAAGCAGAAAGTATAAATTTTTCCCCTTGTGTACCTGTGAGGCATCTCCTGCTCCCCTGCCAGGCAGCTTTGCTGCAGGGCTGAAAATCAGAGCCTCCACTGCTGGTCTGTAGGTGTTGGAGCCCCTCTGCTCCTGTGTGATGCATTCCAAACCTGTGGAATGTCACCAGACCGCTACTTTACAGAGTAGCAAACCTGTAAATGTGTGACTGTGAGCTCTGAACTTGCTGAGGTGGTTTTTTTCCTGTCAGACATTTGCCCTGTGGCAAAGACTTGGAGACCTTTAATGCAGGAGCATCTGTATGCAGTTACTGTTCCATGTATTCCCTGTGGCTGAGGCTTTGCACAGCTCAGCAGCAAAAGGATTGTGTTCTTGGAGACTGAAAGGTCATCTCCTTCTTCCTGGTGCTCGGGATGCTGCCATCCTCTGGGGAGAGGCAGTGCTGGCTGATGTGTGCCCAGCCTGCTTCGTGCTGGCAGCACAAAGGCTCATTACTCAGCTCTGGAGTCTCACTGGAATTGTAGTTTGTGCCTTGTTTTTTTATGTGTCTGCATGGGAGGAGAGGCAGCATACTGGGAGCTCCCAGTATCTTTTCTTGTCAAGGAGATATGGAGAGGCCTTGATTTGTTTAGTTTATTCTCACAGTAGAGAAATGCTTCTGATTGTTTGGGAGTTGGCATGACACTGTCCCTTTTCCAGAATTTGGGCTCTGCTCCTCAGCCTTTCCAGTTACGAGTGATGGACAGTGTCTGGTACTACTTGAACTGAGTTAAAGTGTGATGTGAGGTTCTGAGCTGGAACATTAACACAGATGGGAAGGCATGAAGTAAATGGAGCACAGCAGAGGGGAAGGAAAGCCTTGGGCCAGGAGTTCCCACTCTGTGTAAATGTGACTGTGGGTGAAGCACAAGTTTGTGTGAGCCCAAAGGAGCTCAGTGCTGCTTTTGGTACAGAAAGACCTGAAAAGGAATGGTTTATACACCTTTGGCTTGTGGTGCTGCCTGGATTCAATTTACCTGTCGATTTACCCCTGATCCAGGGGCAGGACAGTGTAACAAAGCACCTCTTGTCCACGTGCCACACCACTGTGCTGCTCCCAGGGTGCTCTGTTGCACAAGAAATCAAAGCTGCTGTAGTTTGCTTTGTTCAGACAACTGTTCTTGCTGCAGACATGGAAACAGGACTTGTGGAAAACCTGAAAAACACCAAACAAGAAAGGTTTCTTTTAGTGGAACTGGAGCCTCCCCCTCATTCCCCGTGGCCCCCCCACCCCTCTGTGACCACGGCAGCAGTGCCAGGGCAGTGGAGGCTCGGTGGCATTGTCCCCCCAGGCTTCTGAATGGTCGGATTGCTGGGATGCAGATTGTGCTTGTAATGCAACTTCTGATGGTTCGCTTCACAGCTGAGGCGAGCCACCATTTCAAACCCCATAACGGGAGCCTTGGAGACGGCACATTACAGAATTAGCAAAAGGTAAGAGAGCTCTGCCAGAGGTTTTGGGCCTGTAATGAGTGCGTACGTCCTGCTCGTTATGGGGAAACGAGGTGGGCTGAAGAGACAGCTGTGCAGTCCACCTTGTGATTCCATGAGATCTGGAACAGGCTGGTACTGCTGAGTTCCTCAGTCTTTTCCTTCAGCTGGAAGTTCTGGGGGCGTGTTTTGATTTGTTCTTTCCTCTTTGGTCGCCTTCTCAGTTTGTGTTTTTTCAAGCAAGTCTCTGCAGTCAGTGTGAGAAATACAAGACGCTACAAAACCCTCAGTAAAATCTGGTTTTGTTTTTAATCTATATGTTCCTTTCCCCCTTGCTGTTCTCACAACCATTAATTGTCCTCCCTTTCTTTGGAAAATGTAGCAGACCTCGAAGTACCTTTATGGGTGTAAGAGATGCTTAGAGGTCCTTGCTGTGCACACAAACACACATCTCCTTGTCCAGGATAATCCCACACTCCCAGCTGGGCTCCTTTACCTCCTGCCTGACACAAATCTGGCAGAATACAGGCTCGTTTCCACCGGGCTCCTGGTTCTTTTCAGCTTGTCCATTAAATGCTACAAGTGCTGAATTTAGCTGGTGCTTTCCAAAATTGGCTGGATCTGAAAGAAACCACCTGCCCCTGGCTGCCCTCCCCTGGTTTTAGCTGTGGTAATTAAAGATTGGCTGCACAGGTCATCAGCACTGAGCCAAAATTCTGGGAGGAGTTAAACTTCTGGGTGAGGAAGAATTGTCTGGGAAACTCAGCATCATAAATTACTTGCAGAAAGTCTTGCTTTTAAACCAAAAAAAAAAAAGGAAAATTAATAAAGGGAGGAAAAAAGTGAAAGGACAATCTAACCAAATTATTCCAACCAATTTGTTGTGATTTGGACACGGCAGCTGCAGCTTGTGTTGCCCTTGCAAGCATTGCTAATTTGCGAGCAGCCATCCGGACCAATCGGAACCCTCTCAAACACCTGGGGCTCGGCCAAAAGCAGCCTGCGGGGTGGGTAAGCCTTGTCCTTTCTCTTTTTGTAGCTGAGCCGTGCTACTGTTCATGACCCTGAGACTGGGAAACTGACCACAGCACATTACAGAGTCTCTAAGAGGTAAGGGGAGAGGATGCCTTGTCCGAGGAAGTGTGTCCTGGTGCTGCTTCAGCGCTAAATGCGGGCAGGGATTTTGTGTAACTCTTCTTATACTTCAGCCTTTCTTCCAAAGACAGTGGGCTAAAGCAAGCTGAGCTGCTGTGTAACAAAGCACGGGGTTGCTGAAGTAGTGATTGGTTGTCAGGGGTGGCATTCCGAGGTGGAAGTGCCCCCTCTGGCTGAGCATGGCTTGTGTGCTGTGACTAACATACTAAACGTGGGCGTGGGGCTCTGCTGGCACCCAGGGCAATGGGGCACCTGCCTGGCTCACCTCTGCTCCTGAACTTCAGTAGCCACACCTGCTTAGAGCTAGGAGCTGCTGTGACCTCCTGGGAGCACTGCACAGTAAAGCTGGGGGATCCTTTGAAGGGATTTCCGTGTTGAAATGATGGAAGGTAGTTGCTGCTTGAATAGAAAAATGCCCTGAACTTAGAGTGCCCTGGAGCTGAAGGGCTTTAGTTTAGCTCTGAATTTCTTCAGAGAGGTAAAAGTGCTCCCAAATATGGGATCACAGGGAGGTGATTGATTCAGGAATGATGATAAGTCTCAGGAAAACCGGAAAACCACTGGAGCTGAGGCCCTTAAGGCCCCTCTTGTGGCAAGTTGAACACATTTATTTTCATGCCTCGCACCTTGCCAGCACATGGGTCTGTGTGCTCGTTGGTGGGAATCCTTTGGAAGTTGTCTGGGAAGCTCTTAGGTGTTTGCTCCTTAAAACTGCCCCCACAGAGGCACTTCAGGAACATTCATCTTCCTGTTGGATATGCCTTGCATTTAATTTTTATTTCTTGTTTTTAATGTCCAAGTCTGTCCGTGTCTTACCTCTCTTGGTTATTTGTCACTGTGTATTTCGAAGGCTTCATTTATTCACTTGTGGGGTTTGTCTTCTGTGCCAGACAGCTCTGGGGTATTTACTGAGGAGACTCCTTCATCCATTTGGACATTTCCTCATGTCAAACCTGATGTGCTAATGATGGGAATTGCAGAAGGTGACCAGATTACTGATGGAAATTGGGATGCATAATTGGTCCCTATTAGAATAGATGAGGCTTAGTGAAAGAACTTTTTATTTAGAGTTGTGATTTTTCACTAGTAGGAAGTGTTATTCCCTGAGGTATTGCAGATGCCACAGTCAGAAAAAATAGTACAAGGCACCACCCAGCACTAAAGGCCAATTAAAAACCCAGGATAGCCTGGGGAATGGGACCCCTTATGCTTTTGAGCATGAATTTAAGGTTTCGTGCTCAAAAATGTGGCACTGTGGGCCTTCCTTCCAATGTACCCAGAAGTACATCACAGAAGTATCTCAGAAGTAAATCACATTTTACTGAACTAAGTTTTTAAATTCAGTATCTCACTGGAAACTGGAATTAAAATCATAGAGAAATATCCAAGAAGTTGGAGAAAACCATTTTTTTGAGGGTAGAGAGGGACTGCCCCTTCTCCTGCTTCCCCTGGCCTTTGCTTTCATCCATGTGTAGATTTGCAGGATGGTTATGGACTTTCCAAGAGAACCTGACACCTAAATCTGGAGCAGGAGGCAGCAGCCACCCCCACCAGCCTGATTTCAGAGGGCCTGTGCTGTTCCTGCTGCTCTCCTGCACTGCCACAGACATCTTTCCTTGGAGCTGCTCGAGATGGTTCACATTCTGGATGAATCACTGCTCCTGAAAACCAAAAAACACTCACTTTATTTTTTAATAGATGACTCCTTTCCCCCTCCAAACGTTCCTTCCCAGCACATGCCCTCCTAAATTCCAGCATTCCTGTCTCTGAGAGCTCCTGTTCCCTCTGGGACGTGGCAGCTCTGCGAAGGGGGCACCTTGCCAGCAGCACCGAGCCGCGTGTGCAGCACCAGGATAAACCCACCCACTCACACGCTGCTTTTAAAGATGAAAACTGCCTCTTCCCCCTTCCCTCTCCTCCCAGCAGGCAGCCAGAGCTTGCAGCACATCATGTTCAAAGTTTCCACTTCAGAAATACCAGGTGGGGGTTTTACTCACTCCCTGTTGTGTCTCTGCTGGTGCTTTTCTGCACACCAAGTGTAGCTTAGAAGGCTTTAAACATAAATGCCACTATTTTGTGGCCAGTGACTTACAGAAGTAGTGTTGGGATGTGATGTCTGCTCCTAGCCTGACCAGTGCAGCTGAGGAGATGAGATTTTGGGGGGGTGTGCCCTTGTGTTCAGTGGCTCCAGAGAATTATCTGTTTTTTCCTTAATGTACTGCTTGGTCTGCAATTACTTCTGTGTAGGAGCATTGTGCCCCTAAAAATCACCAAGGTGCCTCATGCAGAATTAGAAGAGGGAGGAATATGGGACCTTTGGTGGGTGCCCCATCCCTGGAAGTGGCCAAGGCTTGGAGCAACCTGGTTTGGTGGAATGGGATGAGTGTTAGGGTTACTTCCAACCGAGCCATTTCCTGATTCCATGAGTCAGTGTGATTAGTCCTGTCCACTTGAAATGCATGTAGGAGTTGTTAAAAGCCCCCTCAGTGTGAATTCAGCATGCTAATAGAAGCATTCTGAGTTTTATAACAGCTGAGGGATGGCTTTTTGCAAAGCCAAGTGGGCCAGCAAAACACCAAACTTGTGTGATCAGGGAACTGAGGCTTGTGTGGTGGTTATTAAGGAAATACCAAACCCTTCTGTAGCTCAATCAGTGGTACCAGAGCTGCCCTGCCTGGGCTGTTAGGGCCCAGAGCTGGACTGGTCAGAAATATGCCAGAATGCAATGAGCCTGTCAAATTCAGTGTCTCATCTGACAGATGGCCGTGGAAGAGCAGGGCTGTGTGCAGTTACTGAACCTGGAATGATGTAAATGTTAAAAGGAGTTGTTGAGCATGTTTAAGGATGTTAATGCTGCACCTCCTGCACCACTGCTCAGGGGAGGCTCTTTCTTTTTTTGATGGACAAGGGCAGGGGAAAAGCCAACTGTGTGAGGAGTCTGTTTAGAATGAGGGCTTTGTACCAGGGAGGGACCAGGCTGAGGCAGCAGCAGCAGCAATGTGGGACAGTTGGAATAGTCTGTGAGCAGGCAAAGCCATGGATGCAGCTTTCATGGCACCTTCAGGGTTAAATCCCCCTGTAGCTCCCCAGGCCTCCCTGTGGTTTTGCTCAGCACCCAGCAGACAGGCTGGCACTTGGAATATGGTTTCAATTCCCTGTTCCTCCACCTTTCATAGGCTTTCTTTGTATGCTCAGGCAGTTAATTTTATTTTTAAAATATGTACAGTACTCCCCTTCCTGAAGGGCTGCAGTTTTCTCCTGGTGAAGCATTCATTGCCACTCTAAATAACCAACACAGCAAGAATGCTTGGGTTTTCTTTTCTTGGGGTATTTTCCTTTAAGCCTTTATTAACAGACTGGACAGAGGCAGAGAGTGCCTACACTCTGAAGGTCGTGGGTGTGTTGGGGCTTTTCTTGTGCCTTAAATGTGAGGTCAGGGCTGCTTGTGAGCATTTCCTGGTCACCAGGGCTGTGTAGCATGGCTGCTTTTTGGGGTTTTTGTTTGGTAAATGCTTCATATCCATGTCTTTGCATTCTTCTGCCACCTGAAATCAAAGCAGGTTGTGTTGTAACACCTCCTTGTACTAACTGTGCAGCACTGGCTGGGTCTGGGGATGTGTTTGTGCATGTCTGTCTTGAGAAATCTGATTTCTTTCCTTCTGGTTCATTTGTCATTGAAAAAAGCACTCGTAGAGATTCTGTAACCTGTGTCAGTGCTTTGTGTCATGTGTCATGCTACTGTTCCTCCCAGGCAAAGTCTTTGGGGATTTATGGATTTTTAAAACACAAATTATAGAAAAACTTGATTTAGTGTAGATGTGAAAGTTTATTTGAGTAAAAATACATGGATGCTGCAACTGATAGTTCCCAGCTGGGCTCTGGCCACAGAGATTTCTGTCCAGCAGGAAGCACTGCTGAGCCCAAAAGCTGAGTCAGCTGCTATTAAAAAACAGGTAGAAATAGCTGTCTCCATTTCCCTGCCAAAAAAAGAAACGGGGAGGAAATGAGCCCCAAATCATCAATATTATCACCCATATTAGTGCAGTGGGCTGCCAGGGTAAAATGAAGGTGCAGTGGTTGGCATGGGATGAGTAAAGCAGCAAGCAAAGTGGGCATCAGGTGAGCAGGTGTTGAAAAACTCCCAATACACAGTAGGAGGCAAACAGTTTGAAAGATGCCTTTGAAACTGAGGCTGACCTTTAAATTTATATTTAAAAAAAAAAACAACAGGGGGGAGGTTGTTTGGGTTTTTTCCCCCCCTTAAAAACCACTGTGTCTCTGAAGCATGTGCTAAATACCAGATTTGTAATAGACTGTTCTGGTAGAAATTGTTCAATTGAATGCATTATTTAATTGTTTTCAGAATGATTTTTAGTAGCATTGCAGGGGTAAGTGATGAGAGAGCGCTGGCCTGGAAGCATGTGACACTTGGGACAACTGAGTTACAACTGCACACACAAATACAGGATCTCACCTGGTCCTTTCCCAAATCTTGCTTCAAACCACATCACCCTCGGGGGCTGAATTAGCTGCTGGGAGCAGGGTGGGAACAAAACT
Organism: Erpornis zantholeuca; assembly: GCA_013400515.1. Lineage (NCBI taxonomy): Eukaryota > Metazoa > Chordata > Aves > Passeriformes > Timaliidae > Erpornis > Erpornis zantholeuca. The sequence goes on along the minus strand of VZTN01035797.1, from coordinate 414,046 downwards.
GTGTGTGCCTGGTTTAAAAAACAGCTTGAAGCACTGCTTGGAACATTTCCTTCAGTGTGCGAATTCAGGCCCTTGGTTACAGAGCTCCCTGAAACCAGTGCTGGAATTGGTCATTGTAGAAAACACATTCATTGAGTTGAGGGCTTTACAATGCCCTGGGAACACTTCTGGTTGTGTGACCCAATCGCTGACAGGTCCTGGGGACAAATCTCCCATGGCAAGTAAGGGCAGGTGCTGGTGCAGTGCTGTCACTAACTGTGCCCCCGCAGCGCGTGGCTCTCGGGCTACGAGAGCCCGGTGGTGTCCCGCATCAACACCAGGATCCAGGACCTCACTGGCCTCGATGTCTCCACAGCAGAGGAGCTGCAGGTGAGTGGCAGCATGGGCTCGGTGCTGATGGCAGCCAGCATCTCACTGCCCATGGGTGGCTGTGCTTGCTGGGGGGGCACAGAGACTCACTTATTTACACAGGGAAGGAAACAAAGTTGTCTTTGCAGAGCAGCTGTTCAGTGTGAAATGGCTTTTGGGGCTGAAAGGAAGCAGTGATAACTGAAACTCTGGATGTGTAATTCCTTTTTGCTTACACAAACCGAGTTTCATGGCTGCAGGGTCAAACTTTGCTGCTGTTGGAGACAGTTTAAAAGTTTAGCTTGACTTGTACTCAAGGGAGACCACCAGTGTGTCTGGTGTCCCCAGGGTGTGGGAGGCCACTGGCTGTATGTGTAAACTTTTGTTTATTTGCTTGAGGCCTTTAAATGAGCAGTGCTTCCCTGCCTGTGAGCAGAGCGTGAGTATATAGAAAGCAGGACACCCACAAGGTGGTTCTGAGACCTGCTGTGCTCCTCACCACAATGTCAGGGTTCCTGGTGCTAAAATGGCCATGGATCTGGTTAAAAACTGAGGTTATTTCTTTATAACCAACTGGCAAGAAGGACAGGGAACTGAACACAGTCAAAAAATTTAGGTCAGAAAGTGGTTTAAATTTGATGATGTTAAAATGATGATATTAAAAGCATTGTGACACATTTTAAAGAGAATAGAGGCAGAAAAGCTTTCTGTAGAAGAAAAATGCTTTTCTGCCCTGGGAAGCACCACATTCCTTCCCTGGAGCATGCTGCATCCTGCAGTGCCAGTCTTAGATGTGCTCCTGTAGCTGACAGAGGCTTGACATTTCCTGGGGCTTGGTGTTTAAACTTTCTCTGTGCAAAGGTTGTAGCTGACAGTCAAACTCTGGCCTGGACAAATACTGATTTACTAGAGCCTGTGCTTCTCCTTCCACTGTAGGTAGCCAACTACGGCGTAGGAGGCCAGTATGAGCCTCACTTTGATTTTGGAAGGGTAAGTCCTGTTTTGTCTTCACCTCTTTCTTCTTCAAAGCACTGTGTTTCTCTTTTACAGGTGGCAAATTATGGAGTGGGAGGACAGTATGAGCCCCACTTTGACTTTGCACGGGCAAGTAAAGAGCTGGAGGAGAGCTAGACCTGGTGAAGCCTGGGCCTCTGGCTGGGGCACACTCTCTGTTCTTCAATGTGCATTAAATATTGTAGCTCTTCCACTTCCCTAATCCATGTCTGTGGAGAAAGCCCTCTAAACCACCACCTGAACCTGTGGAGGTTGTTACCTGTAAGCTGAGTGCCAGCAGACTCCTGACAACTGGAAAAAGTCTTACCTCACTCTCCTTAAGTTTTTAATTGGATTTAAATTCCCCACCTGTTTTATTCCAGCTTAAATTGCAGACTGCTGAAGTTCAGTTGGTTATTTACTGGGCATAATTCTGTGTGGTTTAATCCCTTCAGATTAACCTTAACCCTGCCAATCCCAGCCACCAACTCTGACTCAGGATCTCTGCTCTGTAAGCACATGCTCCAAGCACATGCAACTGATTAACAGGTTTTGTTTGGAAACACTGGGGTTATTTCCTGGAGTAACAACTGCTAGAATTCCAGTGCACACGAATTGTGGTCACAGGGGGTGAGTTTAAAAACAGAGGTGACAGAAGTTGGTATCAAAACAGGGTTCATTCTCCTAAGTCAAGTGCTGAACACCTCTTAGTTGCCTGGTTTGTCACTGAGGCTTCCTCCCTGCTTCCCAGCTGGAATCCAAAGTGGAGCGTGGCAGGGAGGTGTCCCAGCTGCCCCTGGGACCGAGAGCTGCCCTGGCTGCTGCCAAGGACAAGGGGATGAGTGTAATTAAATAATTTGGTTTGCTGCGAGGAGGATTTATAGACTCAGCCTCAGACAGCACAGTTGTTCTTACCCATTAGAAATCTGGGCTTAGTGCCCTCCCTCCCTCTCCTACAGAATTTCAAAGTGCCTGGTTTATTTAAATTAATAGATTCACTCCTATTGCATTCCTGCCCTCCTTCCAAATCGGGGGGTTGGATTAATTCTTCTGCATGAGTCTGTTGTGTGCTGCTGGCTCAGCAGCTGTGTCTCACTGGCTGCTCTCAGCAACCAGAGAGAAATGCTGATGGAATCTGCCTGCTTTTGTTCACAGAAAGATGAGCCAGATGCTTTTAAAGAATTGGGAACAGGCAACAGAATTGCTACTTGGTTGTTTTATGTAAGTGATACATTTCTGCCATCTGTCACTGCATATTCTATACACTGAGTGATTTAATTGTGCTTTTTTTTCATTCTTTTGTACTGAAGGGACTTGCAAGTGAAGCAGCCACTGACTTTGGGGTAATACAAATGGGGAGTCTTCTTACCCAGACTGTGTAGTTCTTCCATGTGGCCTAAGGAGGATTTTCCCCCCAAATTTGAGCATTAGCTGAAATTATTTGCCTGCCTGCTTATTTTTGTATCTGCATCAGGGTTTACAGCATGTTCACTGCTTTAACACTCGAGTGGGAGGGACAAGGCTGGGACTGCACTGGGAACAGAGCGAGTCTGTCCTTTTTATAAGGGATTTACGTAAAAATTAAACTTCACTTTTACTGAAAAGTGAGATTTTATCAGGCTGAACTCACCTGTGCTTCCCCACCTGTTCAGATGAGCGATGTGTCAGCAGGGGGAGCCACGGTCTTCCCTGAGGTGGGAGCCAGTGTTTGGCCGAAAAAGGTGAGCAGCATTTATAAAACCTCTCAAACATAACAGGCACCAAAGAGAGCCTGAAAGGGAACCTTTAAAATAACTGTAAGCATCTCTGTGCTGTCATAACAGTGCTGTGAGCTTCCTTAAGTGCAGCAACTAGAGCTGTGCTGCTGAGTCCAAGGGCCCTGATATTCCATGTGTTGAATGTTTAATGCAAAGCATTTAAATACTTGAAAACACTCAGATCTGTAAGCTCATTAGTCTTGAGGCATCCCTGGGAAATTCTCTTTTCAGGTTTTTCCTTCAAGCAGAGTTTGTCTTTGCTGGCCTGCTGCTCGTCTTTAGTAAATAATCTTGGCTTTCTCAGACTGGTCAGAATTTAAAAAATCCTTAGGATTTAAAAAATAATTAAGAGCTAAGTCTATAGACATACCGTAAGTCAAGGAGACTTATTCCTAAGGAAGCAAATGCTAGAATATGGAAAAGAGCCCTGAGTTTCAAAGGAGAATCTGAAACACAAATGCAGCCACCTTTGCCTTGCCCTTCAGTGAGCTGGTGTGAGAGTGGGCACTGTTGGGAGCAAAGGGCTGATGTTGGCTGCCCTCCCCAGGGAACAGCTGTGTTCTGGTACAACCTCTTCCCGAGCGGAGAAGGCGACTACAGCACGCGGCACGCGGCCTGCCCGGTGCTGGTGGGAAATAAATGGGGTGAGTACCTGCCTCTGACCCCAGCCTGGCCTCTGCTGGCTCCTGCCTTGCCTTTCTTTTTCCTCTCCACTTCAGAAATTAAGTTCTTAGTAAAGAAATCGATTTAATTTACTTTATCTACTTCCTATCTCTCTGTAGATTAAATATATTCCCTTTGTTACCTGTATAAAGTAAATGTAATACTGTTTTTTAAGAGTCTTTTTGTAGCTTTGCAGCTGTACTGGAAGGTTTTTTTTGTTGTTTGTGTTGTTTTTGTGGTTTTTTTTCTTAGCCCAACTTCACGCATTTGTGCATGGTGGTGGAGTTGGAATGAGAATTTTTTAGGGTCCAAACCCAGCTCTGTGATTAAAACCCCTTAGAAAATTAAGATAATCCTGTGCTTAAGCAAAAGCTGTCCTAGAGCATATTTCTGTTGATAAGAAGAGGAGCTGAGCAGGCACAGTGATGGCATCCTTTGTGTCGTTGCAGTATCCAATAAGTGGCTCCACGAGCGGGGACAGGAGTTCCGCCGGCCGTGCACGCTCTCGGAGCTGGAATGAGCAGCAGGGCACAGCTGCCAGCACACACTCCACACCCCTGGGCCGGCTGGGGACAGGACAGACGTGCTTTACCTCCCTCCAAACCCCCCAGCTTTCATCCACAGACAGTACTGAGGTTGACGAGTGTTACTGGAAAAAAAAAGGACAAAATACAGATGAGGGCCACAACTTACAGTGGTGTTGTGTGTGGTGTTCCTGTCACCAGCATCCCTCTGAGCACCATGGGCAGCCAGGGCTTGGCCGGAGTCCTCCTGAGCCCTGCCAGGCTTGGGGCAGGATGATGCCCTGGGAGGGCTCCCTTCTAAGGAATGCTGAATCAAACCCATTCCTGTTCCTTGATTCCCAGACACTCGACTCTTTTCCTAGAGTGCCTGACCACTGCAGGCACGCTTTGTTTTTTCTCTGGAAAACAGGTTATTACCAGCCTGGTTTTCCACTTCCACAACAGCCCCACTTTTGCAACTTGTCTTCCCTCTCGGCCTCAGTGGAGAATTTGGCTCTTAATCTTGACCACGTGAGCCAGCAGCTCCACAGGCACAGCCAGGATGCTTCCATGGTGTCAGAGCAGCCTGGGAACACCCATGGCCCATCTTCCCTCCACTCCTGCAATGTTTGTCCACACCAACAAATGCTGCTTTTGTTCTGTCCTGGCAGCCAGCTCTTCCCTCTGCTCCTTGGGCAGTGGGGATGGGGATGTTCCCATCTTCATTAATCAAAATTGTTGTGCCTTAGGACACTGGAATTTCAAATTGGTTCTGAGACTTCAGCTGCTGAGGTAACACAAGAGTCCTCACAAAATGCTCCCCACCCTTCTCCCAGCTCTCAAGGTTTCAGGAAAAACTCTCAGCCTATTTATAGTCCTGAACCTTTCTTAGATGCAGGCTCACTCTCCTTGACCCTTTCCTTTCCACAGCAGGATTTTTAGCAGAATCTCCAAATATCTCAATAGCATGAGGACAGAAATCAAAGGGTGCTGCAGCTGCCTCTACCTAAGCAGTCCAGTTTTCTGGATGATGATGATTTTACTAATTTAGGGGTCAAGCCTGAAGTCTTTACCAAGGGAAAAATTCCAATTTTGGTTAATTGGATTTTCTGCCTCAATAAAATCTTGGCAATTGAGCCAAAATGTACAAAACCTTATTGTTGAACGTGCTAGAAATACCTCTGGAATACTGGGAATGCAGTTTAAGGTACTATAGTTGGAGGAACTGCATACCTTTAGAAGACACTTTAAAAAGTCTTTGCTGGAAAACAGTTTGTTACATTTCTACTGAGCCTGGTAGCAGTGGGACCCACAGAACTGTCCATCCTTGGCCCTGTACCTTCCTGAATTTTGCCTGGCTTTTGGCAGCTGGAAAACAAGGTCCATCTGTAACTTGAGAACACAAAGTCTGCCCAGTCCCACCTCACCTCTGTACTGCTCCTTCACCCAGAGCAGGAGCTGAGCTAAATAAATTCACCCCAGAACTGGGTTAAGCAGAGCTGATCTTTGAGCACTCAATTGTAATAATTAAAAAACCCCAAACCCATAACATTTGTGCCTACCTGAGTTTTCTCACTGTTTCATCCATCTCTGTTCCTACCCATGGTTCTCTCTTTCCTCTTTCCCATCTCTTTTAGTTGTTTGTAAAGCTCCAACCATGGCATTGAGGTAACTCCCACCACGTCCCTGCAGGTACAAGGGTACTGCAAACTGTGCTGTTGGCAGTCTTGCCTTTGGGGCATCCATAAATGCTTGTAAAAGGAGCACAAAACAAAATCCTTGTACTGTGTGGGAAAAACCTGCCTTTGCTTTTGCTATCCTATCTCTGTTCAACCATCACCAAAGGATGAAAAAAAGCCAGAGCTGGGGAGTTTTCTCAGCAGTTCCCTCCCTCACCTCCATGCCAGTGAGTACTTGCAGTGTGAAACAGCATCAGTCTCAGGCATCGCTGGGGGAGTACAAATGTTCTGGTGCACAACTTCTTAAAGCAGTGAACCACTCACAGATAATTCTTCAGCAAAGAATTTTCTACTTTTGACAGCAGAAAAATTAACTTGGTTAAAGGGAAAAAAAAATCCTCAAAATTAAACCTTGAGTCTGCTGAGGCACATCAGGAATGTTCCAGATATGACAATAGGGTTGGCTTAGATTTTCAAACTGCAGACAATCCCTGTTTCCTCCCCCTCCACTGCAGTGGTGTCCATGCATCCAACGCTGACTGTGTAAGGGATTGCACTGGTGCTGCTGCTTCTGCCTTACCCCAGCATTTCTCAAAGGGTTTTTGGATCCCCAGCGTGACTCCTGTGTGAATCTTGTTTTTTATTAAACATGATTGAAAACTGTCTGGGCTCACAGTGACTGACAACTGAGAAACTGCCTTACTGTTACATTTTTTGTAATAAAATTTTTAATGTAAAAAAAAAAAAGTGAACAGGCTTAAAATAAAAGCCACTGCCAGTAGCAGTGAGAAATCTTCCACATCCAACTCTCCTTGTATGTGGCTGCTGTAAATCTGATCACACAGAGTTTTATCACCATCTGTGGAAACCAAGCTCCTCTATTTCCCTGCAGGTACAGGAGCAGCTCCTACCCCAAATTCCTGTTCAACACTGAACTTTGTGTCTCCACTGGGAACACAGCACTGAAGGACTGCAGGAGGGGAGGGCAGATAATGCTGGGCTGAAAGCAGGGTCAGCTGCTGAGTGTCCTTTTCAGAGGTGACAAATCTATGTCCTGAAGCCAGAAGGTCAAACAAGCACAGATCCTGGAATGGTTCTAGTGAAGGGGAGAAAGCACCAGAGACTCCAACAGCACAATAAACTCACGTGCAGGAAGGTCAGGCTGGCCTCTTCCATAACCAAAACCTCAGGTTTGTACACCACAGCCATTCCTGGGCTTCACCCTGCAGTTCTGGTCATTGGGAACCTGCACAAAGCACAGCAAGGGCTGGTGAGAGGCCTTGATCCTTCTGCCTGTGGGACAGGGCCGTGCACTGCCCACGGAGCACTTGGCTTGCAGGTAGGAAAGGGCCCTGGACCCTGCAGATGTGCTCACACATTTGGCAGCTGTGGCATAAGAAAGCAGCCTGAAGTGCACCAGTGTTGTTTTATTTTGGGAAGGCGATTGGGTTCCACCCCCAGCCACCCTGTGCTGCTGAGCTGCTGCCCTGCCCCTGCCAGGACGGGCCTTGGGGGTAGGGAAGGGCTCTGGATCAGCTCTGTCCTACCCCAACCAGTGGCTTCCCACCGTCCTACCTGGGTCCCTGGGGCTCTTCTGGCACAGCTGCACCTGGAGCAGGACCACGGGGGTCACCACCATGGGAGCAACCCAGCAAAGGTAAGGACCACAGCAGCTGCAGCTGAAAAGGCAGGATAATGTCAGAGATAGGGAAGAAGGCCTGTGAATGTCACAGGGCAGGATAAGATGAAGAGAAAGGGTCTGACAGGATCATAGGATCCCAGAATGGTTTGGGGCAGAAGGTACTTAAAACTCATCCCCATCCCACCCCTGGGGGTGGACTGCTGGACTCTGACCTGGCTCGGAGGGACTCCGGGATTTCATCATCGAGCCGCAGTTCTCGTTCCCATCATCAGTGACTCACCTGGCTCCCAATGCGGGCTCCTTAGCAGCCAAACTAGGATCCCCCACTAACCTGCACCACCGGCTGCCCCTTCCCCCGCTAAACACGGACCAGCGCCTGCTCGAGGCAGCCCAGCCCATGGAAAAGGGGCTCAGTCCCTCCAGCCCCTGGCCTCCCCAGCAGAATGGCACGGGAGGGATCCTGGCACAGCCCCCACGCACGGAGTGTGCTCGGAAGGAGGAATGCCCCACAGGAGCCAGAGCTTGGCTCCTTTTGCGGAGCCGAGAGAGTTTCCAGCTCCGTCCGGGACGGGGCTCATTCCCACAGGCGCGGGGGCCAGAGGAGCGCACGCGCCCGGCGGCAGGAGGGGACAGGACGGGTGTAGCCACCTCTCCCTCCCAATCCAGGAACGCTGCCAAGAGCCTGACAGCGTCCCTGGGAATGTGTGACTCACCGCGGCCCGGGGCTGCTCTATATTTAAGCGTTACGGAGGCAGGAATGAATGCACCGAGTCAGGAGCTGCCTGAACCGAGGTCAGGAGCAGGTTCAGAAACCAGTTGTCGGAGTTCACCGTCGTGGCAAAAAGCATCTGCATCCCTTAAATCTTCCGAGCTGGCCCGGGAAAGGGGTATTTGTAAGGGCAGTGGGTCAAAGCAAAGTCAGACAAGCTGCAGGGTCCCGCTGTGCACAGCCACACTCGGGAAGTTCCTCGCTGCTGCAGCTGCTGAGCCACTCCCCGAGGGAACTCTGGAGGTCCCTTTTACCCAATCCTACATTTTTCCTGGTCCTCAGATCTCAAAGTCTGGGAGCAACCAAGCTATTTGCAGCTGGACTGAAAACCTCTCAGGAGACTGGCTTGGAGAGGGAAGGAAGGAAGCAGGAGGGAGGAAAGAGAGCAGCTCATCCCCGGGGCAGGGCAAAGGGGCTGCCACGTTTTGGAAAAGCAGTTAAACTGCTTTTTATTCACAAACCTTTGCTTCGGGACCGGTGACAAACTAGCAGGAAAGTTTCTGACTCCTCTTTACCCAGGCTCTGCTCTCTGCCAGCCGCTCCCTCCCCGCCCTGTTCGCCTTTCCTAATTCCAATTGATTTTGCAAACGGCCCGGACTCCAGAGCTGCCTGCTCCAGGCTGCATGTCCTGCTCATGCCACATTCCCACATTCCCTGTGGTTTAAATCCTCTGCAGTCCTGCCAGCATTTTTTCCCTCTCTGTTTGCCTTCAGACGGATCAGTCACCAGGGACAGAGGATGACAAAGAAAGCTGTGTTCTGGAATTGCCTCCAGAGCAACGCTAGAAGGCTCCACATAAAAGCAGGACACCACGCACAGACACTCAGAGGCTCTCGCACATTTCCAAGCTATTCCCCAATAGCTGTTTTGCTCTTTTTTACATTAATTTCTGCCAGGCTGTTGGCAAAGGCTGGGACTGCAAACTGGAGCATCAGGCGGGGCAGAGAACGAACCAGCAGAGACACCAAGGGCTCCAATCACTGCAAGACACAGCGTGGGACTCTTGAATCCAGTTTTCCCTGCCCTGGGGCTCCCTGACAACAAATTCCAGGGACCACTTCCACCCACGACTGACAGAGCAATCCCCAGCACGGTCTGAACAGCAGGAGAGGCCCGAGCTCTCCAGTGCTCCTGCGGGGAAGTCCTCGCTTCCCCAGCGCCCCCTCTGCTGTGTGCCGGGGGTGACACAGATGTCACAAAAGGCTTACTCGAGGCAGGGATTTGCCGATTCCAAGCTGCCGACCTCCCTTGCCAGGGTTCTCTGCATCTGGGCTTATCGTCCCAAAGGCAAAGGCGGCTTGAGGTTCCCCTGGGACCTCCTGCATTCCTAAATGTCCCCTCACCCGTGGCCCAGCCCCGGCAGCTGCGGGCCTCAGAGCAGATGGAACGAGCAGGCAGCAGCTGCCTCTGGCTCCCCAGCAGTTCCCAGGAGAGGCACTAACCAGCTTGTTCTCTCCCCTCCCTGCTTCTCTGACTCACCTGTCTAAGAAACCAAGACTTGGCTGTGGTTGCTCCTCCTCACCCCTTGTCTGGAGCCCATCATCCAGGGCCCTGTGCAGAGACACAGGCAGTGTCACAGAGGTTCAGAAGCAGCAGAGGGCCAAATCTCCTGCAAAACAATAAAATGCCAGAATTTGCATTTGTGTTTGGCGCATATTTAAAATGCCTGCAGCCCAGCTCTTCCTGAGAGGCAGTGCTGTGCTGGGGCGCATCTGAAAAGTTTTCTAAGAGCAACCAGAACCTTCCCACACCATTTCCCTTCTCTATTCTTTCTAGTGGTTTGCTTTGCCTTTTGCTGTTGATGTTAATTTGGTTGCTTTCTTCTTAACAAGCAACTTTGAACCCTCCACCAGCTGAGCAGGCCCCTGGGCTCTGGCAGGCCTGTCCCACTCCAGAGCCAGGACCTAGAGCTGCCCCCAACCCATTCCCCGGCCCAGGTTTCAGTGCCAACCTTTCCTCCTGGGTCACCTGTGCCACATGTTTAACTTACATTCCATAGGAGCTGTAAAAACCAGCCACATAACATCAGTCCTCTGCAGCCACATCGAAGGCAAGTACTCATCTACAGCATTGATCCTGGAGCTGGAGGTGATGCCAAGGAATTGCCCTGAATGCAGTGTTTGTAATCCCAAACTACTCCACGCTGCTGGCTCAACCCCCCCGAGGCTCCGTGAGCCCATGGGGTTTTCAAGGAGCAGCTAGGCTAGGTGAAGGTCTCATCCTACCCCCTCGTGTGCCCAGGAAGCCTCGGAAAAGGCAAGGGGTGCTCCTCAGGCTGCCTGAGCAGCAGGAATTTTGGACAAAGAGATACTCTTCATCTCCCAGCAGGCTGGGGGAGGAGTGAGGTGGCCCATGGAGTGCCCTGGGGGGACAGACCCCGCTCATCCACCCGGGAGAGGTCCCTTTCGGGGAGCTGCAGCCCCGGTGCCCCAGTGCCCGAGCCTGTCCCCGCGGGATTGTGCAAACCCCCAGCTCTGGAGGCGAACTCGGTCCCTATCTCGGCTCTGCACTTTGCACCCCGGCTGCGGTGACCTGCCGCCGGCTCCCGGGGCAGGTTTAAAGTCCCCTGAGAGAGGAGCTCGGCAGCCCATTCCCACTGCTCACTGCTCCCTGCCCCTCCGCCTGCCCGGGGCTCCGGGATCGGCACTGCAGCATGCGGCTGCTGCTGGAGGCAGCGCTCCTGTGCCTGACCCTGGGCTTGGGGCAGGGCACCGAGGAGGCCGCGCAGGACAGCACCGGCCACCAGGATTCCCAGGCAGAGTCGTCCTATTCCCACTGGGGCATCGAGACCGTCCGGGACGGCTTTGAAACTGTGAACAGCTACTTCGACTCCTTCTTGGAGCTGCTCGGGGGGAAGAATGGAGTCTGTCAGTACCGATGTCGATACGGTAAGTGAAGCTCGCTGCTGCTGGCTCCTCTCTCCTCGCCCTTTCCCCTCTCTCCCTCTCCTTCCCTGCGGCCACGGCCAGCTCCTCCTACCCCTGAGCTGCCCCCGGCTGTGCTCGGCACAGAGTCACAGCTTCTCTGCCAGTGCCAGCCCAGGGACACCGAGCCCCATCTCCTCTCCCCGAGGACAGCCCGCTCTCGAAGGCGCTGCGGGCACAGGGACGAGAGGAGAGGGAGCAGGCTTTCCTGGAAGGGCACACAGGTACCCGGGCTGTGCAGCTGCCCGGAGCCGGGACAGGACAGGGAGGGGAGGCTGAGCCAGCAGCCCTAATCTCAGCAACCTTCGGAGTGTCCCTGCTGAGCAGCTGTGAGCTGGCCAATGCCGCGGGCTGGAGGAGCAAACAGGGAGGCGAACCAGCCCTCAGCGGGAGGAACCTTTAGTACTCAAGGCAGAAGGAGGCAGCTCCCGCTTGCTTTGGACTGCAGAGTGATTTACCAAAAAGGAAGAGTTTGGTTTGTCCTAGGGGCAGGATGAAGGGGGTGATATCTCGGGGAGGGCAGGGCAGGGGTGCATAGAGCTGCAGGTGTGTGGGGCAACAGGGGCATGGGCAGCACTGGCCATCACCAGGGTCTCTGTGGTAGCAACCTGTTTGGGAACCAGCCAGGAATTCCCCCACACACTGTATCCTCTTCTCAGCCTGCCCATCCACATCTGCCTGTCAGCAGCTTTATCCCAGTGACCACCCCTAGTGACCACCAGGGAAAGAGGCTTGTGAGCAGAGGGATTTTAACCCCTCTCCTCCCCGGAGGATTGTTTTTCACAGACAGACTCAATGCCCTGGGGAGACCCTGCTGACTCTCAGTCTGTATGGATCCCATGGACCTCCTGCTCTTCCCAGGCCAGCAGCCAGGGCACTGGGACAAACAGATGCTGCAGGGCTGGGACCTCAGCTCCCTGCCAGGGGCAGAGGGGCCATGGGGAGGTTAAAATCAGTCTGAAAGTTGCTGAGTTTTTTGTTTTGCTTCATTAATAATGTCACAGAATCATAGACCAGACTGAGTTGGAAGGGACCCATCAGGATCATTGTGTCCAACTCCTGGCCCTGTGCAGGGAGTGCCCAAGAGTCACGCCCTGTGCCTGAGAGCATTGTCCAAACACTCCTGGAGCTCTGGTAGCCATGGGACCACTTCCCTGAAGAGCCTGGAAGTGCCTCCAGTGCTCAACCACCCTCTGAGGGAAAAACCTTTTCCTGATATCCATTTAATGTGGCCTCCCTTTCCTGCCAGCTCTGCTGCCCAGGCCCCACACTGACAGCAAACAGGGAGCAGCAAGCCAGGAACCTCAGCCCCACGGGATAGAGGGAGCCAAGTACCTCAGCCCATCACCACAGCCCCACAGTGGCCCTGGTCCCTCAGCCTGGGGGTTCCTCAATCCTACCTGCAGCAGCTCAGGAGGGCCATGTGTGTCCCCAGTACCCGGAGGAGGTGGCCCCCCAGCCCCCACAGCACCACCCCAGCACACAGGATGAGCCCATCAGGCAGCCTGTCCCATGCTCATGGTGTGGCAGCCCCAGGCCATGTGTGTGACAACCTCCTAAAGGTCCACACCATGCTCCAAATTCAGAGCAAAATGGGACATGCCCCTCTTAATGTAGAGACTGAAACTCCTGGCAGTGGGAAAGATGTGGCTGGGACTGCAGGGTGCCTGAGGTAGTGTTGATGGTCAGAGCTGGTTTTAGGGAGCCTCAGGACTCACCAAATCCTGAAGAAGTTACTGCTTTCGGACACATCCAGGGGGCTCTCCCTGCCTGTCCTTGTGAAAAGCATCTCCAGAAAGCAGCACAAATCCCTGCTCACACCCCAGGAGCATCCTGCATCTTATCAGAGGAGCCTTTTACCTAGAAAGGAAAACAAGCACATCATTAGCCCAGTCCTCATCCTCTGCTGAACAACTCATTCATCACTGGCTGAAGGAGGAAACTACTGCAATGCTGCCCACGTGGCTCCAAGGGTCTTGCTGGACCCTTCCAGGACCATTTGTCTTTGCTAATCTCTGGCACAGACATCGCAAACTGCGAGTGGAGAGGATGCCAGGATGATCCCAAAGCAGTGAGCTCCAGTCTGTGCTCAGAAGGACAAACACAAACCATCTTTGTGCTGAATCAGGGCCTGATCACTTTCTTCCCAGGCATGAAGCAAAAATTTTTCCTTCTACTTACTTTCAATTCAGCCAAGAGATACCAATAATAGCTTATTTTGCCACGGTAAAGGTCAGGACTCACCTGTGATTGCCACATCCATCCTCAGCTGAGCACTGGCTGTTCCAGCTCTAAGACTCTCCTGGTTTTTCAGCAGCTACTGAGATCTGAAAACAACCAAATTGATGGATTACTCCCTTAAATCAGGAGTTTGGGTTACACTAGCATTTACTGACAAACATCCTCCCGCTTGCAGTCTCACTGGGCATCTCAGGAGAAACAAACACCCAGAGCTGGGACTGAAGCTCTTGTAGCTTCCTTCTGGCCAGGCAGGACCTTCACTGCTTTGCTCAGGATTTGTCCTGAAGGGATTAAGATGAGGGGGCACCTCCAGGCTGTGGGAAAAGAGCCTTTGGAGCCAGGCTGTCCAACAGGGCACTGGGAGCTGGGTATGTGCAGGCAGCTCTGCTCAAAGCCTGCCTGGGGCATGCAAACAAAGATGGACCACCCAAAAGTGCGAGGAAGGAGCCCTGAGCCCATCCATTCACCCAAGCACACTCACCTCCCCCTGCCAATGTCCCAGCACAGCCAGCAGCTCTTCCAGCCAGCTGGCTGCTTTCCAGCCTCCTGGAGCAGCTACAACAGCCTGGAGGCATTCAAATGCATCAGGGAAACTCAACTTCAGCTCTAGGGCTGTGCCAACAAGGCAGTGCCCTGAAATCTATCTTGTTGCCTCTAAGGATGGGCAAGCAATAAACGATAACAGGAGCACTGAGTCAGTGCTCGTAGAGAGGCAGGAACGCCTGGTACTCCTGTTTTGCTTTTGTTTTCCTGTTAACTGGAAAACAAGATGTGGAGAGAGGTTAATTGTGGTGTCCTGGACTTGACCTAGCTGAGAAAGAGTACAAAGGGGCACTTTACAAATCTTAAAGCTCTGGTTTTTTTTGCAGGGAGGAAGGGACAAGTTTCCTACAAGGGTTTATCCTGAAGGCAGTTTGGTGTTTTGTGGATGAGCACAATTCTCACATGAGGGTTTTTTTTCCTCAGGACAACTTTCTAAAACATTACAAGAGCTGTGACTTCAGCTTATTGAAGATCTGGAAACACAGCTATCTTTGGCTTATAATGGAGGTTGCAAGTGGATGATCTTGAAGGTCCCTTCCAACCCAAGCCCTTCTATGGTTCTGTGATCTCCACATCCCCAAAAGTCTCACTCTGACTCAGCCTTGCCATCTTATCCCATTAACTGTCAGTGTGCTGTAGGAACAAAATTTACCATCAATATCACAAGCAACTCACTCAAATTTGACTCCATCCTGCAAAACCCACAGTGGATTTTGAACTTTCCTCTGCCTCCTACATCAGTTCAGGAACATTTGAATTCCTGAGTCCCAGTTCCCACCCCCTTCCAAAAAACCAACGAGGCTCTTTTGGAAAGGGAAAATTGCCTGTTGGCATCTCACAGCTGGACAGATTTTCAGTTCATTATTTATTTGTGCAAATCTGTTATTTAAGCAAAACAGCTCTGGCAAAGTTTAATTGGGAGGTGCTGGAAGCACTCCTCCATCAGTCCTTCTGAGGCACCTGGCTGTGAGGCCTTCCCAAGGGCACAGCAGATTTATGGTTATATTAACCACTGGCACCTTAGGTACCTCGACAGAAAAATGGGGAAAGCATCTTAAATAATTCCTGGTGCTGACAAGAAGCAAAAAGTGGAAATGAAGTTTAAAAGAACCCAACCCCGCCTGAAGGGCTGAATTAGATCCATTTCATGTATTTATAAATTCTCTAGAAGTGCTCAGGGAAGCAGAAACTTAACCCTTGATGTGATGGGCTTCAGAAGGCTCAGCTCCCACGTGTTTTTGTTGCAGCATTCACAGTTTATGTTTCTCCAGAGCAGGGAAGGACCCAGGGAATTTGGCTGGAGCTGTGTCAGGGAGGGGTTAGGTAGGATATCAGGAAAAGGTTCTTCCCCCAGAGGGTGCTGGGCACCGAACAGGCTCCCCTACAAAAATTAGATTAAAATGCTGCTGAATGTACTGTTAGAGCTGGGTTCTACATTGGGTAAATAATTATTCACAGAGGGAGTTCTTGCTCCTTTATGCATATTAAGAAGCAGACCCAGGAAGGTGCAGAGATCAAAGGAATAGAAATGATTTGCAAAACGTGGCAGTGCATCACCACGTGCAGAAAATGGACCAAGAAGACCTGCTCAGAGCAAGATCAGATGTGTGAGGCCTGGCACACCTTGGAGGAGATCCACAGCACACCAACAGCCTGAGAAGGAACTGAGGAAGGAAAGAAACCCCCTCGCTAAGCTAGTACTGTAACCAGTAGTGTTTGTGGCTGCAGAGCAAAGGGAGCTGCCTGTCACTCCTTGCTTTTTGGACCTGGTCTGGGGAAGATCAGCTTTCCTAACATTTGTCCTGTCCTTTCTTTCCCAGGGAAGGCTCCGATGCCACGGCCTCACTACAAACCCCAAGAACCCAACGGCTGTAGCTCCCATTTTCTGGGGCTCAAGGTACCTGAAAGTGTATGTACTGTCCCACCCAGCATTCCCAAAGGATGCAGCTCTCTCCTCACATCGCCAGCTGATAACTCTGGGGAAGGAACAGGCTGAGCTGTGCTATGCTGGGCAGCTCGGTGATGAGAACCTATGTGCTCACAGCAACACCTGCCCCTTTACCACACCTGCCCCTTCACCTCTCCCCACACTTTTTGCCTCTGCCAGGCACTGAATTAAAGCCACAGGCTTTAATTCTGCACCCGCTCGTTATCTTTAAGGCAATTAATGAAATCATATTGGAATCACCAGGAAAAGCACTCCCAGGAGGCTCTCAGAGCGGGGATTCCTATTTAGCTCATGCATTATTGTTGCCCATGGACTCTGCAGCAATTAGGCAGATTCCTGCTCCAACAATCCCTCTCTTTGCAGCCCATTTTTCATGTTAGGTTTAATTCCTGAAACTCTATTTCACTGCAAACCTTGTGGGCATTTCTGTGGTACCCAGGCTATCATGAGCACAATGAAAGAACAAATCACCTCCTAAATTTTGCATGAGGAAGGGCAAAAAGAGGAATAATTTATAACAAGCTAACAAGTGCAGTCTCTCCAGGAGATGGGGCTTCTGCCCCATCACCCCCAGGGTTACTGACTAAGCTTGCTGGTTACTCCAAGGGAGCAGAACTCCCCTGACCACACTGCGTTTGTCCTTAGCCTCAAGTGCATCTCTGAGAAAAAAGGCATTAAAAACACTTATGGCATATTTATTAGGCCAAAAAGCAGGACCATGTCACATTGGGGGAAAAAAGAGGAAAGAGAAAAGGAGCCTTTGCCACTGTTGGCAAGGACATGGAGCTCTCTGATGAGGTCTGACAAATGAGAACTAGAACATGGTCATGGAGGGGCTCTTCCCCAGCTCTCTACCAGAGGTTAACTCCCTGGGACACAGAGAGGAGAAGAGAACGTGGTGTATCCTGTGCTGAACCTGCACCACTGACACCACCGTGCTGCTCCCTCATCCCTCTTTACGTGGATGTTCCCTCCTGCTGCCCCAGCTATGAGGAGCAGCCTCTGGAAAAGGAGCCAGCTGGGCCCTGCAGCACCTCACCCTGTCCCAGCTGTGTGAGCCTGGGGCCAGGACACAGCCAAGGGACACTTCTCTTCTCTCTCCCCAGCTAGACTTGGGCATCCCTGCCATGACCAAGTGCTGTAACCAGCTGGATGTTTGCTATGACACCTGTGGGGCCAACAAATACCGCTGCGATGCCAAGTTCCGCTGGTGCCTGCACTCCATCTGCTCCGACCTCAAGCGCAGCCTGGGCTTCGTCTCCAAGGTGCAAGGTAGGCTTCCCACCTCATCCTCCCTGTGTGGGGGGCACGGGGGGAGAGGGTGGGCAGGGAGCCCCTGCCAAAAACAAGCAAAACTCTGCAGCAGGGAGCAGCACATCTGTCCTGCCCTCGTCACAGGCGGGTCATAGGTGGGTGAGAACACCGAGATCTGCTCCCTCTGCCATGCACTTCTGTCCCAAGGCTGGAGACCTGCGGTTATTGGCATTTAGAAAACATTACCGTGCGTGAAAAAACCACAAACAACCCTGAAAGCAATTCCTTCAAAACTTGGATGCACTCCCAGACAGCTCAGACCTTCATGGGATACTAAAAAGCCTTCCAGGACCAGCGAGCCACGCACTGAAACCTGTATGTGACCAGGGCCAAGAGCCAAGGACAGGGCTCTCGGGGGTCTGGTCACAGATAAGAGATGGCACCAGGGACACACCAGGCTGGGTGGTGGCTGAGCCACTGCAGGCAGCTCTGGATGGCTCAGAACTGCTAACAAAGCTCTGGTGATGTGCCAGCAGCTCAAGTGCCACCCCAGTTTTGCCTGATTTTAAAAACCTCAGCCTGCAAGTTTGAGAAGAGCGTTTCTGGTAACCCCTGCTCTAAGGTACCCTTAAATACGCATTTGTTTTCCAAAGGTGCAGCCTGACTAGGACACGTGGGAAGTCAGTACTGGTGCAGATGGCTTCCTACCTAGTCACAGGTAAATGTATGGAAAGAGTGCCCAGGCCAGCAAGAGAAAGCAAAGATGTGGACTGAGACATGAGTGCTACAGGCGGAGCACAGCCCATCTTTCATGGTCACCCTTATCTACAAGCCCTCATGCAGCCAGTTTCTCCTATCTCTTCAGATTTCCCCCTGCCACTTTTTCATATGGTTCCTTTTTGCTTTCTGCCTGCAGCAGCAAAGCAAACCTAGATCCTAGGGAGCTAAGGTGGAGCAAAGCCCTCACTCCTGGGCTGAGCCAAGCCACCTCTGCCAGGGAGGAATAGATTCCTCCAGCATCTCTGTCCTGGCTGCTGCAGGAGGCACAGGTAACACCAGTGAACCTCTGAGCCACCCTCCCCTTGCCTTGTGCTCAACAGATCCCCCTGCCCAGGGCTGCTCTGAGCAGCTCTTGTCACAGTCCTCCTCTGCAGCTATCCCAGCTCTTATCTGCCATCCAAAGCCTTCCCACTGACTCAGCACAGCCTCTCCAACACCTGCCAGCTGAGCAGCCTCTAAAGGGAATGGGAGCTCTGAGGTGCTCAGAGAGGCAGAGATAGGGGAAAACAGTCCCGAAGGCAAGGCTTTCCCAGCATCGTTATGCACACAGCAGTCAGCGATAGTGCCAGTAAATAAACCCTAAAGACCTAATATTAACCTATTTATTTACTGACAAGCAGTTTCAGGGTTGTGTTTTTGGGATGAGGAGGGGCTAGTGGGCAGTCAGCTGTTTCAGCTGCCATAGGATTTTTCATGCAGGCTGGCAGCTGGCATCATAACTCCCCAAAAAGCACAGAAAGGTTGGTTAATAGTGGCCATAGGCAAAACTGAGAGGAGGAGTAATGTGGAGGTCTCCTGGGAAATCTCTTTGGTAAACAGTGCTGTTTGCAGACCCCCTGATGATCCATCAACCAGTGAGGCCTGAAAGAAAGGAGCAGTTTAGTGGGGAGAGAAATGAGTGCCACCCTGGGGAGAAAAGAGAAGGGAACCTCAGGATTTATGAAAATTCAGTTCCCAGGGAGAAAAGACAACAGCCCACGCTTCCAGTGGCAAACCCTATGGAGCTGAGTGCAGCCCTCAACCACCCCAGAGTGCCTGTCCTTACCTGCCCGTCCTCTCCTTCTCCACAGCCTGTGAATCCATGGCAGACACGGTGTTCAACGCCGTCTGGACCCTGGGCTGCCGGCCCTTCATGAACAGCCAGAGGAGCGCCTGCATCTGCAGCGAGGAGGAGCGGGATGAGCTGTGAGAGGAGCAGCCGCCCGTCCCCTCCCCAGCACAGACTCCTGTCAGCCCTGGGGCCGGCACGGGATGGGAGCTGGGCCAAGGCTCCGGGCAGAGCAGGGACAGCCCGTGAGCACGGGGCAGCCGTGCCTGCAGCTCCACAGCCCCAGCGCCCCTGCCCGAGCCCGGCCGGCAGGACCCGAGGCCAGTTCTCTCCATGGACCGAGCGGGATGCAGTGCTGGCTATAAACACAGGGCTTACCTGAAATACACACTGTTGCCTCCCCCCACCCTGTAACTCTGCAGTGAAGGCTTTCGGTTTCTGCAAGCCCTGTGAGATTCCCAGTCCATGGATATGTTATTTACCCACTGGTGCACAGACTGAGGAGGGGTAATTTGCTTTCAGTACATTGCTCACACCCATCCCCGACCCTTTCCATCCTGACATTACACACCCTGACAACCCTGAATATTTAAACACTTGGTGGGTCCTAAACTGATTTAAGACATCTGGAGATTCGTTCAGCCTGAGTTAAAGGAGAAGGGCTTTAGGTGTTTGGGATCTTTGGGACCAAAGCCTACCATTTATCAGACATGGAATCACAGCCCTCTCCCCCAGCCTCAGGAGAAGCAGCCACTTTTCTTTGCCAGTGTCATCCACACCTATTTAATTACTTTTCTCCTATATCACTGAAGAAAGCTTTGCCCTTAGAATCCCTTTTTACACAAAATGGCTGGGTATCCACCTCCATCTCTTGCACGAGGGAAACAGGAAGCTCACAGTGGCCTTGGATGAGACAGTCCAACTTCTGGAGGCTTATCTGTCAGGTGACAGGACTTACATGCTACCTCTGTGGGGCTGCTATCAGCAGCCTCAGACACCGTTCCTTCTAATACTCCCATCTGTTATGGGGAGCTTTGGTTGCACGCAGGGCCAGGATTTAAAGTGGTGCATGGCATTTCATCTCCACAGAACACTGGCAGAGAGCTTTCAGCTGGGGTTTCTCGTTGGAAGGAAGCAGCTACAGGGTGTGCGTGCGCCGTGCCACGTAAATATTTCAGCGGCTCCTGCAAACATATTTATGGGTATGTTCTTCCATCTGCCACAGAGAAGTTAAGGCTGCAAAAGGGTGATTTAACAAGAGTGGAAAGAGTCTGTCTTGGTTGCTTTTCTTCCAGTTTAAGTGGGTTTAAAACGTATGCATGGAGCTATAAATTATTTAAGCCCTGTATTCCTGCTCCTGCCAGTCACCTTTGCCTTACAGTGAACAGCAATGAGACATTCAGCTGGCCCCAAACAGGCTGGGACAACAAGAACCCACTGGTACCCAGAGCAGTAAAATGGAAGTGACTGCATGGGGTGTACTGGGATGCTTTCCATCCCAGAGGACTTCAGCACTGATCAGATGTAATGACAGCCTTTCCTGGCTGGGCCCATGCCACTGGAGAGGGAACGCTGCACTACCGCCATTCACCGCTCTGCTGGAGCACGAGGCTGGACAGACAACCTTGGTTATCCATCTGAGACACACACTTTTGCCTAGGGATGGGAAGGAAACATGCCTCATTCCAGACACTTCCCAAACTTTGTATTTTGTTGGTGAAATGGTGCCTGTGGCCAGTTTAAATGTGAACGTACTCTGATGATTAAATGACAAAAAAGACATTAAAATAGCTATATTGTCCACTGGATGGGAAATGTCTTCAATTATTTTAGTTCAAGTGATATTGGATTAAGGCGAACAAGTGCTGGCAGGTGATGGCATACACTGGAGAGCTCAAAGGGTTCTGAACAAAATCTCTGTACCCCAGACACTGATGAGCTGGAGATGTGGCCAACATAAATCACCATTTCTCCATGCCTCCAGACCACCATTCATCCCTAAGCCCTACAGGCTGCTGTAAGCAAGCCACATACTGAATAAGTTCATTTTTCACTGTGGTAATCTGAAAAATCCCACCAGCAGCTCTACAAGGAAATATTTGAACCTTCAAGCACCACGGAAGCAGCTGGTCACAAGACTCTCCTGGTTGTTGCACAAACCTTGGGTCATCTTCAATTCCACCCTGCTCTGGACACAAAGACACCACTTTGCTCATCCCATGGCTTCCTCTTGACTTTGTGCATTGGCAGGATTGTTTCAGCTGCAGAGTGGAAAAGCTGCTTCACATGAATTCATGGGGAAGAACAAATTAATGTGCACAATAACTGAAATAAGCCAGGAAAGGAACTCCTACTGTTGCTCCCCCCACATCCCTTCCATATGAACAAACAAGACCAGCTGATTCTCCAAAAGGCATCAGATAATTAATTTCATTTCCCAGCTCTTGTTTTATCAAAACAAATATATTTAGCAGAGGCTGCCTGAACAAAGAAGTGACAGTGGGAAACTGCCCCTGTGGTCCTAATGCAGATGTGAATCAGCAGAACACCAATCCTAGGACAAGCCTTTTCCCTTTCTTTTTCTTTCACATATGGTTAGATAACACATGAAAAGTGTCTTTCCCTTTATACCTACTTATCATCATAGAAACATTTTTGTTTACCCTTAACACATATTCCCAGATTGGAAAAGCAGCCATGAAGCTATTTAGAAAAATTATTAAACTCTCAGCCATTAAATGTTCATTCCTCACTGGAATCTCACTTGCCAGAACAAATAAATCTGTGAAATAGGTTGAAATGTTTGAGGTGATTTGTGACTCCCTTCTAAATGGTCCCTTCAAATGGATTCCATTTGAGAGCAGCAGCAAATTTTGGCTTTTGCAGCAATTTGGCTGCTCCAAGCAAAGCAGAACACAGGTGATGAAGGCTGGGGGGCTTCCAGCAGATCTCCAAACACACAGGACAGAGCTGCACACTGAGAAGCTCCTCATGGAAAACCTTGGGAAGGCACTGCAGTGCCACTGTGACAGGAGGAGACAGATCCTTCCCTCTCATCCTCCAGCCCTGCCTCTCCTGCGCTGTCCTTCACTGCTGGCTGTGCTGCCTTCCTCTCACACCTCTAATCCTTTACCACACCGCTCAGTGAAGCCCAGGGGAGCCTGTGCTGATGGTATCCATTAGATTTTCTTCGGAAGGAGCCTGAGAGCCCAAAAAGATTCCTGACAACCACGATGCCACCACAATCACCAGTAATTGTGTTTCCTGCCATGGCTGCTCAGACAACGCTGCCATGAATCCTGTCACCAGGCTCACTGGGGACAGCCCTGTCCTGAGAACTGCCCACATTACAAATGATTGCTATAAATAATTAATGTGCATTCCTCTAATCCTTTGTTGGAACCATAGCTTCTCTAACCAGGGCAATGCACCACAACTTCCAAACAAACACGTGGTAGCGTGGGAGGGCAGTGTTTATAGATGTTTAATGGTGTTTCTCTTACAGTCAAGATGCTACAGCACTTCAGAAAGGCATTTTTGGTGGTGGGAGAAGAGGCAGAAGAATAATAATACACCAAATACAGGAGGAAATGCTATTAAACTGCATGCAATTATCAAAAGCCACTAAAAAAATCAAATCTCATTAAATACCTTTTACTATTTAAAATCACATTTAAATGTGCCCGTGATAGGTCTGAGCTTTAGCTGCCTGTAATGACAGTTGCATTGCTCCAAGGATGTATATCCACATGACGAGATATATTTTATACATGTTTTTATTAACAGTCACCCGAAAGCTTCAGCATCACTCACAGAGCTGCACAGCAAACACTCAGCTACGATACTATTTGTACTGTCTGATGCAAGAAGGGCTTGGATAACATTTGTTTAGCCAAGGACAAACAGTCCTGGGGCCTGTAGGTGGAAGTATGGAAAGACAGTGTTGGGTAACACTTCCGGCCTGCAAAGAAACAGGGTCCCTTCGGCTGAAGGGCTGTTGGGGAGAAATGCAGACAAAACCAAACTGTTCTGCAGTCCAGCTCACGCTCCAAGGGCTGCCTCATGGGCCCAAAACACTTCATGAATAATCACCACAGAGTTAAGGAAATGAGTCCTGAGGTTCAAGTGGGGCTTCACCAAATACCTCTTGTTTCTCGAACAACCACAGCAGAAGGCATCGATAAGGAAGGCTGGGGATGCCGTTCCAGAGGGCAGGTGTCAGTCATCCCAGTCGATTCTGATGGGGCCTCCTGTCAGGATGTGGTTTGCCACGTGCACAGATTCCTGCTGCTGCTGCTCCTCCGGCGGCGCAGACCTGCGCAGGCGTCGCCGGCAGCCCTGGGCGCAGCGCGAGCTCTCGTCCAGCGCCCCGCACACCAGGATGCGGCAGTGCAGGAACACCTCCTGCCGTGGGGACACAGCAGTGGGCACGGTCAGTGCACGGCCCTGGCACCCACTGCCCCTGCTGCCAGGGCACGGCCCCTGCTGCCAGGGCACAGCCCCTGCTGCCAGGGCTCGGCCCCTGCTGCCAGGGCTCGGCCCCTGCTGCCAGGGCACGGTGCCCAGCATCGCCATCCACGGCCCAACCCGCCGCTCCGTCTGTTTCCTCCCCAGTCCCGGCTGAGATCTCAGAGCCAAGGGTGGAGAGACAGGGAATAGGAAGGCACGAAATGATCCTCCAGAGGAAAGGATAAAAATGCCAGGAATCAGCTTGGAAGAGCTCGCATGGACTGGCAGGAGCTGCATGTCAAGAACGCGTGAAGCATCACAAGGACTGATGGAGATGTGCAAGAGAATTTCAAGTGAGCTGGGAAAAGAAAGGCAGGAAACTGAGGGGAAAAAGGAGGAAAACACAGGGTGATGAGGGGCTAAGTTGAGGGAAGAGGGAGAATGCAAAGAGCAAGGAGACAGTTGCCTTTTCTCCTGTGCAGCAAAGGCAGTGACAGGAGTGCTGCTCCCTGCCCTGTCAATGACAAGGAGAGCAAGCAAGATCCCTGCAAGCAGAAGACAGAGACTTGGTCAATGGAGAGGTCTGGAGAAGAATCCATCATGCAGGATGGGAGGATGCAGGTTGGAGGCAGCAGGGGCAATCAAGCAGCCAAGGAAAATTTCTGAATTTTAGATGATCTCATCTGTTTTAACCCTACTGGGGCTCTGAGGTAGCTGGAGCAGCAGCTTTATAACTTTCAGAGCAGGCAGTGCTGGCTGAGCGTAGCAACGACTGAAAGGTCCAACTTTCTCCAGCACAGAAAAGGAAAGCTATTTGCACTAGGAAAATGGCATTATCCTTCCACTGTCCTCCTACTACAGAGCTTCTGCCCCAGAGAGACAGCCTGCTTTCACACCCAATTAAGCAGGGTGGTGGCCTTCAGTCTGCAGTCCTGGCATCTGTACTCACAAGAGCTAGAGAAGGCACGAGGTTGAAGAGATCCCCAACTAAAAGCTGTGCTGTTTTAAAGAGCAGACACTGTGAAATGTGCCTGGTGACAGAGAACACTTCCCTCACCCAGCATACAAGGGTTCACCAAGACCACCCTGGAAGCAACAATGATTTTAGCCTGCTGTGGCACTGATGTTCCAAAACTGCCCTTCATATTTTAATTTTAGTTGTTTTTATCAATCTCTCCTCCAGTACCTGTGTCAGGCTCCTGTAAAATGCAACTGCTGGAACAGGCACAGCAACACCTGCCTTGGGCCAACCATTCCATACCCCTTTCCAACTTGCTGCAGTCATATCAGGACTGATGAAACATCTAAGAGTTGAGTTTTGAGCTTACCCTGTTGTCCTTGCCCACAAACTTGAACACAGGAACCTGGAAATGCTTGGCAAGATGGTCCTTTGACGTGTACTGCTTCACGGAATCATCAGAAATGCAGCTGAGGGGAGCAGAAGGATAGGTTTTAATGGCTTTCCCAGGAATGGAAAGAGAAAAGGCATTCCAGCCTACTTAACCAGAGAAACAAAAGGAGGGATTGGCTCTCTCAGGCTCAGCTACCATCTCCGCTACTTCCTCTTTGGCCACGGGAGAAAATTCTGGAATGATGGGGAAAAACAGCAGCAATGCTAATAGCATCTCCAGACAGGGAACAGCTCAGCAGCAGAGGGCTGGCAGGACGTGGCCCTGTCCCCTCAGAGAGGGACTGCCAGCGAGCTGCAGGCAAGTGTGTCCTCATTTCACCTTCCTGTGCAACAGCCTGCAGTGTTATACACCACAGAATGTGCCATGCACTTGCTGTAAACACATATATATGCACATAAATTGTGCTTAAAACGAAGCAGCCTGCACCCACATTACTGAAATGTGACAGATGACAAAAACAACAAAAATCCAGATTTACTTTGCTTTATATCATTTACATTTTTCCTCCTGCTGGACTTGGTCAAACAGCTCAAATTCACTACACCAAAAATTGGTAATTTCAGTTTTTCTGTCACTAGCAATACATGATTGTATGAGAGGTCACATGCAATTTTTAACAAATTACATTTCAGGTGCAGTGTACCTATAAACTATTGCAGCCTGTTTGGAGTTTGACAGACAAAAAGTTATGGTGGCTCAATAATTACTGCTGATTATTGCAAAGCCTTGGGCATCTTGAGAGGCCCTGATGCTGCTGTGAAATTGCACTGCAATTCACAAAAACTGCAATGCAGCTCGTTCTTTCTAGCAAGTTAATTCCAAAAATGTGGACTTTGACAGATATTTTAAAAAACCCAACAAAGCAGTGGTGGAAGAGACAAGAGGTACTGGCATAGCTCAAAGTCCTGCTCTTGCAGCAACCTTCAGCTCCCATCTTTACAGGAGAAATGCACACAGCACTGCCAGCAATGCTGATGTTTGACAAGTTCAGCTGTGAAAGAGCAGTCCTGCCTTCACTGGAACGTTTGGGAATCTCTACATTGCTAAAATTCCTTTTTAAAGAAGGCATCTGATCGTAAGGAACGACAGTTAAAGACTTTTCATAGATGACTTGCCAAGCTCTAGGGCTACAAAGTCAACTCATAGGCATGTTCTCGTTTGTGAGCATATAAACTGTGATCATTACTGGACACTGGCTCAAACTGACTCCTAAATCCCAGGTTCTCCAAAGGTTCTCCACACTAGAGGAAGGAAACCTACTGATGTGGGGCTAGGGAGAGGGAAAGTGGAAGAACAACATGAAGGAGCCACGGATACATTGACAAAACCAGCTCAGAACCCTCTTGAGTCACAGGGACAAGCCCTTTTTCATTTGTGAGGCCAGACCATATCCCACTCTCCTAGGAAACCCCCAGAGGCCCTGATTCCCACCTTGGAGAGGTGAGAAGAGACAGCTATGGAAGGAAGAGGGGTGAGCCTGGCCAGGATATGGAGAAAATAACCCTATCCCTGTGCATAACATGCTTAGGTTTGGGGAGCAGAGTGGCAGTGCCTTGGGAGCTGTGCTCTGACCCTCTCCTTCAGGGTTGCAGGGCTAAAAGGAAGGCTTGGACAACAAAATATCCACCTCAGCCTAATAAATGGGGCAGCCTGAGGCATAACAAGGTGAGCTTTGCAATGGAACTACCTTAAGCACCTCGTGCTCTGCTGAATCACAGCTCCTGACCTCATCAGTGACACGACCTTGCACCAGATGCCCCAGAGAGCTTCAACGTTTATCAGCTGTGCCCTCGGTCAATGCCTTTGTTTCATTTTGTTTTCAGAAGGCAGGGAGTTAACAGAGAAGAAAGCAGTGCACGGAATTTTCCCATTCCTCAGTCCAAGGTATATCCACTCCAATTCAAACAGTGCTTCCCTTTGGAAGATGCAGTTAACTATTTCAGGTCATAAACCTGAAATATATATAAACTGATGTAAAAAATCCCATCTTTACTGCCATGGGCTTTTGGGGCTGGAATGCTAGAAGGAAACTCGGTTACTACAGAAGTGTTTGGAGCAGGGACAACTTAGCAGTGTATTCAGCTAGTTTAATTTTGAATCACTGGGGACACAGTGATGCCTGCAGAGTGGAGCAGCTGGATGAGGCTCCAGCCCACTTTTGCCTTCAGTGAAGTTTTAATGCCCTCTGCAGGTACCAAGGGACTGCTAGTGCCATAAATCCTCCAACCAGTGCTGGGGTGAATTCAAGAGATGACATTTCCTGCCTTCTCCCTTCTCTATCCAGCTCAGGTTTTGCCTGCTGTTTTGAATCCCATCATTTTCACTCATGGGCAGAAACTAATGACTGTTTGGAGCCTCGACTCTGTGAAGGGTCCACAGGAACAGCCAAGCCAGGGAGCTGACAAAATCATTTTTTCCATTACATAACTGCTCATAAAGCCCAGACGTGTTGGGCACAGAAGGACTGCAGCCTAGGATGGAGGGAGAGCAGGCTAATGCTGAATCCTTTGTCAGAAGGAAATGAAAACTGTCTTTTTGGGTACTTTACATGGCAGGACCCTTTTGCTACAAGAGAACCACACAGGACTTGCCATCAGCAGCTGTAACAGTGGATGATTTAGTCTGGCAGCTGAGGACATAATTGTTGTCACCATTAAATGGTCTGGCAGGCAACATACAGGACTTACACAAGCACAGTCCCTTGACTATCAGGCTACAACTCTTGGGTGTGTCTTAGCTATTCCTTTGGCTGGATTTCCCTCCCTAGAGGACAGCAGATTGGCCTCACAGCTGAGACATTCCCAAGAGCCATCTGGTTAAGCTGCTGGATGCAAACACTCCACAGCAATGCTATAGCATGGCACAGTCATTTCAGCACCCAAAGAAGTGTCTGAAAAAAAGGATCGTCTTAGGAGGCACAGCTGAGCCCACAGCAAGGCTCCCCAAACCTCTGATGCAAAAACCACTACAGTGAACCCACAGACCTGCAAAAATTATTTTTAGCATATCCCAGAAAGATCACTAACCCCAAACACCTTAAAAAAATTACAGCCAAACGGAAAGACCCCAGGTTTATTGCACTGACAGGCATCAGGGAGACCAGAGAGAGGGATGCTCCTGGATGCTCCTGGACTAGCAATGGCCTCTTCTGGCTCATGCTGCAAGAGGGCCATTATGAGAAAATTAAGAAAGTTGCTGCAGTTGCTGCCTGGCAGCGGCACATGGCCATGGGGGCTCTGCACACTGCCTTGGCACTCTGTGCCTGGCAGAGAGAGGACATCAGGAAAGAGAATCTCTTTGACAGCAGCCAACTCAATTATCCACAAGGCCAGTGACAGGGAAATAAGTCCTGTAAAGGCTGCACTCGGAGGAACCTCTTTCACTGCCTCCCACTGCTTCTCCCAATTACTTTTGATGGGACAGGTGGTTTCAGCTTGATGGCTGCTGGTGATTGCTATGAGCATGGCAGACAGGCTGCTGGGGAGAAGGGACAGTGCTTCCTGCATCACACAGACAACCCAGCCCCACTGCCAATTTCCATTAAATTGCCAGCAAGAGAGGGAACAGCGAACTCACCCATCTTGAATCAGGTAGTACTTCAGGATCTCGTCAATTTTTGAGGTGGGAGTGGCAAAGCAGCTCTCCACCAGCGTCTCCAGTCCGCTGACGTGCACCAAGGGTTCAATCCCGAAGTACAGAGAGTCCCGAAGCTTGAGGGTGGGAAGAGCACCCCTGTAGGGCTCATCGAAGTCCTTGTCTTTGAAGATCTCCAGAGTGAAGGGAAAGACGCCCTGGTTGCGGCTCATGATTTCCAGGGGAGAGTTCTTGAGGTTGGGCACGTAGCCCTCGGAGATGGTGTAGCGGCGCGGGAACTCGCAGGTCACCGGGATCAGCAGCTTGCTGGTGCGGACAATGATGTCCCCATTGCTCCCCGGGGTCTGCTTGGGCAAGCCAGTCACCAGGTTGGTGGCAATGATTTTATCATTTATTACCTGCAGAGAAAAAGGGGAGGTCACTGAGAAAGACCTCTCTGGGCTGACACTCAGTGCAGCCACCAAAGGCCCAGCTGGTGAATTTACACCCCACAACCAGAAGGATGCTCATCCTCAGACCAGCTAAGGACCTCACTTTGCTGTCAGCTGCAAAGCACTGCGCTTCTGCTACCCCTCTGAGCTCTCTGGGTCCTGACCAGTTGCCAGTTTAACCTTTGAAACATTATCAGGAGACCAGAATCTGTCTCAGCATAAAGGGAAGAGTGAGGGCACTTCTACCTTCTACCCCTGTGAAGCAGAGGGGAGCAGAAAGCAGCACCCGTGCTGTCAGACACACACCACTGGAGGGGGGATGGAACAAACCCTCTGACTTTGGAATGACAGCCCAGGCCTACTCTGAGGGCAGTAAATGGCAGCGCAGGAAACGGCTCTGAGGGTACATCTACATCAGCTTCATCCCCCAAGTAAGCCACAGCCAAATCCCCACACCCCAGAGAGCAGACAATATACATACATCCACAACAGTGCCACAGGACTTCAGGGAGAAATGGATGTTGACATGAGTGCCGTTGGACACGCCTTTGCACGAAGTGTTGATGAGGGAGAGGTCCAGGCCTCCAACCAGGTCCTTTGGGATGCTCACCTCAATAGAGCTGGACTTGCACAGCACTGGAACTGCAAGAGACATATCCCAGAATAAGAGTCTGCACTACAAACCTACCAGTGAGCTGGGGAAGGGCTACACCAGTTATAATTGGGGAAAAAAAGGGGAATCGTGTACAGCATTTACTATTATGATCTTACCACAGTAACCTAACCACCTGCCCTGCATTCCCACCTACACAACACAAACCAGAGCTGCCACTGCCCCAAATTCTCCAGCCACAGCAATGCCTCAGAAAACGATGAAGACCATCACTGCACTTGCAGCAGAACTTAGCTGTGCTTTCCAGCTTTACTTAACGCGCAGCACAGATTTGATTGAAATCTCTTGCACTGCTGTGTCCTGGGAAGAGCCTTTGCCAGATATGGGTATCAAATTCACAACACCTCAGGCAAACCCATCTTTTAAGACCCTTAATCAGATTTTACATCAAACCCAGAACACACTGAAACAAGGCAGAGTAATTCCATATAGATACCGAGCTGAAATGGAAGCACCTCAAAATGCCATAATAATATTTTCATAAGCAATAAACCCAGCTCTGACAAACAAACCCAATTAGCTTACTCATTCCACCTCCTTCCAACCTTTAAATTCTAATACAGGCTTCTGTGTGAATTTTTTAAAATTAAGATTTCGTTACATAAGAAGCAGGAGAAAACAGAGCTTGGACAGAATAAAAAGGAAGGAAGAGAGAATAATCTTCAATAAAAAAGTAGTTGCTGTATATATATATTTCTTGGGATTATACATATTTATTCAGTTAGAGACAGGACAGGTGGCATATATTCTGGTTTCAGCCAGAAAAACAAACCCTTTGCAGGACTTACATTTATTATATTTTAAAATCCCGCGACACAACGTTTTTGCAAATATACTAGCTTCCCAAGTTTTTTGCCAAAATTAATTGCAGTCCCAGCCCTTGACATTCCTATGACCTGCCTTCCCTTAATTTCAGTCATTAATTATATAATTTAGGATTCTGGATATTTGATATAAGCTAAAACAGGCATTTCACCACCTTTAAAATTTTTTCTGCCCCAGCTAAGCCATTGGCAACAGCCTCTGAGTACCTTCAGGGAGGATTTTTTATTAAAAGTTGATAATTTCAAAGTGATATGCTAAAACCTATGCAGAGTGCCCAAAGCAATATGTTCCCATAATGACATTGCTGGGTTGGAACAGAAGCTTAAAGAACTAAAAATTACCTTAACCTTCCTTCCACTGGCAGCAGAAGGCAAGTGGGAATAACTGAGCATGTCAAATGGCACATCAAGGGAGCAAAGGGACTTGGAGAACACAGCACAGACAGAGAGAAACACCCTTTGGAGAACTATTGGCTCCATCTGGATTCAAAGACTTGCTGTTCTAGTGACTCCTTGAGACATAAGCAAATGTACTGCTTTCATAAATGTGACATTCAGGGCAAGAGATTCGGATCCCAACTGCAATCCTCGGAAGTTCAGGACTGACTTGGTTCAGGATCTCTCTGTTTCTGCCTGTCTTTGGCACAAAGTGGCAGAAAGAAAACACTCCACTTTCCCTGTGCTCTGGAACTGCAGGAGCTGTCTGTGTGCCCTCCACCACCTGGACACAGAAACAAGTGTTTCTGAAGACAGAAGACAACAAGTGTTTCTGAAGACAGTGTTTCTTGACTGAAGACAACCCATGGCTATTTGGGAAAATCCCAGTCTGTGCCAGTCAAACATTTTAGTTCTTCCCCCTCACACTCCGCAGAGCACCTGTGAGCACTGGGAAAGCCTCCTCATTTCCAGTTTAAACTCTGCTTTGCACCAGTGCCTCTGAGTACCTGACTGTGGGAGGAAGCTCCTGTGGTGAGTCCAACGCTCGTTTCTCTGCCTGCTGGTGTTACTGGCACCATATTCCAGCCTCTGGCTCCTCCCTTGGCCTTTCCAAGTGCTGTGGCTTGGAGCAGAGGTTATCTCCTGCACAGACTCGGCAGAACAGGCTCTCTGGTGCTGGGGAGCCCTGACCCACTGCCACAAACACAAACCCTGCTTACCTGCACAAAATGTTAGGGCAGAGGACAGGGAAGAAGAGCATTTCATCCCTACTCTTCAGGAAGAGGTGGGGTACTAGGATGGGCTGCAAAATTCCCATTATTTTGCTGACTGGTATCTTTGGGGAAAAACTGTAGCCTGTAGACTGTGATTTCTGTGGGAGATTATTAATGTTTGTTCTGAATGTAGAGACAGTGCAGAGGAGGGTAGAGAGGCTGGAGATCCAATTGCTTCAGGCTACTGTGCCTGCCCTATGCTGTTAATTGAACCAATATAAACCTGATTAGGTGTCATAAAAAATGGTGTGGTACAGTTCCACATCTGCTCAGAATTGCAGACCACAGCGTGGGGACATAAATTCATGAATGCAAAAGAACAGGCAATTTCACTTGATGACATGTTGAATCCTGAGCCCCAGCCTGGCTCCCAGCAGTGCTGCTGCTCTCATTAGCAGCCTCACAAGCAGAAATCCTGGCTGGGAAATGCAGGACTTCCAACCCTGCTGGGGTTGCCCCAGGGGCCCAGGACTGAAAAACATCACTCTGTTCTGGCCTGTATCCATCAGCCAGACCTTCAATCAGTGAGTGCAATCACAGCTCTGGGAAGTCCCCACCTCTGCCTCCCCAGGTGTGCAGTGCTCACCCCTGGGAGCCCTGCATTTCTGAAAAGCTTAAAAAGCAGAAATTCTGTCAAGTACAACCATTTCAGCTTCCTCTCTGAGGCATGCCTGCCCCTTTGGCCACCATGAAGTCTCCTTCCACCAGCTGATGCCTGGGCACTCTGTGACACATCTCTGAGCACACCAGGCACCACCAGACTGCTGGCAGCCCAGATGGATTTGCAAAAGAAATCTTTGCACAAAACCAGGGAGCTCGTTTATTCCACGTGCATGCCACAGGCACAAGTGACTCAGCAGGAAGGACTGCCTGTGCAAAGTTCAGATGGAAGGTTCTCCAAGGATAACGCTGCCCTTGCCTCTACACAGCAGATGCAACAGTCAATTTTTAGATGCTATCCCAGGCACTTTTCCAAGGGGCAGCAGGAGCACCTAATATCAAAGCTAGTGCCCTGCTTCAAGGCACAGGAATGCTTACTGCAATGGCATACTCAGAAAAAAACATGCCACTCTCTTTAACCCTGTTCCTGGAACGGATTGGGTCACTTTAGCTGAGATTTTGAAGTATGAAGCATGGAAAATGTCAGTTCTAACAGCATAAATTTGTCAGAGGTGTGCACAGCTGGAGCAGAGCTGTGCATAAGAGAGTATAATGGGAGATGTTAAGCAGTACTAATTGTAAGGGAGCACTGCCTCACAATTAACATGATGCAAGATGCACTCAAGCTGCGCCCTGTGGTTGTTCTCCTGCCTGGATAGAAGAGCAACATCTTCAGGCTCTCTCTTTTGGATGGTCTATCATTAGTAACAGAGCTCCACTAATCCAACTGGAAAGGGCAGACTAAGAGAAGACAGCAAAAACAAGATGAGAAGTTCCTTCAGACATTCTTTTGGGTGACAGAGGCTGCCGGGGAGGTTTTGTTGCCCTACCTTGGCAAGTGTGGTTGTCTTCTGACAGAACGAGTCCCCTGGGACATTCACACTGGTAGGTGTTTTCCACTTCAATGCAGGTATGGCTGCAGCCTCCGTTGTTATTGTGACAGCCCTCAATTTCTGGGAAAGAAAGGCAAATCAGTGCATCCTGCAGGCCCCAACCAACAGTCTGAACAACACAGCTCAAAGGCAACAGCTTGTTTCCAAGAAAACGAGGTGGGAACCCCTTTTTAAGATGGTACAGTTTCCTGTGTTTGTCATTTCCTCACGAGGTTATCAAGGAATTCTGAGCAAAAGCTTAGCAAATTAAATCCCATGCTATAGCTGACATACTGAATGGGCAATCTGCAGCTCGGCACTTCAGGAACCATAGAATTACAGAGTGGCCTGGGTTGGAAGGGACCTTAAACATGATCTCCTTCCAACCCCCGTGCCATGGGTGCCACCTTCCACTATCCCAGGTTGCTCCCAGCCATGTCCAATCTGCCCTTGGACACTTTCAGGGATGTGGCAGCCACAGCTTCTCTGGGCAACCTGTGCCAGGGCCTCACCACCCTCACAGGGAACAATTTCCTCCAAATATCCAACCAAAACTTACTGTCTGTCTGGTTAAAACCATTCCCCCTTGTCCTGTCACTACATACCCTTGCAAACAGACTCTGCTGAGACATCCTCCTAAACTCATTTTTTATGTTGTTTCTTACTTCAAAAGGGGGAGAAAAATCCTCTTAAAACTTTTACCTTACTCCCTCTCCCTTCATCAGCAGGAGAAGGAAAGCCCTGAGCTTTGCAGGGGAGCTGCCCTGGGGAAGGACAGCCCCACAGGCAGCCAGCTCCTACTCCCAGCAGGAACACTGGAGAGGAGATGATGTGCTCATTCCCTTGGGCTCTCCCAGCTGTAGGGAGGTGGGCATACCCAATCCCCTTCATGGGCTGAGGACAAAATGAAATGAATGAACAAAACTCTGCTTCTAGGAGTTTGTTTAGCAGGAATTTTGCAAGCTCGTGGGTTTTAGGCTTCGAGGTTGGCTCAGGGACAGCACAAGTTCACAGTGTAAGGTTGATTCACTTCCAAATTTTGCCCCAATTTGAAGCGCAGAGGGGAGAGGGCAGCACAACTAATTGGAGGACTTGTCATGTCTTTTCCTATATCTCCTTTGTTCAGGTGAGGACACTCTGAGGATCTGAGTTTTTGTGTAAAACATATTCCTAGCCACTGCAGCTGCAGAAAAGAGCCTGAAAGGTCATCCAGATACATTGTGAAGAGTCTGAAAATCTAAGGAAAGTAAAGCCGTTTTCTTGTTGGCTTTCTATCATAAAGAAAATAATAGAGGATCATTATTTTTTTCTTCCAAATAACCTTAACTGGTTGGTTTTTTTTAACCCTTTGGGATGAATATGCTAGGTAAGTACTACTGTTGTTCTCAGTAAAATAATTATACATAAGATAAGCAAATTATAAATATGAAATATTTCTCCCTGAGCCTGCCATCAGAAATGACTCTGTAGTTTTCACTGAAATGTAAAGAAAATAATGGAAATCCCACACTCAATCCTATGCAATGCATGGAAAATAACAGCCCAAACACCCCACATGAGTCAACGTAATGAGTAAAGCATCATAAAGTAAATTTTGAGATATTTCAAACTCCACTCAGCCTCACCAGCTCACGTAATCCAGCTAAGTCTCCTGCATTTGTTCTTTTTAGCAACAAGCTGTGAGGTGGCTCACACCTCACATCCCATTCTCTAACGGCTCACAAAGCTGAGGCCACATCTTCAGAAATAAAACTCACTAACAAGATTGTAAAAATCCCCAGCAGCAGTGTTAAACTTGTGAGAGGCACCATCCTTCTTACAGAAGGGAAATTAAATGATACATCAAAGGCCCTAAAAGCCAGCTTGGGGAATGGCAGAAACAAACGAGTTTCCAAACAGACTATTCCAGCCCTGTCAGAAGAGTGCAGCGCTCGGGAATAAAAATTGCACAGCTCATTATGTGATGCACCACCAGCTCAGAGCTGGATGTGGCAGGGACAAAGCCCACGGACCATTTTTGGCCCCACACAACTTGACAGGTACTTAAGGAGTGCTCTGCACAGCAGCATTTCCCAGGGAAGTGTCACTGCCTGCATGAGTGATGTACTAGCAGAGCTCAGAGAGCAGATTTAGCTCTTTGGGGTAGCTGAAAAGTGAGGCACATCTGCAGTTGTTTTTCTTGTCTGAGGCCCCCCAGTGTCTGTGAACACCATGCAGCAGCTTTGCTGTGAAGGAGCACAGTGCTTTTCCACAGCTCACCACAGAAAACATCAGGCACACATCAGTTCTTGCTGGGTTTAGGTATTTTTGCTCAGAGATGTTTGTACATTGTTAGTGACAACACATCAGGCCTACACAATTTCATCTTTAAGCCACCAGTCTAAATTTATCACGGGCTTTCAAGCTGGCTGTGCCACCACTGGGAAGTGTGGCAGCTGCACAGAGCAGCAGAGCCCACAGACACCAAGGAGCAAAATGCAGCCTGAATCCCAAATTTAACTTCTGTCCACTGACTGGCACCCCATCTCCTCAATCTCCATCCTGGGAGCTAAAGTGATCCTCATGCTCTAGTCTAATGCCTAATGTCATGACATCACCCCACACCTAATGTGGGTGCAAAAGCCCAGCACTACTAAATCTGCCCCCACAAAGCTCTACGAATCTCCAGAGTCAAACAACTCCAGCAACAACTTCTGCCTGGACAACCAGTCTTCTAGATCCACTGCTGCCTTTCCCCCCGGAGACGAACACAAGCAAATCCTAACAGAAATGGACAAAGCAGGGAGAACAATAAGGAGACTTCCCTCTGATTGCTTAGAAGGATATTTTAGTATCAGCCCCTCTGGCAAGCACAGAGGTGATATAAGTGACATTTAATCCCAGGAGCAAGGAGCCAAGAGAGAGCCACTGCTGCAAGGGAATGATTTAGACAGTTTCCAGCAGCCTGTGGCAGCTGAA
This sequence comes from Erpornis zantholeuca, assembly GCA_013400515.1. NCBI lineage: Eukaryota > Metazoa > Chordata > Aves > Passeriformes > Timaliidae > Erpornis > Erpornis zantholeuca. Next base: position 377,870 of record VZTN01035797.1, on the reverse strand, counting down.
GCCTCACCTTCACAGGTTTTCCCATCGCTGCCCAGCGTGCGCCCGACCCCGCACTCGCAGCGGAAGGAATTCTTCAGGTTAACACAGAACTCGCTGCAGCCTCCGTTGTTCTGCTCACATTCATTGTCATCTGAAAGAAACAAGAATGTTTTTCATTTCTCTGGAATGGCATGAATAATCCCACTAACAGCAGTAACACCAACAGTAGCTTTTGAAGCTCTTGGTAAAGCTCTGAAAACTCCTCCTAACTATTTTTTAAAGGCTAAAGTTCCCCTGTGTCTGTCTGCCCTTTTAATTTATTTTTTTTTTTAGGTACTTTGTTCTCTGAGATTTTCTAATTCCTCAACCTGATTTAATCTCTGTGTGCAAAAAGCAAATCAGAGAGGAAGGGACCAACATTGCTCTTGCTGAGCCACAAAATGAATGATTTCTTTTAGTCTGGCCAGGATGTTGGAGTCATCAGTCAAGGTTCACATGGGGTTTCATCAAAACAGCTCAAAAGCTGGCATTTACTAGGTGTCAGAAGCTTAAAAACAAGGAGAAAGAAAAGTACCATTTTAACAGACAGGTCAGAGATGAGCTCTCTCAGAGTGGTCCCACACACACAGTATCCACAGCTTGCAGCTGCTGCTGGTGTCTCCTTCCACAAGCAATGTGAATCGAGTATTTTTAGCCAAAGAATTGGCTGGTACCCTGCTTTGGGAGGCAGCAAGCATGTCCAGGAGACTCACACAGACACTCTGCTTTTCACACATGTGACAGGCTCCACACTTTCCTTTCTAAAAATAAAACTGCAGCGGCTTAAAAACAGAAGGTGAAGAGGGAAAGAGCTACTGGCAAAGGCATGGACATGTTATTAGAAGGGTCTAAAGCTCATCTTGGTCAAGGGCTGGGCCCAGAAATTTCCCTCATTGGACCTTCCAAGTTCTACAGCACACACAGATCTGTCCCTGCTCTTCCACACCAGTGGCAATCAGCACTTCTGGGACACAGGCTGATTGTCTTGAGACTGGACTGGGAGAGCGCTGAGCTGATTTTAACCAGGCTAGTACAACACACATCCAGGTATTGAAGAAATCAGAGGCAATGCACCGAGTTGGTGGATGTGTGACAGGAAGTCGAAGACCTTATCTAACCCCTAAATGAAAATGTAACTTGGGATCAGCTGTTCTGCTCTGGGATTTAAAGCATGTAACGAGGAGAAGCACAGAGAGGTTCACAAGCTGCTCAGCATTCACAGAATGGTCTGCGTTGGAAGGGACCTTAAAGCTCATCTTGTTCCACCCCCTGCCACTATCCCAGGTTGCTCCAGCAGGCCTTGTCCAACCTGGCCTTGGACAGTTCCAGGGATCCAGGGGCAGCCACAGTTTCTCTGCTGCATTACTGCAGCAGCTTCAGCCCCACTCTTCAGGGGAGCTGGGAAAGGGAGAATGTTCTCTGTTTAGGAAAGACAAACATTTGGTTTCTCCATAAGGAGGGCACAGGTGCTCTCAGAGATGTGACTGCACAATTACTCAGCACAACAGAAAGTTTTTAGAAAGATCACACAAGTGAGGTTGCAGGTAGGTGAAGCAGGGTGATCATTCCAGCTGTGGTGTTGTGCCCTCTGGGAATCTCAGGGAGAAGCAGCAATGCAGAAATCCTGCTCGGGGGGATGAAAGCAGCTGCAGCACACACAGACAGGACTGCTGCGTGCCTCCCTGCTGCAGGAAACCCTTTCCTCTGAGCCTGCCACACATTCATTGAGTGCTAGTGCTTGTCAAGGGCACTTCTGTGACTGGAAGGCTTGCACAGAAGCAGCCAATAAATGCTTTTAATTATCTGAGAGAGCTCCATGAGCCACTTGGCTGCAGACAAGTGGAGCTGCTTAAGCAAAAGCCTTCCCCAGAATCAGTGTGAGCAAGTGCAACCCTGCAGCAGGGCCAGGCTGCTCCTTCCACACACTGGCAGGACTGTGGGCCTGGCCCTGGTGCTCACAGACACCACATGTGTGAAGAAAGAAACCAGCCACGCCTGCTCAGTGAGGTGTAGCTCCTATGGAACAGACTGACCTGCCACACAGCCTCCTGGACCAACTCTGCTTTCAGCTTCGCCACCACATCGAGTGACAGATGAGATTTCCCCTGCCCCAAACACCCTTTCCTCCCTCTCCCTGACCTCTTCCTATCCATTGGTGTGGCTCTACAGCTCCCCAGCAGCCAGCCCTTCCCAGCCCCTTGATTTGCCCCACAGACCAACCTTTTTCCTGACCTCTCAGTCCAGCACCACACACACAACCACAGCCATCCTCTCCTCAGAGCTTCACAGGGATTCCCCCACAAACTCCAAAGCCCATGTTCCCCACTCTGCCCTCACCTCCCTCCTGGCCATGCTGGTCTCTGCCACCAAGTGCCCACTCACTGAATACCCGCTTGTCAGGCTGTCTAAAGCCATGGAAGCTGTGGTGGGACTTACAGTTCTTTGGGTCTCCTCAAGCCCCAGGTCCTGTTCCATGTCCCAAAAGGGCAGGAAGTATGGTGGGGTTTAGTGTGCAGCCTTAGAGCAGCCAACAAAACCTTTTTTTGGAGGAGTCATCTTCAACAGAGCATGTGAGAGGAAATCTCTAAAGCCAGATTGCACAGCCTTTCCTGAGTACCACAGTGATGCCACATGATCCTGCATCATGATCTTGCAAAGAGACTCTGCTACTGACAGTGCAGCTGCTGCCTTCGACAGCTGAACCATGCAGAAAGCAAATCCAGCCTCGTAAACATGGAGCTCCAGAATGGATGCAGCCATGGGATGTCATATCTTGGAACCACGTACAGAGTGATAGACCTGTTCTAGGCAGCAAAGGGGACAACTCCTCTCAGATTACATCACCTTTGGTAGTGCTTTGTAAGGCAAGGGACTGAGATGTGAGCAATGAAACAAAGGGAAGAAAAGCATCAGTAGCTGGCACAGCTTATTTCCACCCTTACCAAGGCATGTCTGTCCATCAGGCCCCAGTGTCGTACCCGGGGAACATGTGCAGTCATCGGTGTCCAGGCAGGAGCCCTGGCAATCCACCACATCACAGATGTCATAAAAATCTAGGGCATGACAAGAGCAACGTCAGTACAAAGCACTGAGCGTGCAAGGAAAACACAGCACTTGTCCCATCAGCTTCCCACCCTGTGTGCAGCTCACCAGTTACAGACCCGGTGCCCACGCTGGGAAAGCTGACCTGCTGAAGCTGCTGAGAAACAATTGAGTTTAATTACTGCAAGTCAGAGATGCAAATTTTGACTTTGGTAGCATGCCAAGACAAACGACGGGGCCCACAGGGAGCATTAAATCACCAAGGCAGGTCAGCTGTGGAGAAATCCTGCTAGCGGAACAAAGCAGGTGGAAGTGCCTCGCTGATCCCATATGGACAGGCCAGTACCTGGAGAAGCTAGGAGCCAGGTGATGCCTTATCCTGGTCTTAAAATGAAAACCAAAACACAGTTTATGGGGAAAAGGGGTTTTTACCTCAGTGTTTATTTCAGGATCCTTGGGTGCAGCACTTGGTCCAGGTGCAATGCCCTGAAAATGCATGCACACCCTCACACTGAAATACTCACAATTATAGGCCTTGCAAAATTAACATATTTATCACAGATCCCCCAGTGAGAGGCTGGAGTGAAGCCCTCGTTGTGAGGAACCTTGCCCCTGGATAGGCCTGGCTGAGGTTCCAAAATGTGTTCTGGAGATCTGGAGAGGCCCTTGGTGTCTGGGGCTCCCAGGATGTTTGCTCTCCTGGTTTAACGGTGCCGTGGGGCTGAGCTGAGTTCTCAGCCTTGGGGAGTTACAAGTGTGGGGCTAAAAGCACTGAGAATAGATAAAACTGTGCAAAAGGGTATGTAAGAGGGGTATAAAATAAAAGACAAAAAATGATCCTGGCACCACAGGCACACCTCCCCTGGGATGAAGGAGGGTCAGACAGGTGACTTACGGCCGCAGTAGGCGTGGAAGCAGACGCTGGGCTTGGTGAGGTGGTACACGTAGTAGCCTCCGGGGCAGGCCTTGACCTCGATGGTGGCGTTCCAGAGGCAGCAGTTCCCGCTGAAGCTGGCGCAGGCCTGGCGCCGCACGATGCCGTCGGCCTGGCGCGGGTGGCTGCCGTTCATCCAGATGGGCGCGTGGGTGCCGCAGTGGTTCTCGGGGATGCAGAAGGTGGGCATGGCGTCGCCCGCCATGCCCGTGAAGCGGTACCACTCGCCGTCGACGCCGCTGTCGCACGTGGGCTGCCCGTGCGAGCCGTTGATGCGGTGCTCCGTGTTCCGCCAGGGCTCGTTCAGGCTGATGTAGGCAGAGCAGGGGTCCAGGGCTGCGACACACAGAGAGAGCGCCTGGTAGGTATCCGACCCAGGTGGTTACTGATAGTTACAAAGGCAATTTTTCTCCACCCCTGACTTAACAGAACCGTTGTGATGGAGAGAGATCCCTGGGGAGAAAAGGTGATACCAGCAAACTCATTGCCTCGTGGAAAGTTCTGACAGCTAGTCTTGGAGGAACAAGTAAGTTAACAGAGCTCTTACAACACTGTGCAACAGCCTGACTTGCTGTTTACCTGACAGGGGGAAAAAAACGAGATAGAAGCAAATCTGAGGTCCAGGTAGTGATTTTGCCATAAGAAATACACCCTGGGAACACTGGATTTACCCTAGGACAATAACCCTTTGTTCAAGTACCAACTGAGCACCTGCAAGCCCCTCCTGAAGTCACTGGTAACTCTCCCAATTGCCTTGGAACAAAGGATTATATCTCATACAGGTTAGGCAGCCTCTTCTAAAACCCATGCACGGCCAGTGTTAGCCCTCACAGCTGAGCTGTCAAACCTTTTTATTTATTATCTTAAAATCCAGAGGGCATGAAGGTCTGAACTGGGACCTCCTGGGAGCAAAACGTTCAACCCTTTGCACAGCTGTGTTCTTGCAAGCCTACAAACCCTGCTGATCTGCACAGGAGATCAGCTGTTTGCGAGTGAAGTGAGTGTTCTTGGGGGCAAGACAGAAATGCATGGACTTCCTGGCAAGTGCATGTCTGTTCATGCAGTGCTCAAGGACTGTGTCCCTTTTTGGAGGCCTTTCTGAACCTTCTGCAAATAATTAAAATCTGAGAGTACCATAGGGAGAACAAAAACGAAGAATTTAAGTGTTCATTAAATTTTCAGTCCCCTCCTAATTAACCCTCATTTGGCAGCTGCCTCACTGAAAGTCCAGAGGTTCCATTTTCCCTTCCATTTAACACCTGATTAAGCACACTTATCCCTGACAAGCAATTCCCTATTAAGCAAAAGGAATGCTAACACTGCCCTGAGTAAGGAAAATTGATTACCATTTCCCAAAATTAGGCTAATAAAACCAATCACTGATAAAATGCATCCTGGACTGGAACAGCCTCAACTTTCCACAGCATGTTTCTTTTGAAGTTCTAAAGCGGTGCAGTTTTATTTTGACAACAGAGTGATGGAGTTTGAGTGAGGGAGGAATACTCTGCTCTTTCTTTTTGAAACACAAATGATCCTGGTTCATTATTCTGATTCATTTCACTGACTTTAAAGTGGGAACTACAAGTGCTTCAGAGAATGGACTTCAAGACACTCTTATTTAGCTGTGTCCTCCGTAAAATACTTGTCCCACAGATGTGCTGTCTTATAGAAACAGCTCACAAATATAGCATCTCTAATGCCTTCCTCAGCCACAGACACATTTTGCTCGGTCTCAAATCCAGCATAAAAGGGAGGAGCAGCTGCCAGAGTCAGGACTGCTGCAGAGCTGGCACAGGGAGTGTGGATGTGGGTTATGAAGGAATCTCTACTGCCACGATTCAAAGATCTGCAGAGGAGTGATTCACTGCCACCTCAACCAGCCAAGTTCTCCTGAGCAGCAGAGAGGGGAACACAGCAGGGAATCTCTGATGGGATTCACCAGGCACGCCCTTGTGAGCTCTCCTTGTCACCTGCCTCTGCTTGCCTGCCCTTACCCACAGACAGCAGCAGGGCTGTAAATCCCATCCTACAAAAAGCTGGTTAGACTTCTCCCAAAAGGAAGAGACAGGTCCTGAACAGAGCTTCCTCCGGGCTTCCCTCAGTGTAATTCCCTCGGCTTCCACAAGAGGATTTGGTGTGGCCTTAGGGTGAGTCACCGACTAAGATTAAAAGGTTTTCGTGTTGTTAAAAGCCAAATGAGGTGAAGCGGGAATGCCCTGTCAGCTTCCCAGCTGGGCAGCACTAAAAATACCAACACTCCCATTAGCTTTCATGTAATTATGAAATATCCTTTGTAGACAGCCTCTGGGAACGCTCATCCAGGGAGACGACGTTGTCTCCTAAACATCCAGGAGATAATAAGGACAAAATTCAGTGCGATGAACACGCAGCAGCTCAGAGGCAGCTGGAAGAAGGCACGTCAGGAGAACTGAGGTAGCATTCCCTCACATCTTACACTCCCCAGAGCTTCTGGCAGGAGCAAGGGGGAGGCAAACAAGCAGAAAAAGCAGACAGTGCTTGGAACACTGCAGATCCTCACGGCCACCTTTGGACTGCCAGCGCTGCCCCGTGCCAGCCTCCCTGCCGACACCAAGCAGTCTTTGGCAGCACGGTTTTTTCATTTTAAGTAATTAAATTAATTTGAATCTTTAATAAAAAAAAATTCCACAAAATTGATCAGCCTCTCACCTCTTCTCCCCAAACAACAAGCTTGGGGGTTTGCACAAGATGAATAACTGTCTCCAGCTCCCTATTTTTCATTTTTCTTGGCTCAATTTTTTTTCCTCCCCAGTGCCTCTCGCGTGGCCTGAGCAATTCAGGCTGACAAGCATTAGCTATGAAGCACAGCCTTTCAATTGGAAAGCTTGATGGTATCATTAGTTCTCTGGCTGACATGGTACAGATATACCAGTGACAAATCAGCCTCCAGCAAGCACTGGTGAGCGCCCCATCCCGCAGAGATTAATCCTGGGTGCATTGCATAACTGGAGGTCTCTGCTCCAGCACAAGTAAGCAATGAAGGGAGCAGCACTGCATTATGGCACTAAATTCAGTTCAGATTTGTCAAGGAAGCAGGTGAAAAGGTAGCATAATGTCTACTCATAGAGTCTGTCCTCCAAAGAGAGAGGAAAATCCCACAGTGCCTTGGCAATAGAGATTCTCCCAATATGGGAGAATTCACACACTCTAACGGAAGGACCTTTCCAACTGGAAGGAATTTCACATCACCTTCAAAGAGAAGGGATATTTTTCCCAGCTTCCAGTCTTTTACCTAAGAATACCAAGGCTCAGCATGAACCTCAGAAGGCATAGAGAAATGAGGCAATGCCTCTTTACTCACCCATCGAAGACACAGGCTGGAGCTGGACAACAAAGCAGGTACAGAAAAACAAGTACTGGAACATCCCACTCAGCCGAGGAAGAGCCACCACTCAAGGGACAGAGGCTTGAAAGCCCTGGAACAGGCTGTGGCTCCTGCAGCCTTCCTCTCAGTGGAGCTTCTGACTCCAGGCTTCCAGAGGAGCAAGTGTGATAGCTCCCCTGGAAGTTTATCAGAGGAAGAGGCCGAAGGGATGTGGGGTACAGCTCCAGCCTTGACCTCCCCAGAGCAGCTCTGCCCCTTACTGACAGCAGGGATGTACTTACTGATCGATCTTGTTCTGGGGACTTGACCTGCTATTGTTTTCTGCCGCCTGCCCCCCAGTGACACCCCCACTATCTTATCCAGAGAAGAATTCTAACCAGGGACACCCGGACATCCCGAAGGGATGGAAAAGAGGAACAGATGGGTGCTTGTTATCTCTGCCCCTTCCACAAGTCATACTCCACGGCTCCCTCCAGGCAGAAAACACCAGCTAAGGAGCCTTAACTGCAGGAAATAGTGGCCAAAGGAGCAGGACTGATCCTTCCGAGCACAGATTGCAGAGGAGTGCTTGGAGCAGAGCTACAATGGGAACATCAGTCAAACTGAAAGACTGGTGTCCCACGGGGAAACAAGCTGTTCCTAGGCTACACAGAAGCCCTTGCCACTCCTGGTCACACAACCTGACCACTGCAGTGAGATTATTAAACAAGGCAAGCAAAGACTTTTCTGCAGTACCTTACAATCTCTTGTCTTTCAAAAACAAACCAAACCCAACACAAAACCGAGTAATTGAGAACCTCTCCTGACTAGTTCAAACCAAACTGCGTTGAGTTGCAGGTGACAACCACAAGCTCTAAATGCAGCACACCAAAATCTATTCTCTACTACAGCAAACCCAGAAAGGTTCTTCCCTCTCACCCCACCAGCTCTTACTGTAAGAGCTCTCCATCAGCAATGAGTGCAGCTAAGCTGACAGTAATCACACACAATCAGGCAAGTGTGGGCATTTCCCCATTCCCTTGGCATCCTGCATTTCTGGAGCAGGCTGGCCTAAGAAATGACATCAAGCTTCAAACCCCAGCAGGAAAAAAGCAGCTCCATTATTTACATGTTGATTTTGCACAAGACAAGGAGCTGGTGCTTGCCTGTCTTGTAGGGACTGTACATTACAGAAGATTCTCAAGAGCCTCTCTCTGTTGGGGTGTGTCCCTGGGAGTGGAGTGCAATGTGCTGCTCTGCTCCACCCCAGCACAGGAGTCTTTATTCAGTGGTGAACGACTCTAGGGAACAACAAAAAAACCTGCAAATAAATTACTGTTATTGCTCCCATAAGGAAAAAAAATCATCTTGTGGCTCTATTATGCTGACAGCTGTGCAGGACCAGAAAGGTTTTTCCAACAACAGGAAAGGAGAACAGATTCACTACACAAAGCTATCGAGGCAGATAGCCCTCAAGAGGTGATCATGTGAATTCCCAGAAGAGAAACTAAATTTGAACACAGAATAGTACAGCAAGCCACTGGAATGTCTATTTTGCCACTTTCATTGAGAAGCTGATTCATACTTATGATCCCAGGTAAATAAAACTGACAAGCCCAAAGGGAATGCTCTGTTTGTGTCACAGGTGCTCTCTGAACCATCTCATCCCAGCTGTTTTTGTTTCATAGCTGCCACACGAGCCTGTTATAACAAGGTTTTGACAGGTATGTGTAAGTGACTGACAGCTGACAACACAGAGAAATGAACTGCAGCATCGCAAATTGGAGCCTCAAAGGCATCACCCACAGGCCCTATCAAAAATGGATTAAAGCAGGAGATGCCCCAGCATTCCCAGAGATGACAGCATCCCAGATCACCGTAACATCTAGTTGAAGGAAGTGGTCTTAAGCCAGAGAAGACAGTGTGCTGCTTCTAAACATTTCTGGGAAGAAGCACCAGAGGCAACTCTTCTATCAGCACCTTCTCTTAGCAAATTAATTTGGGTGATATTCTCAGCTCCAATTCACCCATACACAGTCTATGAGGGAGCTGTAAAGTTTGTCCTGAGAGAATAAGGGGAGCAAAAAAACCCAAACAAAAAACCTCCGATAGAGACACAATTCCAATAGGGCATTCTCTAGGACCTGCACTCTCCAAGCCAATATGTTGCTCCTGGCCCTCCACATTTGCACCCCAAAGCTTGATAAGCCAACATCCCAAAAAGAATCAGGCTCAAGTTAGTACCTCTTAAAAGAAGTAACCAGTACTGTTTAAAAGATATGAAGAGAGGGAAGGCAAAAGTAAAACAGAGCAGGGATTTTATTTTGGTTCCCAAGAGGGATTTTCTAAACCTGCTACAAAGCCTGTGGATATCTGTTCTTAACACAAGAAAGAATGCTCATTTTGCAGGTGGCAACCACCCTTTCTGTCTCTCCCAGAGACCTCTGCAGGGCTTTACCATCTCACACAAGGAACTCAAGTTCTTCAAAGCACTGGCTGGGCTGGAAGGCCTCGTACAGTTTGCAGTGGACTGATGAATAAAAATGCTTTGGCATTTGCTGAGGTGATCTTGGCTTTGTCAGAGCCACCTCTCAAGACACACCAAAGCCTGGCAGGTGTGCAAAGGTGTGCACAGTTTCAGGGTGCAGGAGCCTGGAGCCTGCCTAGGAGAAGGAGGAAGAGCTAATCAGCACTTCCTGCCACAGAGAGAGAGGAGAATGCGGCACACAGGACAGGCTCCCTGTCTGGGATTGATTGGAGGATGTACGTTCACAATAAGCCCTGACAGGCAGCTGAGATAGATTGCACTGAAGTCAAGGACTTTGAGATAGGCCTTGTTGCTGTAAACAACTTGTTCCAGGACTCAGTGCCAGTGGGAAGGGCTGTGGAGATCAGGGAGGGAGCACAAGCTGAGCGAAGTATAAGTAAACTCAACACAAGTAAAGCATCAAGAACCCACCAAAATCAGGCAAGTACATCACTCCTAGTTAAGGGCAGCAGTTATTTCCTTTCCCTTAGTGGAGCACTGTGACACAGAACTTGGTGTTTTGAGAGTGTTTTTCTACAGGTCCTACAGAAACCCAGCATATTTTCCATGCTCCTCCATTTTCTTCAGATGGAGGAATTAGGGCTTAGACAGCACGCCAATAACTGCAAAACTGAGAGGAGTAGAATTCATCCTTTAAAAGCCTTCAGAGCCACAGCAGCACAGCCCAAGAGCAGCTTCTCCCCTACTTCAGGGCTTAGGTGCACTGTAAGTCTGATTTTCACTACTGTATTTTACTGTTCACCCCTTTACTGTCAGTATAGAAAATAAGCCTGATAGGTTTTTTAAAAGGAATAATTACAATCTCTTGGGATAGGCAGAAGAATACTTAATATATAAAAATCTCCTTCCTCTGTGAAAATGAAGCCATACAATGGGGCACAGAGGAAAGAAGCTTGCATTTATTACTCCACACGCACAAAAAACCCAGGGGATATCAAAGAAATTGGTCCACTGGCTCAAAGACAGGGCAGCTTGGCCAGCTTCACGTGGCTGGCTCAGTGCCATGGTCTGAGAGCCAAGAGCAGCTCCAGAGCATCATGCAAATCCTCTTAAAGCCAATATGGAAGCATTAAGAACTCGCAGCAAGCTGACCAGCATTGCTGCCTGCCAGGCACGAAGGGTTACAGAGGAAAGAAAGAGGGTTGGCTTCTTCTTTGCTCTTCAGGAAAGAGGAGCCATGAACACATTCCCTGGAAGGGCCTGCAAGTTAGAGCCTCACAGGTGTGGCAAAGGGAACTTAATGCAGCTCTCCAGGAAACTTTGAACTGCTCATACATTTATTTGAAAGCTCCCTAACAGGAGAGGTTAATCAAAAACATAACAAAACTGGTAGAAAAAGCAGCACCCGAGCACTGCAATGCACCCTGCTGCTTATCCCTCACCGGGGCTGAGGAATGCAGTGGCACATTAAGATTCAGGCAGCACTGCTTGCTCTTCAAGTGCTGCCAGGACGACAGGACCCTATTACCTGCCTGGCTCCCAAAGGGAAATAGCTGCTGCAAGAGAGCGTGTTGATGTTGAGATCCAACGGTGAGGATCAGGAGAGCAAACAAACCCCACCCTTCCCTTCAGTGTCAGCATTCCAAGGCACTGAGACTGGAGTGGGAGCCTTGTGGATTGCAGGGCACAAGCATAGGCACTTCTTACTTTCGTTACCCACTTGTCTCTAGAGTAACATTAAAGCACGTGCAGGAACAGTTTCGTAACATCTTCTTGCTTTCAAAACAGAGACTGTGGTGCTAAGATGTCATGAAGTCTCCTGTCCTCCTTCATGCCAAAATGGATGAATTCTTACACAACTGAGCCAAACAATTTACCTAAGGGTGGCAGCAGCTGCCTAAGGGCTGCTTGGAGGGAGGTCTGTCAGCAGTGATTAAAGGTAGGTGACAACAGACAGCTTCCAGGCCTTCCCCTCCAGCTTTGAAAATCACAAGAGCTGGCTGTTTCAAAAACTAGCTAATCATGGATGGTAACTTTTTTTAAGCAGTCCATGGGCACGATAGAAACCTGCAACAAAAGCCTCATCCTAATAACCCATAAAGGCAGGACAAAGCACACTGCTGATTCCCAAAGTTAACAAACAAATCATATGTCACCATGACAAATCAGACCATTCAAGGGCCTAGAAAGAAAGGCACTGAAGCCTAAAACTCCATTTTTCCTCCAAATCAGCATCTGAATGAAGTATGGAAATACACTGACACCACAGGTACCTCATTTTTAGGTTACCTGCCCATATATATTCTTATACTGTTACTATGCTGGCCAAACAAAGGAAGATCTTTGCTAGACCAAGTGTCTCTACCTCTACCTCACCACCTCAACTGCTCCCGAGATCCCTGCGTTAGGCAGCCAGGCCTGGCAGCCACATCTCCATCCAGGCTTCTTCAGGAAAGTTATTATCTGCATCACCACGGCCTCAGGGAGGTAAGGTCAGTCAAGGAGACACAACCTAAACAAAAAGAAACGGAGGAAACTCAGGAGAGAGCTGCCACACAGGGAATATTCTTTTCTCAGTTGGAGAAAATAACATTATTCAAGAGCACTGATTCAAAAATTGAATAGTTATTTATTGTTCCAGAAGTACATTGCTCTTTTATACATATTTCATAAATGATACAGGATTTTACACATGTTCAGGTTTTTTTTTGTTCCTTTTTTTTTTTAAAGAAGGACTTTTCTCCATGCTCCCTCCCTCATCCCAAACACACACCAAGGATTCAGCTACAGGATTGTGTTCATTTTTTTTTCCCTTTAAAACTCATCACACAAACAGGATAAAACAGATAAAAAATAATCACACAATGTAATTAAATGGAAAGACAGAGGAAAAGGGGAAGGGAAAAAAATAAAACAAAACTAGAAACATGCACCCATTCGGTCCAACATGCCACTGAGTGAGAAGAGGCAGCAATCCCAGCTGTGTTTCCACATCTGCAAGGCACCTGGCATCTAGTTAAATACTGAATTATTTTCTTTCCTATATTATTAAAACATGGTTCTCCAAAAAAACAGAAGCCTCTTTCCATGACACAGTGAGGAGTAGTAGTGAAACATCAAAGAAAAAGCAGCCAGCCTTTCGGTATATAAAGCTTAGTGTCCTTCTCCTACCTTCATCCTGTCTCCACAGCATTTATCAGCAGGGTGCTAAACCAGACTGACCTGCTTTGAGTGAAGAAATGTTTTATCTGCTTAGAAAGCAGCCAGCCTTGGCTAGGAGAGAGGGCCACGGGTTGACCTTCCTTCCTTTATTTCTTTTTAGCTAAGAACAAGAGATTTCATTAGCCACTCCTAAGAAATTCTGACCTGTGGACACAAAGTTCACTTAATCAGGGGAAAGTGCTACAGAACCAAAGCAGTTCTGTGCCTCGCACTGTAAGATCCCCAGGCTCTCAAAAAGCCTCTGGGCAAGGGAAATGCTCTGACGATATGTGAAACCTTCTATCCCATTACACAAGCAGTCAAATAATAGCTTCATTATTCCATGTTCCAAAACTGTTCGTTTAAAAGCAGGAGTCATGATTCCAGCAACAGTTTTGTAATCCTTTAAGCCTTCATAATTTCATAGTCCAGGTGGCCATCAGATTTGGGGCAGGAAGAGGGGAACCTCCCTCCCTTAAGACTGAATATAAAAAACTGCTCATGCAATGCTGCCATGGATTTCTAGAAGGAGCTCAAGGGCATTGGGATGCAAAGTTTATATAGTTACCATGGAATAATCCAAAATATCCATTATCAAATGTCCAGAAGAAAACTCATTCCTTCTCTCACTTGGCTACAACCAATCTGTGCTACAAATAAGCAAAGGAGGAAGTCAGTGGAGCACAGGGGGTGGGCTGGGAGGGGGAAGCTCACGGTTTTCCAGTAGAAAGCAGTCTTGTAGTAACTTTATAAAAGAGACCAGGTCTGACCAGAAGTGTGCGTGTTAATGGCGGTGGAGTGCAAATTCTGATCACCAGCCAGAGCTCCCCAGGTGGCTTGGATTCTTTGTTCTTTTTTTTTTTTTCTCCTTTTGATTTTTTCGAGAGAGAAAGAGAGATTGGAATCAGGTAAAGGAAAATTTAAAAAGCTAAGCAGGCTGCTGGTGTCTTTTCAAGAGGCAGACCCTGCAAAGCTGGAAGAAGACACCCCTACAACCCCAGCATTACATTCTTTTCATGAACCCCCCCAATCCTGTATTTGTACACAATCACCATTCTGACAGTTTTTAAAATGTGACTATTTGCCAAGCCCTTTTCAGAACTAACATTCCACAATGTCCCATCTTCAGATTTGAGAGATTTTCCCCCTTTACAGTCCTTTGTCTTGATTAAAGGTAAAAACCCTCCACCCCCCACACCACGTCCCAGCTTCCACCTGCAATGCTTTAATTAAAAAAGGCAAGAGCTATGAACAGGTTTTTTGCCGGGGTTCAGAGCTTCTTTGCTGATCAGTCCTTTTCAGAAATTTGCTGGATGGGCAGATGAACTTGCAGTGGGTCTCGAAGCCTCTTAAGGTCCAATTCTGCCTAAAAGTAAAAGACACATTATAAAGCACAAGCTCCCCAGACGACTTCCCCTGATAGCTTCCTTTCTCTCAATGGAAGTGGTTTCCCACGTTTCCTTGGTTTTTCTCTGTCCTGCAGGAAATTTTCCGAAGAGTAAGACAAAGTTGCAGGCCTGTATTTGGGAAACCCACCCTCAGCTGCATTTGTCTGAACCTGTGTGCATGCAGCCACCTCAAGGAACTTGGTAGGGAAGATCTGGATCCCCGCAGACTCACTGGAATATTAAAAAAAAAAAAGCCAACAAAAAGGCAACAAAGCAACATCCCAACTAGATTATATGGGATGGCTGATTCTAGAAGAAAACCTCCAGGAAAACATGGCCATCCAATGGCATCTGTACTCAACATGGTATGAGAAACCCCAGAAACCTATGGCTCCTTCCTCATGCAGTTCGTTCTCCAAGGCAGGGGTAGAACTCATCTTGCCCTGGATATCTTACACTGTCATTTCCAGAGCCTGGGAATAAAGGATGATAGAGAGCAGTGAAAAATAATGTGGTAACTCTGTTTTTTCTGCTCACACCATCCTTCTGCAGTAAGGCTCTGAGAAACACAAGGAAATATCTCTATCCGAGTCCCCTGCTGAACAGATCCCACAGTGTGGATGATCTGTCAAGAGTGTCTGTCTCGAGAGTCTGAGAAGTCTGCCCCCACTGACTTTAACAATACAGCTACATTTTCTGAACATTATTTTCCAGGACTGCACTGAAGTGCTATGTCAGGAAGACCTGAACTGAATGGATGCAAGTCTTCATTCCTCACTAAATCCATCTGGTGTGTAGGAGCTGAGAAGAAAAGAAATCTTGAATTAGGCTCCTCTGAGGCATAAAGTCTCTGAAGCAACCCAAGATTTGCCAGCAGTTTCTGAAAGGCCCTTAAAGATTGATACTGGTTTTGTGTTGATTTACGCATCCAGCAGTTCTATTCCTGGGAGTATCAAAGCCAATTCAGTGATTGCAGTGGGGCTGTGACAAGAAAATGGGCTGAAAACTTAAAATACATTCATTCTCCTTGAGGTGTGTCTATTAAAAGTAATGAAGAGCTATAGCAAGCAGTAATTTCTTTATCTTGTTTCTGGCAAAATTCTTGTTACCTGAGCAATTGCATCCTTGAGTTGATTGTATTTCTCTAGATCAAATCGTGTCTTTTTGGCTCCTTTATGGAAAAATAGTAAGTACTGTCTGTCTCTGGCATCTGGATAAACATATTCCTAAAGAGGAAAAAAGGAGAGAAAATAGGAATAAAGCTACAGCAGGGAGGCAACACAGGATGCCATAGCACAGTATGTCTCAGGTGTGTCCAGGAGAATGAGTTTCTGACACAAGGCACGAGCCTGGTCCAAGCTCACACAGTGGTGGGTGATCCCTGCCAGCAGCTAAACCCCCACCCAGTCACTCACTGCCCCACAGCTGGATGGGAGAGAGAAGAAAATCCAGAGGTAGGAAAACAACAAGAAAAACTTCACGGTGAAGTTAAAGACAGCTTAATAACTGAGGAAAAAACCCACAACAACATAAGTGATGCAAAAGCAATTTCTCACCACCTCCTGCCAGCAGAACAACACCCAGCCAGACTCTGAGCAACAGCTGCTTTGGAGAAACTCCCTCCCAGTTTGTTACAGAATGTGACATTACATGGTATGGAGTATCAGTTTGGCCAGCTCAGGGCAGCTGTCCCACATGTGTTCCCTCACAACACCTCACCCTTCTCCATCCTGTTGCCAGGGGTGGGAAGTAAGGGGTTGGGAGAGGGCAGACCAGGGAAGAATGAAAACCAGAGAGGCCTTGCTGCTGTACCAACACTGCTCAGCAATTGCAAAAGCACTGGTGTGTGTTATGGAGGCTGGCTTGGTCACAAATGCCCAATGCTGCACCACACCAGCTGCTCTGAAGAATATCAACTTCATCCCAGCCAGACCCAGCAGAGTCAGACATTTGCCTCTCTACTCATTTGTTACACCCCAGCAGTGAGTTACTATCCCCTTCCTCCTGTCCCCAGGGTGTGAATCCTTCCATGCAGAGAGAACAAGAACAAACATATTTTGTACTGACATGTTTGTGGGGAGAAAAGGAGGGAAAAAAGCTATAAATATTGTCCCTGAAATGATGCAGATGACAGAGCCCTGGGACACCATGCTGGAACACCTGCAGCATCTGTTCTGATGGCCTTGTGGCAGTAGAGACACTTTCAGCCCTCCCTTCCTCATTATTTAGGTGGGGTTAGGAAGTGATGAGACAAACCATGTACTAGCAAATCCATACAGAATCTGTCACAATTACAAAGATCCAGAGATGGATTCTTCATCTGGATGGGAAGCCAGATCTGTGAAAGGCCTAAACAAAAGCATTTCCAACAAGATGCCTGATGCTCAGTCTCTTTAAAAAGGCCAACATGGCAAGTGAGAGGGGTGGGCGTCCTTGAAGCTCAGCCACACCTGTCTGTGGTGACCAGATCTGCCAGCAGATGAATCTGTTTGGCTACAGCAGTCACCAAACACAGAAAAGCATTTCTGGTAAGACAACCAGCCAGGACCACCACCAGAACACCCCACAGCCACACACCACCTCCCTGGCCAGCACAAATCAAACAGCTGGCATCTGGGTTTCAACAGGAAAAGGAAGGAGCAGAGCAGCTTCTAACAGGTACAACTTTGCTATTTTTCTAGGGAGCAGAGCCCAGAGAAAGTCTTCTAGGGAAGCATCAATACCAGCACAACAAGTCCTACCTGGCGGGTCATTACGAAATAAGCATACATTGCCATGGCACTACCATAGGTGATGAAATAGGTGACTGGTTCCATAATGTCCCAAGAGTATTCCCACCAGGTGAGGCGGGCCAGAATCCCAAACTGAGTAGCCATGTAGGCCAGGCCTCCCCACAACACCAAGGTTGTCCTCTTCTCCGCTTTCCTGCTGAGCTCCATCCTTACCTGCAGGAGGCAGAAACACACACCTTGCAGTCTCTAAAGTAATTATGTTATTGTTAAGAGATAATAATAATGTAAAAATAGTCCCTTATACTAATAGGAACATTAAGTGGTTTGAAACATGATTTTATTATGCATGATGATTATATAAACAAACCTAAAGCTCTTTTCCAACAGTATGTTGTCACCTATGTTTACTCTGAGCATGCTCTGAATGCCTCAGGAAAGTATTTATTTCTCTGTGTTCAGAGTTGTTCTGCTGCACTGGCCCCGGTCTTTATTTACTAACAAGCTCATTTCCGATTACTTAAAGCAAGGAAACAAAATATTTCCACTGAAACCAGAAGCAGACATGGTTTGGTAAACACTTGGTTTAGTAATCTTAAAACTATTTGAAGCATGCCAGGGACCCAATTAAAATCTGGAAATAGATTCAGGCTGCATTTGGAGGATAAACACAACACATTGAGAAACTCCTTACTTTTTCTAGAGGGGCTAGTTGCTCCTTCAGTTCCTCTAGTCTCCCTATCAGCTCCTTCTCCTTGTTCAGCTGGTGCTCCTCGATGCTCAAGGCTGTGTACAACTGCTGAACCAATGTCTTCACATCATTCAGCGTCGTGGCATTTTCATGGCTTAAGAGCTCTGGACAAAAACAGAGGCTGCTTTATACACCTGTACCCACAGGGCTTCTCATACGCCCTTGGAAAATGGTTACTAGTCTGCACTGGAAATGAACAAAACTATCTTTTCAACAAAGAAGTCTTTGGAAGAGCTCCAGCACTCTAAGACAATGCAAGTCCCTTGAAAGAAAACCAGGCTTTATTACAGGGTATTTCTAAAATTTGCTAAGAACAAGGAAAAGAGAGATGTCCTAAAAAGCTGGCCAGATGTCAACAGCTGCTTCTGATTCATATTTATATACAAGAGAAATGAACTAAACTACCTATGATCCATCACACCAGCTGTCAAGACACTGAACATGTGTTCTGTGAATTCAGACTACAGACCACCAGCAACCAGAGTTACTGGTGGTGGTGGCAGCTGAACATCATGGGTTAGGGACCCCACAACAGTCTCATCAGCAGCATTTTGAGTGCCAGAGCCAAGAATGGTTTCCCAATACTCTGTGGGTAACATCCTCTCCTGCGCTGCCTACAAAGGAGTGAAGTTCTTCCTCCTGGTATTTAGAAACAAGAACAGGGCCATGACACAAAAACACCTTTATCTTTGCACTTCAACACAAAAAGCATTCCTGGAGGATACCAGATCATAAAGGAGTTGTGCCCACTTGTAACTCCACATGGAAAAAAACAAGTTTGAAATTAAAGCAAATGATTTTGACAGTAACCAAATAAATTAATTTTTGTAGCGTCCTTGGGCTTGTACCTGTAGTTGTTAAAATAGGATTTTACCAACTTAAAATGCTATGGACAGCTTAAGTTTTAACACCAGCAGCTCAAAGATAAAAGTGATTCAGCTGCCTGTGCCAAGACACACAAAGTACATAATTTCCTTCTAGTTAAAGGGCTCCTGTTCCCTATGAAGAAAAATCCATGTGTTCCTGCTGAGGTGATCACCAAGAAGTACTTATTTAAGATTACAGTATTCTGGCATTTTCATTTTCAAATACACAAGATGATCTGGTAAAAATGGAAAAGCAGTAGCTGAGAAGTTTGATAGAATTAACCTCAGTGCCTATTTGCAGGCACATTCATTTTAGCACAAACCATAGAAATCTCCTTGGCAAAGTGCATCCTAGGAGACAATTTCCTGTAACCTTGGTGATCCCAGAGCTCACTCAGCAGCACACAGTGGGTGACAGAGCAGAGTAACTTCTCTGTGTGTGTGATATCCAATGGTTTAGATAGCCATTCTTAATGGAGAGCTTACTGTAAAGGTGCTTTTAATGAGATGGAAAAAAATCATCTCTAGCAGAGGTCAGTCTACCCCACATTTAGTGGAGAAAGAGCATCTCCCCCAGTTCCAGAATAACAGAACAATAAAGCAGTAGAACAAAAACCCCCCACACCTGTGAGCCAAGAGACAAGCAGAACAGCATTTCCCAAGCTGTCCTTTTGTTTAAGTCCTCAGAGGTAACTACAGGCATGCAAGAACCTGGTGTTTTATGAAAGCTATGAAGCTGCCCAGAAGAAGGAGTAGAGGGCAGTTCCTGCCCCCACCAGTAACACTGAAGTGTCTCAAAAACTTCTTGCAGGTTCTCACATCTTGAAAATCACACACGTCCAAAGAATATTATTGAAATGGATTTTCGTATTGACTCAAAATAGGTTGGTTTCCCTTCCCTTCCTAGCTGATTCTTCATAACACAACCTTCTAAGGGCACAGTCTCCTTTATGTCACTCTTTGGTAGCTGACAAGGTTTTGAGGTTTATCTGCAATATTTAAAGTACCACATTTAAATGGAAACAATGTTAGCTGTCAGGCAAAGCAGCAATTTATTCTTACAAACCAGGCAATCTAAGTTTCAATCTAATTTCTATCTTGTATTATATTCCTTCAGAATGAGTTAAATTAAATTACTTTTCAGTAACTAAAAAAATTTTGAAAGACTTAGAAATTAAAAGGAATTATATTTATTATATTTGTTTATTCCTCTTGGGGGCTGGGGACACTACCTTTGCACAGAATGAAATATTTGCTTTTCATTAGTGATTATTCTGATTACTTGGATATCTCTAAATTGGGCTCCAAGGGCAGGATTAGAAAGCACAAGATTTCCCTTTAGAAACAATGCTTTGTGCTTCTGAACAAGTTAATAAAGCATGTTGCAATGAAGCAGGGAGCTGAATACTGAAATGTACTCCCAGTGCTGAGCAGAAGCAGGCTGGTTTACCTCTCTTTGGTGGTCTGACATGGTACGTGACATCATTGATAATCAGTTTGAAGTCATCCAGCAGAAGCAGGTCAATGCCTGTGGAGGAGGCCACACGTGTGCCATCTGTAAGGAAAACACAGATGAGGCATTAAGCAGGAGGAACAAAGGACTTGAACATGCCATGGCTAAGTTGTAACACCATCCCAAATCCAGCTGTTGGGCTTCTATTCTTTCCAAAAGACGAAGCTTTTTGCCAGGACAATGAAAGATGAAACATGACTGAGTTTTCATTGCTAAAGCAGGATACTGTTGCACTTGTACCACCTTTGACACCCAATTCCTTACAAATCAATTTGAATCTCTATATAGGTTGCACAGCTTATATCTTTTCAAATAAATGGTAGGGAACTCATCAGAAAACATCTCCATTAGGACTGATTTCCTCAGCAGCTCTCACTACACAATATTCTTACAAAAGGAATGGCATTTCTACCTTCTGCTTTTTCAGGAAAGCCAAAGTACTCACACCACAGCAAACTCTTACTTCAAAAGCAAAAGGCCTGGTGCAAACAGGTGGCAAGCAAGTAAATCAATTAGTCTGTAAACAAGAGTACCTGCTGAGTAGATTGCAACCCGATCAATCCCTCTGTCCTCTGCTCGCAGCTGTTGCAGGAACACCCCGACGGAGTCTGAGATGGGTTTCAGGGTGAACTGGCAGCGCTCACGCCGCGATGGAAGACTCACAGAAATCACAGGCAACCCGTTTTGGTAAACCACCGTCACTTCTACAGAGACAGCAAAAATACAAGCTTATCATTAAAAGATAACACATCTTCTCTATTTGTCCCATGGAGAAAGAGGCAAACCTGATTATCATCTGAATATAACAGACTAAACTTCTGATGTTATTAAGAGACGTGGCCGAAAAGAAATGGAGGTGTAGCCGAGATTCTCACTCCAGTATTGTGGCAGTCATTTTCTGTGCCTTGTAAAAGTTACTGACTCTAAACACAGTCACCTTTATTCAAAGGCAACATGATAGCTAAAAGCCATAACATGGCAGCACAGTATGTTTTGGTTAGGTTTTGAGAGTAAAAGCATTTTGGACTACAGAAGACAAAACACTGTTGTTTATCAGGATTTATAGCTCAGGAGACAAAGGCAGATTGTGTATATTAGGAAACATCAAGGAAGGACCAACTTCAAATGTTTTTATTCTTGTTTAGTTCTGGTTTTCTCCTCCTTGTCCTGAGGCAAGACACTTAAGAAAGCAGTCAGGAGCATGAGGTTGTAGGAAAGCAGTACTCCGAGTTTAGGCTTCAAGGTCATTTCATCTAAAATTCATCGGATCAATATGCTTTGTACTTCTGCAGACAGGCATCACTACTTAGGTGTAGATAAAACAAGATTTTCCATTTCTTTGGAGCTGCCAGAAGTTTTTCTGATAGCATTCTTACCTGTGTGAACTGTAAGCTGGTTATTACTTTACTGCCACAACCTGCTCCTCGTGCTTCGTGACATACATGCACAGAAGAGAGAAGTTAAGAGTTCGTATTCCCTAAGTCCTTTACTGAATTACCATCGTAATTGTCCTCAAGGGAGGTAGTTGCTAAGATATAACAGCACCCTAAAACTGATTTGCTTTTATAGGTATTGTTCTTATGTAAGAACACCCAGGATTTTTTATGGCTCGGGGCACTTGCTGTGTCTCAAGGATGGTGCAGTCACACCCGCCCACAATTCATCTGCCTCAGTATCCCCACCTGTTGCAGCTTTGGCCAACTCCTGTCTCCTTAAATGCATTGAACTCATGGATTGACATGCTAAGGTACTTAAAGCAGCTAACACCAAAACCAGTCAGTCAAAGAGTCACACAAGTAGAAATTAAGACAAATAATATTATTTGAACTACCAAAAAGAGCTATCTGAAAAAGGCTTGGGGCAACACACACCTTTCCAAAAATGGAGGATCATGGATGTTGAGAAAGGATGTACCAAGTGCACTTGTACAAAGCCAGAAGAATTCTCATTCTCAGCTATCACACACCTTCATGAAATGAACCAAGCATAAAAAGGCTTTTTCCCTCTTGCAAGGCATTGCTACCTTCAAGTCCTTGAGGACTAGATGGAAGCAACCAAGTATGGACACCTAAAACAACTAAAGCACCCTAGCAGGCCCCAGTATTTGAAAACCTATCAATGCCTGTTCTCAAGACCCAGACACCTGACAGGATTTTAGTAGCTTTATGTTTTGAAGCATAGAATTCAGAAACAACAATCAGATATTTACTGGAAAGAAATAAAGCAAAGTGCTAATTTATTTGGACAGTCAGACAGAATTTAGAGTTCCTTAGCAGCAGCTGTTATGACACCAGCTATCAGGTTTTCTTTAAATTTAAAATGCTACCTGGATAGCACAGGCAATGAGGCAGTTTTTTTGCAGAGCAGAAGAGATAACAGTGACACTTTTTCCATGTATCCCCATTGGTACCACACCACAACCAGAGCTCCAGGACTGCCAGCTCTGCAGAAGTGCCTACCAGGACCAGCCCTGCTGCATTTTAGGAGTCATCAGCATTAGGAGCACAAACAAAGCCTTTCAGCTAGGATTTCCAGCTTAGGTGAAGTATTAAAGGCCAAATTATTTCCCCTCAAAAGACAGGGTTGGTAAGTCTGGAAATTCAGCTGCTTTATGTTTTCCTTGCAAAAACCTTGTAAAAGTAATTTCCTAGCTTAATTCATTGGTGGGCAAACTCCATAATTCCAGGTCAACCTCTCATCACCACCCACACAAGTAATGCTGGTCAGATTTTTACTGCATTGAAGAGGGAAGAGCTCAGAGGCAAATCAAAGCAAGAAATCTGAAGGACACAACAGCACAAACCTAACAGACAGCAGCAGACGGCTCCAGTAAAAGTTATTAACAACCCCTGTGATATGGCTGCCTCACTTCTCTCCCACAGCCCTGTGTGTCTTCTGCACCCACTTCACGAGTTACTAAGTGGACAAAACATTTGGCACCTCACTAATTACAAAGCTAAGGTTTCAGCTAATCTTCCCTAGTTAAACTTTAAGCCAAGATTTAAATGCATGGGACAAGAAAGTAATTTTATACAAGTGTGCTTCACTTACATTTATGGACACCTACAGCCTGCCCAGGAATGGTGCTAAATAAGACCATGGAGGATTTGAAAAGCTTTACATGCTATATTAAGCGTGGGGTAGCTTTGAGGTATGAGCTCCATCCAAGCACCACAAAGTTTTGACTCAATCATATGTGCACCACCAACAGGTCATGGGTACTTTTTTTTTTTGAAGATTTCCATTTTTGCCTGAGATCAACTTGAGCAACACATGAGGTCAAAAAAAAGTATAGTAAAAGAAAAAGTGTGGCCAAAGAAGCCAGTGTTGAACACTGGCTACTAGTAAAGGTGAAACTATTGGAAGAAATAATGAGAGAAATATTCAAGCACAACATGGAGGAGAGATAAAATCAAATCAGGCACACACAGACTATCTTCTCACCCTTACATGTCCTCTACACTTCTACCTGTTTAACCCCCCCAGTTTTCATGTAAGCTTTCCAGAGCAGTCATGTTCTCTTTGTCTTTGCACACTTGTTATCCTGGCAGGGGAAGCAGGAACCCTCCGTTTATTAGCTTTCAGACCTTATTAACAAGCCTTAACGAGGAGAGGATCCACTCAATGCTCATGTCTGTCAGCACAAGTGCTCCACTCCTTATGCGCAGCATGCAGATGTTAAGCAGGGAGTGAGCTGAAAGCTGCTCCTTTCCTCTTTGCATTCTGGCACACCAAGATTTTTAAAGTTCCTTTTGCTTTATGCTCTGACAACCTTATCAAAAAAGCTTAATGTTTTGAGTTGTCCCAGAATTTAAATAGAGGAATAACATGGCCCCGGCTCCACAACTTATTCACTGCAGCAAATGATGCTTTTGACCATTGTGGCTGATTTGAACTGCACTTTTGTTACATAAATGAGGTTAAGGGGGCAGGCAGAGTTGCAGGACCACAGACTGGCTCAGGCTGAAAGGACCACAGCAGCTCTTCTGGTGCCACCTCTCTGCTCAAGCAGGGACATCCCAGAGCACCTGACACAAGATTGTGTCCAGACAGTTCTGGAGTATCCTCAACGAGGGAGACTCCACAGCCTGCCTGGGCCATCTGTTCCAGTGCACAGGAGAAGTTCTTCCTCATGTTCAGGGAGGATTTCCTGTGCATCAGTTTCTGCCCTTTGCCTCGTGTCCTAGTGGCTGGCACCGCTGAACAGAGGCTGGCTCCAGCCTCTGGCACCTCCCTTCAGAAGGACAGTACCCTGAAGGGTAGGGATCACACAGACTTACAGCTACATCAGAAAGAAGTCTGGCAAAAAGATTTGGACAGTTGCACGCAATTCCATCTTTCTTTATAAAGCCCACCCAGTTTGGTAAGGACAGTTCACAGAAAAGCTGCCCACTGCCTTAATTCTTCTTGACGTTGTTCTCTCTGTCGCTTCCTCAGCTCCAAACTGGATCGGTGCCCAGCCAAAAAAGCCTCAACCAGAAAAGGGGCAGGGAATGAGATGTAAGCCAGGGAAGCCCAAGTGAGGCAGGAGCTGTTCACGTGGGTACTCACCATCAGAGGGCACTACGGTACTGCAATACACCACTCTCACGCTCTGCCAAGGAGACAGCCGCTGATGCACCTGGAAAACAGGCACAGCAGAAAGGGCAAATGTTCAGTCTGGCAGGATCGCACCCCAGCGCCACCTCCTGCGCCCCCTCCCTCCCTCCCGCGGCCCCTTCCCCAGTGCCCGCGCTCGGCACTGCCTCGATCCGCCGCAGGGACAGCCGCAAACCGGGAGCACCTGGCAGGAACAGCCTCTTCCCTTCCCATCTGCCACCCCACAGGGTTTCCCCCCTCAGCCAAGTTCACCTCTACACACCTCGCTCTCCACACACGTAGCTGACAGCCTATAACAGAACAGCTGTGATTTGTGGTCCTTAATGTAACATGCATTTTTAAAGCTGCATGGTCCATCAGTCTGAAGAAATCAGTTTAGCTTACTACACAGCGTAGAAATCATATCAAAGCACGAGTCTTTAAAGGTTAAAAAAAGAAGGTTTTTGCATAACCAAGAGGGATGTTTACAGAGTTGTGGATTAACAGGTTCGTTCTCTTTGGTTGTTTTCCACGCCAACATTACTTTTCTCGTGTCTTTACAGAGGGAAGCCAAATTCTGAGACATGAAGTAGGAAACATGCCTGTGCATAGAAGAACAAATTGATCCAACATAAAAAGCAGTAATTGTAAATACTGAGCTATAAAAATAAAAAACTACAACAGCCCAGTAAGAAAAAACACATGAACGTGTTGTATGTTCTGCAAACTTAGCAAGAGACTCATTTGCCCATGAAAATCTAGAATCAGACTGATTTAAAGACTATCTTTGGATTATACTACACTGGTTATACACTAATCCTTCCCCAACACCGAGATTACAAGTCTGGCACAAAACAGCCCAACTGCAAACCAGAATAAGGCATAACACACCAGCTCTCACCTGCCTCTGGTGGTTTATATTTCAGCAGCTAGCCTCAGATTTTTCAACAGCTGTTGTCCAATTTGGACATTCCTATGGTCTCGGATACTTTTTCTTTGCTGACTGCTAAAACACAGCTGCCTAACCTATATTTCTATAAAGGTATCTTACAGGGAAGACTTGTTTAAGTAAATTTCTAATGAAGTTTGCAAACAAAACCTAGGTTGTTGATTATTCCTCTGCCAAATTGTTCAAACCTCTGTGTTTTATGAGGTTGCCTTTGATAATTTACTTAAAATGGCTTTAATTGCTACTTCATTTGTCCTTTGAAGCCTGATATCCAAACCAAGGATAGTTTCCACTTATCTTTCTTGAAAGCAGGACCTTTGGCCCTGATGGTCACTGCATTGACAGCTCTAGAAAATCACTGTGATATGTGCTATATTTACACTTCATTTCTATCAGTTTTGACAATGAAAATCAGTCACTTTCAATTTGTCTCCTTTCAACTGCATTTTCAGCTTCCCAGGGTCAAATCAGACAGTCAGCTCACAGGAGAAGAAGCAGGCACTAAACAGCTGTAACTCAAGTGGGAAGTGGGGTGTTTCAGCAGAAGTAATGTTGTAAAAAATGCCTGTGTGCTGGGAACCAAAGGGCAAATTAGCCTTTTTGCAAGTGAAATAAGCAAGTCTTCTTGACTCTCTGACACCACTGTTTTGTGCTACTGTTGGGCAACCAGGACCACCCCTCCCACCTGAAGAAAAACGGGTTTTAGACTCAAAACTATCGGAGAAAAACAGCTACAGCCCCACTTCCTGTACAAATCCAGCTCTGTTGTCTTGGCATTACTCTTATATTATTAACAAAGTCAGAAGCTTCAAGGATCAGAAGTGGTACCACATGCAAATCAATTTTCAGAACCAATTTCTACCTAAGGAGGGGAATTTTAACCCTTCTATAAATAGCATTTGATACAATAACAAGTGGGCAGAATTCATACAGTGAGACACAAACCCCCTCAGTCAGAGAGCACTACCCCAAAGACTGCTTATAGACTGTTTTACCTGATACTGTGGCTCAGCTAGCACTGATATGAAGTTTTTACTGCTTCACTCTCCCCCTCTACACAACATTAATAATCCATTTTTCAAACACTGCACAGCAGGACTCTGCCTTTCTACCAGCTGTGAACAGCAGCCCAAAAACGCAGTTCTCAGAAAACCCTAAACCCCGCTAAACGCAGCATTATCCCACTGCAAAATAACCACGTTACTGAAGATCATATCAGGTAGCACATGCAAAGACTTTACCTTAAGGCTGTGAGGATCTGGCAGATACAAGCTCACTCCAGAAGCCTCCTTCCCTCATACAACAGGAACAGGGAAAAGGCAAAACAGGTTGAAAAAACCAGGGCATGTTAGGTGACTCATCAAAAAGCTGAGGTGTCCCTGCTGAGCCGTGGACCACTCCTGCATCCCAATATGGGCCGAACCCCTCTGTTTCATGAACACCCCCTCCCCAGCAGCGTGCTGCCAGTACATTTTACAGGAGAGATGCTGTTAAAACACAGGTATCTGTCCCTCCTGCAGCTCTGAACTGTGCGATATGAGCCGCTGCTACAGTTCCTCATCTACAGAAACAGTCTCTGCTGGGTAGGAAGGGAAAAAAAAAAAAGAACAAATGAACTCAAAACTGAGCAGAGACTGAAATGTCATGAGATGTCATCCAAGGTTAGCGAGAGTTTAAGGAGTCATCCATCATTTTTATTCCTGAAAGGAGATAGTTGTTTTAAAATTGAGAGGGAGAGAAATGTTTGAACCCGTTATCTGATGTCTGCAGTTCAACAGCTTCATACAGAAAGATGTCAGAAGGCTGAAGCTGGGGACCAGAGCGGTGCAGGGCAGAGAGGAACTTGTTTCAAGCTTTACTGACCAGTTCTGCCCCTCAGGCAGACAGCCAACAGCTCACCCCTCCTTCAGCAATGAAGTGTGGAACAGTTGCATCCAAATTTCAGTTGAGACAAACTTGTCCACCTTTCCCAAAATAAGAAATACTTGGGAGTGTGAAAAGCACCAAAGCCAGACCACTGAAATGAGAAGCTTTAAGCACTAGGATAACTTTCTGGGTCTCACAAGAACACACACAGGAATTCACTTTCCACATCCATTCATTTCCTGCCTTATCTGCAGTAAGATGCATGTTAAGAGGCTCAGGGTTATGCAGCAGCTGCACTCCCAGAATGATGAAAGGAGCAAGAGGAAAAAAGTCCCAGTCCTCTCTCTAAAACTAATGCTTCTTCCAGCCTTGTCCAGGTCTATATTAGACAACCCAAAGGTAAAAGTAACAGCATCTCTATTGGTCCTAATGTAGCTTTCTCAATACTACATGGGTAACAAAGTTAATCAAAGCCTTCCTGTAAAAATCAGCCTTTTAGCTACCAGTGAGTGCTCTCTGATGGGAATAAGAGGGAGCACTCCTGTTCTCCAGGTATGTAATTATCAATGATGGAATGCTAACAACTTTAGGAGATTGAGTCTCCAAACACTAACTACAATCAAAGAAGAGGTTTCCAGAAAAAAGAGGTGTCCAGAAAAAAAAACATCCCAAGCATGAAAAATGGTGAACATCTTACTCTAGAACCCAAGAAAAACATGCTGCTAACTCATTACCTGGAGTACCAGAGCAGCAAGAACTGCAGAGCTTTGGTGAAAAACAGAGATTCTCTGCATAAATATGTCTTATTACAAGTGAAGCATTTAAGAGACACGTTTGCAAGTGTCCCTAGCAACATCTATTTTCCAAATTATGAGGGGCCTCCTTTAAATGAGGCTGCCTTAAGTCTGATACAAAGCAGCTCACCTTTTCCAATAAGCAACAGTTATTTTTCTCTCTATCCCGACTTTCACTGCATGAAACACTGAATGTCTTTCCTAGCTCTAAGAGTGGTTATCTTAAAACCGGCAGGCTGAAATCTCACCGATGAAAATTGCTGTGAACTTCCCTGAGCAGCCACAGCAACCCAAGCCACCCACCTCAAACACGCTGAAGGGCTCTAACACCTGTCTTTCCCTCATTTCTGCTGCTGTACTCAATCTCTTTGAATTTGGTTTCTCCTAAACAGCACTTCCATCCTCGATTACAAAGTACCCTTCTGCCCTCCCCTTTTCCTTCCCTTTCACACCAGCTGTTTGCAAAGTAAAGGAGACTTGGGGCAAAACCATGCCCTGACCAGAAACCTGCTGTCCGAGGGATGTGATGTGTGACTTCCCCACACAGGCAGTGTTTTCACACCAGCACATAAGCTCTGACTGGATTTAAGTACATTTAGCTGTGGTGGATTGACTGGGGCCAGCTGCCCACCCAGCTGCTCCCTCACTCCTCAGGAACAGGATTGGAGGATACAGGATAAAAGGATAAAGGCAGGAAGATCAGTCACCACTCCTCACTGGCTTAACAGACCAGACTAAGGGAAAGTTGATTTACTGCCAATTAAAGCAGATAATATCAAGGCACAGGTTGAAACTAACACTTCCCCCCTAAGCCAACCCTTTATCCAGCACCAAACTCTGTTCAGAGACCCCTTAGACCCAGGCAGTACACACTGATCCTCATCCCCTGGGCACCCCACACAGAGACAGACCCCTCAGCCCCAAACACTTCCCAGAGATCAGAGACTCTTCAACTCCAGACACCTCAGCCTCCTGAGACAGCCCACAGATACATGAGATACCGCTCAGCCCCAGGCCCCCCACACAGCCCTCACAGAGATCCCTCAGCCACAGACACCCCCCAGCCCCAGGCAGCCCACCCAGTGACCATGAAACCAGTGTGCTAATAAAACCCCTCAGAAAGGAGCCAGCGTGGGGCCCTGGGCACTCACAGGACCTTCCCTCCCACAGCAGCCCCTCACACCGTGACGAGGGGGTGGTGAGGGCAAGATGGCGGCGCCTCATGAGGGCCCCAGCTGCTGCCAGCGCCCAGGCACTGCGCTGCCAACTTCAGCTAATTCCCGCTAATTCCCCCTCAGCGTCCTCCCTGCTTTCCTCAGACGCCTCCGAAGGGATCAAAACAGGCCCATCTGCCACTGCAGATGTCTGCCTGCATCTCTCACCCCCTTCTTTTCTTTCTGAGGTACCTGGACATCCATCACTGCTCGCTTCCAGAATATCTTTTTGAGAGGGGGGAAAAAAAAATAAATCTCAGTCTTCCTTCAGAATTGAGCAGAACTTTACCAGGGATTTGCAAGGCTGTATGGAAGACCTCCAGGTTCTCGCTACGGTCTCTGGATACATCCACATAGCCAATACGACTGTGCAGCATTTCCCTCAAGTGTACTGCTCACACTGCACCCATGCAAAAGCCCAGGGATCGGCTGGAGAGGGAATGCAGTGGGGAAAGCCTCTGCACCCGGAGCTGTGCCCTTGCAGTGAGAGCAACAAGCCATATACTTCTGAGCACAATTTTCTCCAACAAGTCCAAACTGCTGCCTTTTTCAAACATACAACTCGTCTCCCAGGACCCAAACACTTTCTGAATAAATCCCACTGGCTTGACCTCATTCCTCTCTCTCTTTGACAGCACGCCCTTACTCCATCCCACTCAAGAGGTCAAACCTGTGGGAAAAAGAACATTTTTCACCCACTGCCTCCACAGGGCAGTGTTTCATGCAGATGGAGGTCAAGCAAACAAGAACCCGTCTGAACTGCAGTGCTATTCCTCGTGGATTTTTTCTCCTGCATTTTAAAATCAGGCTGTAGACGGACACAAAAAAATGGCGATGCCAGCAAGATGTGGGAAGTGTTATTCTTTACATTTGGAAGCACTTTGTACGACCTACACATTAGCAAATGATCTTCATTTGCCTCAGTTCTCATTCCTGCCTGAATTTTCTCTTCTTCCAGCATTAATACAAAGCTCCATCACATCTGCTAGGAAGGGAACATAAACAGGAGGTGAGCTATAAATACTCCCTTCTCATCCTGCTTCTTTTGCCCATCTGCCTAAAAAGAAGCAGGTAATCCAATGTCCGGGAAGAGGAGGGGGCAGGAGGAAGGAGATTAGTTCTCTGCAGAAAAGGGAAAAAACAGGAATGAAGTCACTGTTCCTCATCCTTCATTGTGTCTTTCTCCCAGGCATTACTGCTGCTCTCAAGATACTGATACGAGGAGTTGCAGCAGGAACTGTTGCTCAGCAGGAACATCACTGCATTTGATGGCTTTGATTGAGCCTCTGGCAGACAAGAGAGGGAAGAGGAGGTAATTAAAGGTAAAAAAGTTGAGCTGACATGTTAAGCACATCAGTCAAGCAGAGTCTATCGCTTTTAAAAGGTGCTTCCCTTGCCACCCTCCACATCACTTCCAACTAAAAACCAAATCAAAACCCCAAACCAAAACCTCACTGTCTATATTCTTAATTTTATTTCCAGTGTCAACAACTTACAGAGAATTACCCTATTCCTAACTTAGAGACAGATGACAGGCAGGGTACACCAGACCCCCACACTCCCTCTCATCCAACCTTCACACAGTCCTTCCTGCCTCTGGCAGGCAACACAAAGCAGGGCTGGAACAGCTCCCTGACAGTTTGTGATGCCAGATCACAGTTTCACTATGGAAATATTTTTGCTTTTCTGGAGTAGGATGGTTTGGATTCCACTTCTTTAATACAGTCCTCATGGTTACAGGGGAAAAAAAGCTGAGAATTTTAATTCCTTTGAATCCTGAAGGCTTGAAACATAGAACCTCAAGAAAACACTAGGATGCATCTAAACCTGTGTCAGCTTTGAAACCTGAGAACTAAATTCCTTTCCCTAATTTCCAGATTCATCACTTGAGTCTTACTGAAAAGGTTTATAACTCTCTTCTCAAACCTAAGGGGGCTGTCAACCACTGCTTAAAAAAAGTTTGAAGAATTCAATGAGTTCTGAGATCACTAATTTCAGGGATTTTGTCTCTCTCAGCCACTCACAGTTGAAAACTGCCTAACTAAGAGAGAAGGCATCAGATAGATTCCCCTCAGCGATTTCCCCAGGGCAGCTTAGCTGTTGTTTTGTTGTTTGGTTTCCCGTTTGATTTTCTTCCTTTAGCACTTGCCAACCCCATTAGGCAACTCCTTTAATCTCTGTTAGAACCAGTCTAAAAGGAGAGCTCTTGCCCCTCTTCTCCCACTGCATAAAGAGCTTCCCGGTGAGGAAACAGCACCTCAGAGCACTGACACACCCCTGCACTTCCAGCACCAAGAATGAAACAATAAGCAGAGTTATGAAGTGACATTCCCACAAGTGCAAGGAGATTCCTTCTGCCTTGGTGCGTGCTGGGGAGCAGCCAACTCGCACTGGTTTTCCAGGGAAGTAAATTCAGGAACCTCACTTGCAGCTCTTGAAAAGACACAGCAGGCTCTTGCAGGCTCCAGAGTTGGCACCAGCACATGCACAGCTTGGGAGGATCTGCACGCTCTGAAATATTGAGAGGTGCAACATCCTGCAAGCCACAGCAGCCCAGCACAGCCCACTACTGTGGGAGTCCTACACCATCAATTTTCTGCAGGAAAGCACAACACAAGGAAACCTCATCTCTCTGGCTAACCTTACACCTGGGTTTGGTCCAAAAAGTGGTGCAACACAAAGGTAAGTACTCTCAGACAGCAAGAGGCTGTACCCACAAACTCACATCCAGTCAGTCCAACCATTAAAAGACAAAAAGTGGTTCCTTCTCTTGGATTACAAGCCTTACAGGGCGAGCCTGGAGACCAATCTCACTTTAGGATTGAATCCTTTATGAGGCACTTAGCAGGGAAGTCTACGAGTGTTGCCCAGAAGTGCCAGACAAGCTTTACAGATACTCTGAGTTTCACAAGTTTTGGTCCTAAGCAGAAAATGGTAAGTTTGGCATTTCTTTCAGAAAAAAACTGGCCAGTGTTAATTGGCTGCAGGTATTTGTAGCCAAAGTCTAGGACATTCAACTTGGCATTCTTCCCTGCTTTCTACATTCAGTTTGCAGCAGTTTGCTACCAGTTTACTGTGATTGGTACAGTAAAAATCAATCCTTTTGCCAGTCCCACACACATCTCAGGAAGCTCTGGAAGAACCCTCCAGTTGATTAAGGGTGGATGCCTGACATTTTCCCCCCTGGATACACTGCCTGCTGTAAGGATTGTTACTGTGCAGCTCTGGCTTCTAAATCCCTTATGTTCCCTGGCAAGAGCAGAGCAACAGAAGGAAATGAAAAAGATTCCAACAAAAATATATGAATGTTCTAAAGCCATTTAAGAATTCCATTTCATTGTGCCACCAGATCACAGATCAAGAATACTTACACACAAACTTAATATCCCTGTATGTTAATGTTTAATATCCTTTGGTTAATGATGTACTTTTACTTATTTTGCAGGATGGCCTCCCTCCGGTGCCCTGACAGAGGAGATGGTGCAATGCTCACCTCCCGTGTGCCATAGGTATGTGTCTGGAGAGGCAGCTTGGCAGAAGTTAAAGCACAAGTGAAAGGCAGCGCTCTGCAGAGGCAGATCTTTATTGACACACCAATAACATGCAGGAAAAACACAAACACGTTAATTTTGAACCTGACGCTTAACTAGCGTGTTAAATTCAGTTCTGAAGGTTTCCCAGTTCAACTTTTCTCAGCTCATCTCACCTGGCCTATTTGCAAGAGGAGGGGGAGGTCACAGAATCATAGAACCCTGGAATTTGGGCTCGAAGGGACCTTACAGATCATCTTGTTCCATCCCTCTGCTCATGGGCAGGGACACCTTCCACCATCCCAGGCTGCTCCAAGCCCCATCCAGCTTGGCCTTGGACATTTCTAAGGATCCAGGGGCAGCCACAGCTTCTCTGGGCACCCTGTGCCAGGGCCTGCCCGCTCTCCCAGGGAATAATGCCGTCCCAATATCCCATCTGACCCTGCCCTCTGGCAGTTTAAAGCTATTCCCCCTGTTAATAGTCTCTCTTTTTTGTAGGTTCCCTCCACATACTGAGAAGCCACAGTTAGGTTGCCCCAGAACTTTTCTTCCCCAGGCTGAACAATGCCAATTCTCCCAGCCCTTCCTCACAGCGGAGGGAGGTGGGGTCAACCCCTTCCATACAGCACAAGCAGCAGCCATAGCATATCCTGCAGCATTCTGCACATGGTTTCAGAAACAAACTTGCTCCTGGCTCCTCTGGAGGAGGAGAAGCTTTTAACACCTGTGGGACTGCTCCCCAAACCCCAGCCTTGGCAGCAGGTGGGGCTGACTGCAACATTCACCGCTTCATCTTAAGTCATCTCTGGCAAGATAAGCAGGAGGCCCAGAGATCAAAAGGTTTTTATTTAATTGACCATTGATAAAAGGAATGTCTGCAACAGCATCTCCTAACAGCTCAGAGCTATTCATTTGAGCATCTCATTGCTGTGCTACAAAACTCAATGTAATTATGCTCAAATGCATGACAGCACAAGGGAAGCACAAACAGATGAAGTTTTAGGGAAGCTATAAACTGAAGTTGATCACTTCATCTCACAGCCGGTGCCACCCTCACAGCTCAGTCACATCTGTCAGTCCTTCGGGCTGAGCCTGTGGGGACGAGAGGCTGGATGCCCTCGGGAAGGGCTGCACCCTTTAGGTGCCACCACAGTGCCTGTGGCCAGGCCACCTTCAGCACCAATCCACTCTGTCTCTCCCCGAACCTCCCTCCTCTGGCTTGGCAAAACCAGTCAGAGCTGGGTTTATGGACATGCACTATGCACAAACCCACCTTTAGTTTATATAATGATTAAGTTGAGGCATCCAAGTTAAAATCACTTAAGAATCTTAAAGAGAAACAGACCTTCCTCAAACTTACCAAGTTAATCACTGCCAGGATGCGTGATAAACCAGGATTACCCAAACATTTCATTCCACCTCTTTATTTAAATTTATATATAAGTTTTCTAGCTCCCAGATCACAAGGCTTGTTTTAGTAGGATTTTAATTGAATTTTTTCAGCTCAAGTATTTTGGCTTTGTTTTAAAAGCACAGAAGATATAATATACTGCATTTACACCTCTACCTTTTTTTCCCCCATAGAAACTGTTGCAGCTTCATTCAAAGAATAAGACACAAGGAGGATCCCACACAAAACAAATCCCTTTTCAACAGCCAGTCCCAAAAAGCCAATTTGACCCGCTTGCCCAGCTGCAAACCATGCATCAGAGACACACACACGCTGCAAAGGGTTTGCAATTCACACTTCTTTCCTATATGAAGGCTGAGGCTTAATTCATGTTAAAAGATTGAGAAGCCTTGGAAATGAACCACTAGAAAAAAAATACTAAGAAAATGACCATTTTTCTAGTCATTAAGGCCATTTAAGAATGAACAGTCCTGGGAAAAGAGATTATCCTGGGAGAGAGGGATTTGGAACCAGAGATATTTGGCTTGATCACTTCCTTAAAGCTTTTCCAAATCAATTAAACTGGGTTTAATATACTGTGATAGGTGTTCAGTGGTCTAGAAGAAGGCAATTTACAATTTGGCTCTGAATTATACAAGCTGTCAGAGACACCTTTACAGTTTGTATTTTCATTGACAGTCTCAGTTAGTTAATGAAAATTGAACCATTCTTCTCTGGAAAGTTAAATATACACACGAAACAGAGGGAAAAAAGCCTCTGTGGAGAAGCCATGAAGTGACAGGCATCAAGGTAAGGACTTCAAAACATACTTCAAAACATATGCTTTCAATCCAACTGAGGAGGCTGGCTCAGCTCACACGGAATCAGATACTCCCATACTTTCTTTCCAAGAACCTTTTTCATCCTTTCTCAATGCACTAAATAGCCCTGGGAACCAGGACTTTCCCTCTGATCCAATGCTAATTATGACCTAAAGCCCTTTCAACTGTGAATACCAGGTTTCTGCTCCTCTATGGGGGTAGCCTTAAGAGGCCAGAGAGAATCAAATCCCAGACTGGTTTGGGTTGGAAGAGCCTTTAAATCCCATCTCATTCCAGCTCCCTGCTATGGGCAGGGACACCTTCCACCATCCCAGGTTGCTCCAAGCTCCATCCAGCCATTTACACTTCCAGAGATGGAGCAGCCACAGCTTCTCTGGGCACCCTGTGCCAGGGCCTCCCCACCCTCACAGGTAAGGATTTCTTCCCAACATCCCATCTAATCCTACCCTCTTGGCAGTCTGGACCCATTCCCTCTTATCCTGTCACACAAAAGTCCCTCTCCCTCCTTTTATTTGAAGATTGTTTTGGCTATGTTGGGTGAACGAACAACAGAGAGAGCAACCTTCCCCAGCTGACATGCTGGTAGGACTCTGCCTGGCTTTCTAAGCCTGTGAGATCTACCGGGTTCAGCACTCTGCAGTCTGGTACACGCAGCTTGAAATCATCCCCAAAGTACACATCAACAACCTGGAAAGGTCCAGACAAGAAGGAAGAGTGGTTCAAGGGCCAGGCCTCTGTGACAATCAGTTTCTTCCATCCCTCCCTGCTTACACTACTTTGCTGATGGGTACTGGATCCAAACAACTTGGGAGCAAACCACAACTAGCTGCCTTCTTTCCAAGGGGCTCTGCTCAAAGCTTGCACATCCACAGATGCTCTCATGAGGCATCAAAAGCAGATCCTTCTTTTCACAGATTAGGTTTTTTTTTCAGTACAGACAAAGCTTATTGCTAACATCAGGCAAAGCAGCCAGGTGATGAGTTTAGGTATGAGGCCCAGGCACTTCCAAGCAAACAGCTTTTCCTTTCGGGGAGCAGTTCCTGAAGGCACTCTGGAACCCACCCGGACAGCCAAAACCTTGCGTGCTTTCCCAGCACAGCACTGAAAACACATTAGCCCTTGAGAAAGCATTAAGAGAAGCACTAAAATAGCTGGCTGGGAGCAGTGTAAGTGGCTGTCCAGACAAATACTAGGAGAATCCATAAAGAGCTCTGGAGGCTAAAAAACCTCAGTGGGAAAGCAGACCACTGTTGCAGACACGCAAACCAGGAACACTTACATCAAGTTCAGACTAAATATCAAAGATCACTCATTTCTGAGGGGAAACAGTCACAATGAAAACTAAAAACATGCACAAAGCACAGCTGGGAAAGCAGCAGCTAGATGGGCATAGACAGGGAAGCAGAAGGAACACAGGTCACAGCCTTGCTACTAGGCTGCAGGACACTGCACCAGCTGCAACCATATTTGCTCAGGAATATAAGAACCCAGCAAATCCCCTCAGCCAGAGCACATCCCACATGGATTGTGTACAGACAAGCACTATTTCTGCAGTGACATTTGCAGTGACCTTGTACCATCACCAATGAGGAGGTTATAGAGCAAACAACCCTCTCCCCAGATTTTATCTTGCCCTTTCACACAACAGGCACAGTGTACTTGAGTGTTTTGAAGCCAGTTTAAAAAGGCAGAAATCTCATCTCTACACTGTGTTCCTGTAATTCAAGAATATCACCATAAGTCGGGAAAAAAATTCGGGCAAAGTTACAACTGCAGAAGTTTGAATACAGCCTGGGGATCACGCTTGGATGGTGGGTGACTGGCACACCCTTCTCCTCTGGGGATAGATTTCTTTTCCACATTAGGAACCCAGAAAGATTCATTCCAATATGCCTCCAGGGAAGAGGAACACAATTAATTTAAGTTCACTGGAGTTTTTTTCTGGCATTGAGAGGCTCTCAGCATGCAAATGCTAACAAGGTATTTGTGAAGTTATGCTGTATTTGGAAAGAGGGGCAAGGAGAAACCTTGGCCTGTTCCAGCCTTTCTGAACAAGGTCATCACCAAGTTGTCACAAGCCCCTACTTACACCAAAGGGCTGGGCCACCACGTACTTCAAAAACCACAAGATTTTTAACAGTAACAAAGAGACACATTAACAGATTTACAGTCGAACAGTCTGCATGGTCCTTGGCTTGGAACAGTTTGTGAGACCTGTTCTATTTCCCAGGTATTATTTGTTATTCATATGTACAGTGTCTTTAACAACACAGTCGCAAGTCTGACAGAACAACAGACACAATAATAAGTCTGATCAGCAATAACTGCTGTTCTTCTCGCCTTTTGTAGATAGGGAAGATGGATTTAAGCCCAGTAAAACACTAAGTGCCATGAATTTGATACCATGACTCTCTGGATTACCAAAACCTCTGCCCTCCAGAACACTGAAAAATTCAGAAGCATCATCTCCCAGACCACTGAGCAACCAGCGCTCCTTTGGGTTTGGGGGCTGGTGAGAAACGCGGCGGGCAGTTTGTAGGAAAGCGTGTGGCAGTTCAGGGGATGTAGGCTGGGAGCTTTCTCATGCACATTTATTATTAATCAACATGAAACTCCTTTTTTGGAATCCTGCACCTTCCAGACAAAGTCCTGCCTAAGGAAGATTAAATACCTGGTTTCTCAAAAAACCCAAGTTCTAGGAAAGCATCCCATAAAAGTCATTCCTCTTACCCAAGTGCCGGATCCCTAATTTCCCTGGACAGAGGCAGCTCCCTCTGATGTTTAAAACCCTCAACAGCCTGCAGAAATCCCAGCAGGAAATAAGAACACTCTTGTCCCTGCCAGCTGAACACTATGAGTGTGCAAAGCCAGCCCCATCTCACGCTGTGGTGCTGCTCCCTTGCTGATCCACCTGCAAGGGAGTCGTGGCAGCTCTTTTCTAGGGAGTTGGCACTGGCTGCAGGAACCCCTGGGGACATTTCCTTGGCAGCCACCTCAAGGCTACCACACCACAGAGCCCTGCAGTTTTGTACAGGCCCACCTTGTACCCTCCTGGGTGCCAGGAGGTTTACAGAGAGGGGCTGTAAAACTGCCCCACCACTCCCCTTTAACAGCCTGCACAGAACCAGCGGTGCCTCTGACACATTTTAGTGTAGGTGGTGGCTGGGTAAGAGAAATAAGGACTCATGGACCTTGTATAAATGGAATTTACAAAGATAAACAGAAATAAAGCCTGCACAGCCCCAAACAGATTTCAGTAAGCTTTCCCTACACTATTTACAGCCCAGCAAGAGGCTTAAAAATGCTCATTCTGATCTGGCTAGAGGTAACTCACGCAAGTGTCAGGCTCACCTTATTGGGGTGACACGAACTTCTTCTGGTGCTTCAAACCTTCCTAGAATTCCATTTAAATGCAAACTCTTTCCCTGGTTCCCTCCTCTTCCTATAAGCCAGGATTTCTTTGATTCTCAGTCTAATTAGGAGATAATTTTAACTCTGTCACTGGTTTGATTGTGCTGGTGCTTAACCATGCTATTAAGCAAATCATTAGCTGACATGTGGTACCTTCTCCATCTGACTGACACGCTCAGCCTCAGTGGGGAGGATGGGGGGAGACTCCAGGGAAACAACCACTGCCAGTCCTTAGATTTAACAGGCTACAGCTGTGAAAGCACTGCTTGGGCCACCATATCCACCCCTTTATCATGAACAACAGGGACAAGACAGCAGCTGTAACTGCAGTCCAACCTGCCTGGCATCCCACATCCAAGGTCACCTGTGAAGGACAACAGGACACCTTGATCCTGGAACCACCCCTGAGGAAGCTCAGGAGCTGTAGCAACCAAGCAGACAACCAATTTTCTGTACTTGAACACCAGCTGTGCATGACCCTTCCTGTTCCATTTTTGCAACCCCCGGGTCTGAGACCGCCTGTGGCACACTCTATCTAGCAAAGGGCATTGGAGCCCATCAGCACCAACTTGGAACTGCTGCTTTACATGTTTACTGTTCCAGGAGAAAAGACAGCAGGTTCAGTCATTTGCTGCTGCCTGAAAAAGGCTCCTGTGCCTCACTCACGTTCATTTGGAGCAGCCTGCTTCAAAGGAATGCTAAGTTAGACAGAACAAGGAGCTTTTCAAAAACCACATGACAGCTGGTTAAGTTCGATGAAGGGAGTGTTTTCCCATCTATTCCACCTTGTGATTCCTTCAAGGATCCCAAATTAAAAACTTAAGCAAACAGTAAGACATCATTCAACAAGTCGGTGTGCCTAAATTGATTGTTAGGGCATCAGTGAGCCATAAACTGCCAGGTTCTAACAGCTGTTCTCTCCTTCCAGGAAAACCTTCTGTCCAACACACACAAATTTGCACAGAGGAACCATTTTGCAAGCCTGTGACACCAAAGCTTCCTGCGGCAGCAGCCACAGCTGCTGACTTTGCCAACTGCCTGTGCTCAGCAGCTGCTTCAGCAGCACATCCCCTCCACACCCCATATCCGAACCACCAAGTTCCTGTGCTCGGCTGGTGTGAGGATGAAAGGCAGGCAACACAGTCCGTATTTCACAGCAGTGGGTTTATAGCCACAACCACAGGCCTTCTGCAGCCCAGCCCGCGGCTGAAACACACCTGAAAACAGAGTTATTCCTGAGCTGAAGTTTCTTGTTAACACTGGACCATGTAAAGAGCTGGGAACATCAGTTCACTCAAGGAGACAAGTGATGAGCTGCCTTTGTCTGGTCCTTGGGAACAGGAGGAAAAGGCTGACATAGCAGTGGAGGCTCTGAACTGCTTGTCAGTTTGCTCTTCACACCAAGTACATTTCACAAGAGCCATTTGGGTGACTGGCACCTCGGCTTCTCCTCTCCGTGTGCTGCAGCACCTGGCAACAAGGGGAGTCTGAGACCAAGGTGTTCCAGATTCCTTACAAGGGATCTCACATAATAGAAATGGCTCAAGTATTAACACAATGAATGCTTCTTAAACTATTTTACCACATGCAAGGAAAAACCCTCCCAGATCTCTTGCAAATCAATCCTGAGAATCCATTTCTCCTGCTTTGCACCACAGTAGCTGAGTTTACAGTCCCAGGCCATGGAGAAGAAGGCAACCTGGCACAGCTGGGGGACAAAACAAAATTCCAGATGGGCTTTTAAAGGTCTCCTTTACTCACTTGATCTTGAAGTACAGCACAGACTGTCAAGTGCTTTGCTGCTCATCACAGCAGCTGTTTTGCCTTAAAGTGCCAAGAAAAGTCACTGGTGCTTCACAGGGCACACAGAGTGAGATCATCTCCATGGAGTCACCAGGGCCACCTTAGAAGGGACCACACAGCCAGGGGACAAGCTCTACCAACAGCAGAAGGCACACAGAGTCAGTCAGCTGGCTGATCCCAGAGCTGCTGCTGACAGCATGTATGATTTGTGTAGTTACAACAACATTTCTGAAGCCATCAGCTGGCAGCAGCTTACTGCCTATCAACAGCAGCGAGATGGAGAGCAAGTTCAGGAGCTACCAATGGCACTACTACTATTCATGGGAACTACCAGCCCATGAATATTCATGCCACTAAAACATGAATGAATTATTAATTTTTTTTTTTAAATTATGAAAATAAAAATAGGGGCTTCAAGTAACCCCAAAGCTTTATAAATGTTAATACACCAAAACAACAAACCCAGTGACCAAGAGGACTGTTTCACTCTATTTTTCTGGACCAGTGCACTTGTACTTCCTATTTTCCCTCCTCTTAAGGAGACCACCATCCAGTTCACTGTTTGGAGCAAGTACTGGTAGAAGTCACACACACAATACAGGATGAGGGAGATTTTGTTCAAACAGCTCACACTGTAGTTTTCCAAAATTTTCTTTTTTTTTTTTTTTTAAGTACAGCTTGGAAACAACCAACAAAGGCTCCAGTAAGAATTAAAGAGGCACACCAGTGATCAGCATGAAGCATGGGTAACCAAACTTTCAGATCAGCAACCCATTTTTGCCCCACATAAAACAGTGACAAGCACAAAGCACCAACATGTGTCTGCTGGGCACGGGCAGCACAGAGGAAGAGGGTCAGCTCCTAGTAGGCCCTAAAGCCAGTGACAATCACCTTCAAAATGTAGTGAGCAAGCCTGTGTTGAACTGACTAACAGAGCATAGCCATGTGGATTTATTAGGAATATTTCTTCAGAGCAATCCTAAAATACAATGGATGCATGCTTGGGCTATGGCACAGATCAGGCAACCTCTTGGGTTACACTTGCAGCTGTTTCCTCAGCTGTCACCAGCCATCTGGGAATTTCTCATGGACAGCAGAGGCTGCCCTTTCCCTGCTGACCAGGTCCCCCACCACACTCCTGCTCTCAGCACCTCACAACACATTCAAGGCACCACATAACAGAAGCACATCAGGCACTCCTCCATCAGCATCTTTCCAGGGAGAAATAAAGAAACTAAACCCTTCTCTTTTAGAACTGCAGGACTGGGAAAGAGTTACAGGGTTAAAGTGAAAAGTTTTGTCAAAGACTACCGGTTTGGGCTTAAAATTTGAGCAGAGCACGCCTCTGCTAGTCACCAGCCTAAAGAATAACATATTTAAGAGCTGCATGAGGGAAACAAACTACATTTCTGGGAGAGAAAGAAGAAAAGGTGGCTCAGCTGCAGTTCTCACCAATTCACAGGTTCTCAGCAAACTTTGAAGCAGATCCACACCGCCAGATTCAGTAGGAGAAAGTGAGTGTAAGAGACAAGGATCAAAACCAAACTCCAAATGGAATTCTCAGTTACTAAATGCCAGGTACAGACTTGAAACCCATTTCTGTATGGCCCTGAAGATATTCACTTGATCCTTAGCATGCCTCACATTTCAGGATTCTTTAATGGGTTACAAAAAGTGCAGATGTCAGCCCCATCCCCTTACCCAGAGCACACGTGCCTGAAAATGTGCAGCAATGGAATCCAGACCCCATCCTCTGGGAGCAGGCAGTGGATCACAAGTAAGCCACTTCAGCATTCCTCTTCCACTGGCACATTTGCACATGGCTCAGCAAGGGCAAACCTCGCTTTCCCAGTTATTTTATTCATGTTAAGCTTTCCCTCTTCCCAGATACCAATTGTATTTTAACATTTTACAACTGCAAGTCGAATTTACCAGAGGAAGGAAACCGATGCCTGCTCCCACTGTGCCAAGTTTCCAGTCACCTGGACTGTGCTGTGTTCTCACCAGCCCAGCATATCCCACAGGGGCTTGCCAAACCCTGGGATTGAGCACTGTGTGGTGCTCCTGACAGGCTTCCCTAATATCCACCCTCTCCAGGTATCTCTGCTCCTCGCCCTGCAATCACTCCTCGCTCGTTATCACAATCTAGGGAGACTTCCACAGCCATTTCCTTAGAGCAGCAAGGCCAGGAAAAACATTTTACTGAACTGTGCAACCTTCAGCAGCTTCTTGGCCTGCAGTTCATAAGAAAAGTTATCACTGGCTCATACAAAGATCTCTAATGCAGTTAAAATATTTCTGGCAGAGAAACAATAAAAAAATGAAGTGTTTCAAATGCCTGGCTAAATTTGCTACAACAGATGAGAAAGGGCTTTCTAAGCAAGTTTATCCATGAGATCACCGCTTCGTGGTGTACAGCACCACTCAATTAATCACAAAACTATTTGCAAGGACTTGGCAAAAAGAGAGGAACAACAGAACAGACCCTGCAGAACAGCTCCCCAACACAGGCAACACACACTCTCTCTCCATCCTGCTGCATGAGGAGCTGCTCAACACTGATCTCTGCATTGCAAAATACTTCTTGCCGTTTAAAGGAACTAACGATGCAAACTGGCTGTGTCCTTCCTCAAGTGGTTGCTGCTTTATTCACTACAACCCTCTGTTTGCACAGCACTTACAGTACTCATTCAGTTCTTTCAAATAAAAGATTTCATGGAGGGAAGCAGAAAAAGAGGTAATTCAGGTACATAGCGAGTGATTTATCCATGTACCTCTGCATAGGCAGCGTTCTTCCTCCAGTCAACAAATTTTATTCCTCCTTAGGAAGGATTTGACATGGACATCAAGCACAAACAGATTGCCCAGCTCAAAGTGGGAAGCACACAGGTCAAGGCACACTATCCAGCTCCAAATCACCATTTTCATTTCTGTTGTGGCCCCTGCAAAATAAACTTCCCTTTATATATTAAGGGTGAATTCCAGTGCTACCAGCTCTTGCTTTATTCCCCCAAACTCCTCATATCCCCCTTAGCCACCTTACACCCCACTGGGCAAGGATACACTGCCAGGACACTCTGACTTCAGCCAAACCCTCCAATAGTTCAGTTCTACTGCCAAAAAGCAGAGTCTCTAACTGCTGGTATTCAACAGCCTTATGGTATCAAAGTGCAGATAAGTCATCAGGGCAAGATTAAAAGGAACTGTTTTTTTTATATTGCCAGTAAAGAAAAAAAAAAAGCTTTGTGGAAGAGACAACTTACAGTCTTCAAATATGTATTTCTCTTGGTGAGCTCTGCCCTCGAATAGATTGTGTCAGTTCAATGCATCAGTGCATGCGAGATCAATGCAATCCTAAACTTTGTGTCTTCAAGAAGTTATCTTCCAAATCTGCCTGGGAATTGTTTAAGCATTACACACACTGAAAAAAGAATAAATCAAGCCTAACTATTGAAAACACAAGTAATTCATCTGGCAAGCTGAGAACAGAGACAACCGACCATGAATAATGCAAGAGGGGCAAGATCCAAAATATTCCGTTCAGTCTATTACCTGTAGCCTGGAGTGGTGATAAAATACTTGATTAAATTGGAGAGCAAAAGCTGTTCTGTGCAATTACTGGATAAATATTTCAGAGCAATTTTTCTGTTAAACATTTGGAATCCCCTTGCCAGCCTACATCCTACCCAAGGACACGAGGGGAGGGTTTCTACAAGAATGCCAGGCCTTTCCAAGGAAAAAATTTGAGAGGGTGAGGGATGAGCATTCAGGCTCACAGAAACCCAGCTCAAATTGCTGTGCCACTTTGCAAGTTAATTTTTTCAGCTGTAGCCTCAGACATTTTTTAAGAAAAACCTCAACAATTCTACTTGTGGCAGCAGGATTTTAGGTGCTGCTTTAGGAAAGCATCCTCCTCCTCTTCCCCCCCGGCCTGTTTTAGCTGCTGAATAAAATCAGAGCTTAGGAAACAGATATCACAGACCATTGAAGCCGCATTTGCCCGCTCACTTCACCTCATCACT
The DNA here is from genome assembly GCA_013400515.1 of Erpornis zantholeuca. Taxonomy (NCBI): domain Eukaryota; kingdom Metazoa; phylum Chordata; class Aves; order Passeriformes; family Timaliidae; genus Erpornis; species Erpornis zantholeuca. The sequence goes on along the minus strand of VZTN01035797.1, from coordinate 333,198 downwards.
GAGCTACCCAGCCATTCCAGGGAGCACAATGGGCACCACAACAGAACTGCTAATGCCACAGTGAACCACTCAAACCAGTTATGATCTGTGTTACTTCCATGCAATTTGTTTCGCAGAGGGACTGGGCACAGAGTTCTCTAAGCAACTTGAAATTCTGCATAAACCTCCCCCCACCTCTTATTTAATTGTCATTTGAACTCTAAGGGAGGAATTTCTCAGCACCCAGAGGCAAAGAGCAAACCTTGTGCAAAGAAAGGCAGAAGCTGGTGCAAGGATCAGCAGGTGAGCCCTGCCAGTGCCTCTGGGCACTGCCCAGATGTGATCATGGCATTCTGGGGGCTTTGGGGATGTTCCTGGAAAGCCCTGTACCTGTGAGGAATGCCACAGCAACCCTCAGCCTCCAGTTGGGAAAGGGAGGGGAATATGTTCACTAAAGCTAATCTTGGCTCTAACAAAAAGTAACTTTCACATTATGATTTCTTCATCCCATCTTTTCCCCCCAGCCCCAATACCTGGAATATATCTGGAAAAAGAAAAAGCTCCAATCCACAGGAACTTGGGTACCTTCAAAGGCATGACAGTGATAAAAACAAAAACATATTTCAGTGTGAAAAGCTGTCTTGGAGTGATTGGTAATTGCACCCAGTTTGTTAGAGGAGGAGAAAATGGGGTGTCCCAGCCTATCCTCCCATTCCCCACACCACTCAGGGTTTTCCACAACTGGGTCAGCTATCTCCTCAGCCTCTCTGGAAACCTGAGCTCTGATTCTAGACAAACTGCAAACCACGTAGAGGAAGCTTACCAAATAAAACACTGAAAATATCAGAAAGGTGGTCTCTTTAACATCCAGAGGAAACTGCAGGTCCTCCAAAGATAATTTTCCAAAATTAAAGGGGAAGGAGAGGAAAGGCTGGGAAACCCCATTTTCTCCTCCTCTAACAAACTGGGTGCAATTACCAATAAATCCCCAAATCAAAAGCACAGAAGGGAAAGGGGATAAAGCTTCAGTGTAGGAGCTCAGGAGCAGCAATTGATGCTGGGGTCAAGAGGGGGATTCACAGAGGTTAAACACTCAAGAGCAGAAAGGTAAGTTCTATCCACTTTTAGCTAAGGGAACAGAAACTGTTACTGATTTAAACAAGCCTGGCAAAACCTCCTTCCCCATTCTTTCTGGCTGGGTTTAGCAATGGTGCAACAAAACTCAGTTTTGGGAAGCGTGGCTTCAAATCCAGGCCATTTCGAGAATATTGAGCTTCAGTAAGTCAAGCCACCAGGCAGGAAAACTCATTAAGAAGAGTCAGCTTTAAATACATTCACCATTTCTACTTTATTTTCCTGAAATGCCACTTACATCCAGCAATGGGGTTTCCCTGCACTTAGGTACATCTCTCCAGCTCCCATAATCCTAACTCCCAGTTTATCTCTGAAAACACACAGCATGTCAATTGCTATGCATTTAACATACTTTCTGATTTATTTAAACCAAAGAGAATTGGAAAGAAGACATTTTTATGACTTATTCTAATTGAAGTTGAAATATAAATCTCCCAAGTCAAATGCAGCTACCTTAAGGGTACTTGATAGATCAATACTCTAAACACATTATTCATTGCATTTAGGTTAAGGAATGTAAAGCTGCTGCTAACCATAATAATAACTAGACATAAAAATTCAGTATTTGAGGGCAAAGAACGCCAACTTTTGAAGCTTCCAGAAGAAATCTGGAATGATGATCCTGGTGGATGCCTATCAAATCAGAGTATTCTGTGAAATACTGCAGACCTGACGTCTGACTTCCATAGAAGTGAAAAAGAAGCAAAAACTATTTATGGTTTTTTTCCATCAAGAAATAAGTCTGCTAAAGGTAACATGCACAAAAACCCCAGGTCTCTATGCATCCTTATCATAAAATACTCAAATTATTCCAAGCCTGACTTTTTAGATATTTTAGTCAATATTTTCCACTTGGCTTTACCTGCCTTGTGATAAAAAACCTAAAATGAATGCCTGTCCCTGGTTTTATTTCTGAGCACGGACAAAGGCAGGCCCCAGGGAGATCTCATCCAGGATGCTCCAGGGAATTGCTGCCGGCGCTGTGGGAGCACGAGGAGCCTGTGCCAGCTCTGCAACCCTGCTCATGCAGCCCACGCTGCCCCCAGCCAAGGCTGCTCAGACAGCCCAAGTGCTCCCGGCTCGGCACTGAACTCAATAGTGTTTTAGCCTGACTGGTTAATTAATGAATATAATGCATATCCCGGTGTGTGAGCTTGGAAGAAGAAAAAATTGCTGCTAGGAAAATTACTGCTATAGAACTTAGGCTGCTAAGGCTGCTGTTGCTGCCTGTGCTTCAAACTCTTGCCTTCAGATGAATTAAACAAATCAAACAGCCCAGCAGCTTCCTCTTTTCCTTTCTCTCTCTGGATGGTAGAAATCCCTGCTATAAACCTGACGAGCAAGACTTTGGGCTTTCTTTTATAGAAATTAGTTATTTAATAGCAATTCTAGAGACTGAACCTTGTGGTTTTTTTCATCTCAGCACAAAACAGCCTCAGAGATACAGAAATTCTTCAATTCTACCTGAAGACACATGTGTTCAGACCCCATCTACAAACAAGCTGAAATTCCCTGGGGTTTTGTTTTGTTTTTTAAAAGCAGGGGAGTCTTGCATTGTGGAAAATTAATGCAGCTGCTACCCTGCAGGACAATGAGGAGGCCAAGACTGGCTTGCTCTCTCCCAGAAGCCCAAAGCACTGTACACCAACTGCTGCAGGGAAGCATTTCCTGAACCAAACCAACTCTCAGCAGGTTTATTTTACAGGAGCAGTTTGCCAAAGGGAACAACAAGGCATGTCAGGATCAGAACTAGGCTCCCACGTGAAGCTGCCTCCACCCCAAGCCCTGCTTTTAGCCCATATTGCTCCCAGGTTAAGAAATCAGCAACTCCCCCATGGTTTGGAGAAACCACAGTGCTTTGCTAAAGCTGCTGTGGGCAGCACTTACACCACCAGCAGCACCAGCCTCGTGTGGCAACGCTTTATGCACTTTCCAGAGGTTACAGACCAAAACCTCAGCCTGTGCAACACCAAACTCCTCCTTTGGCACCTGCTCCTCTCCTTTGGCACCTTTATACCACACTTGACATGTCAGCATCATTTTGATCCTTGCTCAATTTTCACATAATTTGTCACTTCCAAGACACCTTGGAGCTCCGTGAGATAAGTCTGATGCAGAATCTTGCCCCAACATTACAGCCAAGAGGAAACCCAAAGAATCAACACCTCACCTCCCTTCTTGGGACTGCATTTTGAACAGGAACAAGCTTTGGCACTGCTGTATCCCTGACTCTGCTGCCAGCAGGCACCATCCACCTCACACCAGCCTGAAGTGTTTGCACAGCACTGTACCTCCAAGGAAGCTTTAGGGAGGAAGCCTCCCTGGAGCAGAGGATGCTAACAAAAGCAGATTGCATAAATCATGAGAGCTATAGCTATAAAAATGTCCCTTAATTTACTGTCTTCATTAAGGAGACCCCAGACTGTGCTGCTGGTGACAGGGGCTGCCTCCCAACTCCTGCCCATGGTGGTGCTCTGATGTCCTCTGCTTTACTCAAGCTCATCCTTGTTTTTCCTGCAGGCTGTTATCAGCTAGGTAAGGGAATCAATACAATCTGCTGCCACATAGCTGCTGGTTTTCCTGCTTGCAGCTGGAAGATGAGAATAACCTATCATCCCTGCTCACACCTGGGGTTGAAAACTTCTTTCTAAACAGAAATTAAGGCTAGCATTGGTGGAACCTACCCTAATTGAGCACCATACCACTTGCTGGCAGATCTTTCTTTGCATCCATTCTTGCTCCCCTGTGAGAGCCACACCAGCATCACCAAAACTGGTGGTTTTGAAGCCTTTAAACTCTAACTTAATACAGCTAAGAAAAACCAAGCATTCAAATACTGCATAGTAAGGGTTTAAGGAGTATTCTCTTCTCCGTGAAGGGAGAGCTCCTCATGTGAATCTTCTAACTTCCATAAAAGAGTGGCAAATTTTAACTTCCATGTGGAAATTGCCACAAGGGTGGGTCAGACCTTTGTTTTCTCATTGCTTAGAGAATAAACTATAAACACTCAATTCAATAAAAGCACCACTATTAATCTGGGGTGGTGGGAGGGGTTAAACTCACCCTAGAGACCAGGCAATACATCAGCACTCTAACAAACACAACAAAGCTCATTTCTTTCTCCTGAACCCCAATATCACTTTGTAATAAACCCAAATTGTCAGCCAAACTCATCTTTCCTCAGAAACTTGCATGCATTCTCTGTGAGTGTCTAATTTAAACCCTCCCTTAGGTAGGAGAAGGCTTCTCAACATTACAATGAGCAAATCAAAATTAAATCCTTCTTAAGCACAGCCACTGTTGTGCCCCAGACATCACCCCCTAAATGTCACACCACTACAAACAAACACAAAGCTCTGGCCAGCAGCTTTTCCCTACAACTCCAGTACCAGTGCAAAACCACACAAAACCTCTGGGAACTCTCCAGAGCGGAGTGTGAACACAGCAGGGCTTGGTAGAGTCACCAAGACCTGGGCTGGTATTCAAAAAAAACCCAAAAATTGAGAAACACACAGAGAAACTGAACTGAAATCTCATTATATTCTGTAGCAGTTAGTTTGAAAACAGTCTCACACTAATTCTGACATTTCTAAAGTAATTGCTCAGTGTAGATGCTGTAATATCACTGCCTGCAGGTGATACTGGTTCATTCCTGCAACCTCTTTGACACTCAGATTTGTGTTTCAGGCAGTTTTAAATCACACACCATCATATTTCATCTGCAGAGAACAGGCTTGAAGTCCAGCTGAGCAGAGAGTTATAGGAAAATAATTCTCTGCTACACATCATCAATAATGCACAGCCAACAGAGAGAGCCATGTTAACATACAGATGAGCGATAATCTAATTAACAGTGACCCTTTCTTCTCTTGCACTGCCTACAGGTCAAAACGTTTGAGTCGCTTTGAAAGGAGAGATAATGTCAAAAGTGGCTGTTTTGGGAAATCCCTACACCAAATAATGGCTTTAACCAGCCCAGTCATTCTGACTCAGACTGAAGAATTCTTGACGGCTGCTATGAATACAAACGAAGGGATTTCCAGTTAATGTGCACGGCACAGGGAAGCAAATCCTCATGATTAAACACCTCCCTTCTCTCTCCCTGCTCCACAGCCCCCAAGACAATTGACGCTCCGGGACAAGAACTCCAATCGAATTGTTTCTGAATTCACTGATCAAACCAAACGCGCTGACACCATCTGCTCCAGCCTCCTTATCCCATATGCAAATCCCTCTTTTAAGAAAGGAAAGCTACTTGTTAGCAGCTACCACAAATTCCGCTACTCCGGGGTGCTCGGGAAAGCAAGTGTAATCCTCTCTTTTTACGTTATTTTAGAAGGGGGCTGCTTTCGAGACCGAGGGCATCCCCCCGAAGCCGACATGGGGAATGAAGTGCCGGCTTTGCGCTGGCACAGCGACAACCTTGCCGCAGGAGCCTGAAGGTTATTCGGAGCAGCAGCAGCGCTGCGGGGCTGGGAACCGGGAGATACCCCGGCGGGATGATGCCTCTCCCTTCTGCTAAGGGAAGCGCGATGGACAAGGAATCCCAGCTCCCCTGGCATCGCGGTGCCTTGGCCGCGCAGATTTCCCCCGGGCGTAACCAGAGGAGGCTTTGAAATTAAGTTAAGGCGCACCTCCAGCCCTCGCCGGTGCGGGGGATCACCGCTGCTGCTGCAGGGAACTCCCAGGCCGAGCAGCGGCACACTGGCAGCTCCGCAGTCTCCTCGGCACCGCCTGCGTGCTGGGGCTTCCCCTGGCGCTCGGACAGCAGAGCCCCAGCCCCGCGCTGCGCTCGCAGCCGCCGCAGGGAGGGACCGGCGGGCGAGAACGCAGCGGGGGAGTCTTGTCATCCACTCCCCCGGGTCTCAGCAGACCGCGGCACGCCGTACCAGCAGATGTATTAATAGCTCTTTACACTCCTAACTCATCAATTTTCTGTTTGGATATTCGCTCCCAGAATGAATTGCTTTGCTCTAAAAGCAAAAGCAAGAAAATCCACAGAACAGCAGGAAATGAGCAAATAGAAGAGAGTGTTGACAAAGCAGGCGGGCGATTCGGGGCCGCAACAACTTATCCTCCCAAAAAGACGCAGAAATTCTTCACACAGAAGTGGTTTCCATATTTATATGGCATAAGATGGACCTCGAAAAACTAGGCGAAAAATTATTAACCCTTCAAGATCCTTGGCACTACTCACTCACCTTGCTAAACAAATAATTCTTCCCTGTGAAGGAGATGTATTTCCTTAAGTGCATGACCCAGAGTTGCACTAACACTGAGTTACTCCGGCAGAACTCATCCTGCTCCTTCTGCTGCAGCCAGATGCTTCTGCTGTAGCTATTGCTGCAGAATGAAATCGCTGTGATGTGCTAAGAACTCACTCTTTATTCTGGAGTAGCCACCAGTGGAACATCACCTATACACGTGTAGTGGCCTAGCACTGGAGCTAATTACAGAGGCTACAATAAAGACTGTTTTGGTTTGAGACAAATTTAGAGGCTTTTTTTTATAGAAAGTAGGTTGTAGTTACTTTCTTTTTAATTAGGTTTGGGAAAAGAAATATTTTTTTGGAGGAAGTGAAGAGGAAAAAAATTATTTAACAAACATGTAAGAAAAGAATAGTAATGAATATTATTGAAAAGTAAATAATAAAATTGAAAAGTAAGGAAGGGCAGTATTTTTGTTCTTTGTTGTAGTAGTTATTACTTTTTATAGCAGAAGAACAACAGAGAGGAGTAGTGACCTTGAAGCACAGAACTGCTTGAAAAAAGTTCTTCCGACTGTTTTTTTTCTTCTCCCCCCCTCTTAGTTTAAAGTTACAGAAAAGCATAAGATTCATTCTCTGAACATAAAGTAAACGATATAAAATACATCAAAAAGTCACTCTAACACAAGACCCAACACAGTTTTGGTTTTTTTTCCCCTGTTCCAATAGATGCCTTGTCCTTGAAAAAACTAAAATAGTCAAGCTTAAGAAATTAGTGTTTTTAACAACGTTCAGAAGTTGGGATGGGTAGGCAGAGTGCCTTAGTTCTGAAACACAAAGAGGGATTTTAACTCAAAAAATAAAACTTAGACACCACAATCTTTATACTAAACAGAAGGCTCTTGGAAATTTGTCTCTCTTGAACATTCATGCTCCCGTGAGAAGCCCATTTTTCCAAGAGGAGGTTTAAACGAGCATTGCTATTCCTACAGATGCTGTTCCATCAGACACCGAGGATGCACAGGAATCCCCTGGGCAGGGCAAGGGCCGTGCCCCAGACAGCATGCTCGGCTCCAGGCAGAGCGTGGCAACATGACCCCCTGGGATTGCATCAACTGCTGCCTTCCTGTGCAGCAACACACCCTACTCGCCAAGTAATCCATTCTACATTAACACTTGGTGTTTATTTGAGCTAGGTATCTGTTTCAACTAAATGCAGATGCCAGACCTACACAGCGGGTAAGGGTTTATGTTTACAGAACAACAACATTTTCACAAACACAAAACTGGGAAGTCAAGATTTCCCACCCCTGCACACCACTCGATTCTGCAAATTTTGTGAAGCACGTGAACATTCTTCACATCAGCGTTTGGCTCCATTTGTGAAGCTCAGAGGAACTTGCCACCCTGCCCAAGCTGGCAGCTCCACCACCTGGTATCTAAATTACATCCTGAATTTCTAGGGTTGAAGTTTTTATTGCAGACATTTATTGCATGTTCACGCTCAAACCACAGAGCTCGGCACCTCTCAATGAGGAACCCGAGCAGTTACAGGGAAGGAAATGGAGAATGCAACTTCTCAGGCCTCTTGCAGCCACAGCTCAGTGCTACAGGAAGGGGAGGGTGAAACCAGGTTTAAATGAAAGTGCAACATTTGGACCTTGAGTTATTGAAACAAAGTCATCTGGAAAATCAGCCTTCAGCTGCAGCCAAAACACAAAAGTATATTTCCCAATTTAAACTTGCTTGTTTATTAGACACAGGCATATTTTGCTCTCTGTATTTATCCAATATCCTGTTATACACTTCATTTTGCGAACACCCAGGGAGAACGGCAGGACACTGATAAATGAGTAAAACTGATAAGTGGGTAAAAGTCGGCTATATTTTGATACCACAGCCACAAAAAATTGCTTGGGAGGCAGGAAAGAAGCAGAAGACTTATAATCATTCTTCCCAAGAAATAATGTGTGTCTTTAGTGAAAAATTCATGTTCACAGCATCAATGAGTAAGAAAAATGCATATGCGCCACGATGGGATCATTTCTGCCTTTAAATCAGAGCAAAAGTAAACACCCTCCTGCCCTCGCTGTTCCTCAAGGCTCTGCTATGTGATTTCCCTAAAGCCAGCAGCTCCCAGGCTGGGGGAGCACTCTTCATCTGTGCCGAGGGACATTAACAGCGTGAAAGGAGAGGGGAAGGAGCACGGATCTGACTCCAAAGGTTGTGGCAGGCAGCAAACCTTCCCAAGCAACACCAGATACATCCACGGGAACCCCCCCAGCTTTGCCTGCAAGTTGTTCTCAGTGCTCTGGCACACTCACCGCCGAGCTTTGGAGCACGCAGAGAGCGAGGAGAGATCCAGTACCCGCTGTGTGCTCTCAATTTCACTGCCGCTCGGACGGCAGCGAACCGTGCTGCCGGCTTATGGAGGTGGCAGGGCTTGGAAGAGCAGGCAGAAATAAACTGATCTGCAAGCTCAGAGCAACCGAAAGGTTTTATTGAAGCTCTCTATTCGGTTCTACCTGGCTGCCTACACATGAAAACACAGCCCCTCCCTCGTGTGGTAAAAAAGGTGTAGCAAAAGCGGGAGATTCCCGAGCCTCCGGACACAATGTTCCAGTTTTCAGTTGTGTGAAACAAGCTACAGCCTCTTGTGACATCTCATAAAATGCTGTCTTCCTCATTTTTTTCAGGATTGCCTCGGAGGCAGAAATTCATTTAGAGAATCACCTGCCTTTTCAACTTCTAATTTTGATACTCATTTACAAAATCAGTGTCGGTACTGAACAACCTGAACCCCACCAGCACAGCAAGCACAGCCACAGCCCTGCGGCACGACACTGTTTATTCAGAGCTCACTCTTCCACCCCCAGAGGTGTTTCCAACCCTCTGCCTGGCACAAAACACTGGATTTCCCATCCAGTCTCAGGGAGAGGAAAAAAACCACATTCATTACTTGCAGCCCACACCACTCCCGCTGTAATTGTCTGTTAACAATTACACGGGCCACAGTTTTGAACTTGGTTTTATCCTCAAGTTCCAGATTTTCAGGAATGACGCGCAGGCAGGATGGAGAAAAAGAGATGCCAGGACACCTTCCCTAGCCGAGCAGGAGCCCTCATGCAGCAGGTGACGTACCTCAAGGCTGTGTTGCTCCTTCTCACCCCCGTGAGAGATCAGTGGTCTTCAGCAGCAGTGGAAGAAAAGCATTTTCCTTTGCAGAGCACAGCTGAACTGATAAAGCCACCAGAGAAAGATTTCAATCACAACAGCTAAGAAACCACCCCTAAAGACCTATTTATTAGAGATGCTGCAGGTTTCTGCTCAACTCCAAGCTCTGAGAAGCAGGCATGACAGACATCTCTTTGTTCCCATCTCCTATGACTATTTTTACATCACACAACTTCCCTGCTTGCTGTATCAGAAACTGGAAGTTCTTTGTTATTTCATCAGGGCACTTGTATTTCAGCTAAAGAGCAGCCTTGGAATTTCTCTCGCTCTCTGAATTAACCTCAGTTCCTTAAAGTTGTCCAGAAGGTGCATGAAAGCACCACTTCTAATATGAAACTGTTTTTTTTCAATAATAAAACATGGAGGTAGACATCTTTTCTGCAGCAAACAAAACACAGCAATGAAGGCTGTGATGAGAAAGTCCCAAGGAATGTCACCAATTGCTTTCCACGGTGTTTGAGACTCTGGACATCCCTAAATAGGGAAAGTCCTACTGCCACAACAGCCAGGGCTTATCCCCAGCAAAACCAGCTGAGGCTTCAGATATTAAAGTAATTAAAGCTTCCTGAGTTACTTCACAAATCAGAGGGCATTTTACCTTCTCCAGAAAAGCATCAAGAATGCAACATGAACACTTTCATGGGAAGGGGCAGAGGGAATGCAGGTATTTATTTGCATTATACTCAGAGCCATTATACTTCAATCACCTCAGTGTATTTAAGTGCCACCTGCTTGTTGTGAGCAATGCAAAGCAGGAGGGGTTACATCACCTTCCTGTGCAAGTGCGGCTTCTTCAACCACAACAGGCTTTTTTTTTAATGCCAACAAAATTCAAAAGTCTGTTCCAAAAAACCAGTCCAGAATTATTCTGTCTTTAAAATAATTCCCAGAGAGTTATTTGGTCAAAGGCCGAGTAAGCAGGACAACAGGAACAAGATGACCACAGCACATCTCTGAGGATTACAGACCTTTTCCTATCTCCTCAAATAGTGACTGACTACTCCCTGGAGCTGCCACTATTCTTTCAATCAAACCCAAGCCTGCTACTGCTCTGATATGACATTTTCTTAGGCAGGCAGTGCAGGAAAAAGAAACAAAGAACAAGCTGCTTTTTTCAAGAGCTATTTCCAGCATCTTTTTACTATGGTTTTAAACCGAGTAGCAAAGAAACTAAAATATTTCAATCAATAGCTGTGAAAAAGAACACAGCATTCTGCAGCAGGGAAGCACAAAAGCATGGATTCCTTTGGAAGTATTTACAAGAGATTCCTATTTCCAAATCTCCACATGACAGAGCATTCCAGGCCACGAGACATCCTTGTTAATGAAGCTGTGAGCTCAGTTAACTCAGACAACATCGCTATAAAGCTTGATTGAACATTTTTTATACCCATCATTAGGGAGCCTATCTATATCCATGAGTCTTTTGCAGGAAGCTCTTCAATTTGACCTCTCAACATGTGTGCAAGTCGATCCAGAGGCACTTCACACAAATTAATGACAGCTGCTGGCAGCAGCTGAAAGATCTCAGCCTGAGAGAGCAGAGGTCACTTAACCTGGAGAAGAGAAGGCTCCAAGGAGACTGTAGAGCACCTTACAGGGCATAAAGGGGCTATGAAAGAGCTGGAGAGGGACTTGGAACAAGGGCCTGGAGTGACAGGACAAGGGGAAATGGCTTCAAACTGCCAGAAGGCAGGGCTGGATGGGATATTGGGAAGAAATTCTATATTGTGAGGGTGGGCAGGCCCTGGCAGTACAGGGTGCCCAGAGAAGCTGTGGCTGCCCCTAGATCCCTGGAAGCATCCAAGGCCAGGGTGGAACAAGCTGAGCTTTAAGATTTGCTCTTGCTGCCAATCTACAGCTGTCCATACCACATCACCTTCATCTTTCCCACTGCTGCACTGGCATCCTCTTGGAGCTATTCCCAGGACCTATTACTCTTGGGATCAAGAGGTACCTCGAGACAGGCACACACAACACACAGGGTTTGAGATATTTATAAAACAAGTTGTGTAGAAAGGGAAGCACAGGAACACACACTGCATTATCCTGCTGTGGGTTTGTAGACAATTTTAGCAGTGTATTTGACTAACACTGTGCATTCACATATCCCAAGGGATGACTTTCAGAAAATAAAGTTCTCTCTTCATACATTTATGTAGGGCAGCTTCACAACATATGCTATCATCTCATTACGCTGGCTACAATGCAGCCAAAATCTCCAGTTCTCCTACAAAGATCCTGATTTTAGGGCATTATTTTCCAGCTGGTACAGGAACACTAACTTGCAGTGGAAAAGGTAAAGCAACACTTTTCACTTCTGCTATCAGCACAAAAAAAAATATTCAACACAGACAGCATGAAAGTGGTTCTTGTGTCATTTACTAGATCCTCGTTACCCCAATTCCCACAAATTGGGCAGTTATACCTGAGACAGCAGCAGCTCAGTGCAGTCCCAGCACTCCATTCCTTTCCTCCTTTGGAAGGCTTTTAATGAGGCTGTCTGACCAAGAGGAAAACCTTTCAGTGCCAAGTGACCTCTGGAAACCCCAAGGCAACGGTCCCAACTTTGGTGGAGATGCCCTTCAGCCCTGATAAACACCTTCTCAATAATTTTCTCATTAAAACACACAGAAAACAGGAACACCCACACATCGCATGACTGTGCCCCGAAGCCAAAGCTCAGCTTATTTGAATATTATTTTGGGGGAGGTAGTGTCTAATTATGCAGCTAAACCTGCCAGGAAGAATCTGGCTGCTATTTTTTTTTCACAGTTATGTACAAAAGGTCTCTGAAAGGACAATGGGAATTAGTCTGTGGCAGTAAGTTATGACAAAGTTGCTGATGAATTCAAAGAGTGCCCGACTGCATTTTCAACAGGTCCAGGCACTCCCTGCCTTCAGGCTCAGCCCCAGATGGCAAGAGCAGGTTAACAATAATCTCTGGTGAACTTGTTTGCCTGATTTAATAATACCTGTAATATCCAGCAGATACACAATCTTTTATGTTTGGGACAGGAAACAGCAGTGGGAAGAGCAAAGGTTATTCCCTTGTGCTGTATTCTCCCCTTCTTTCCATCAGCCCTGGAGTACAAGCATCCACACCTGCACACACACACAGTGTGTCTACATGACACAGGGAACTGGAAAACACCCTGGATATGCAGCTTGCTCCTGATCCACCACTCTGTGAGCAAAAGCTCTTTCCCTGATCCCTCTAATGGCCTCATATTGAGGCAGCCTCAGCAATTTCAGTTTTCTTTTCATTAGAGCTCAGAAAGCCATCCAAGCCCTTTCCATGGGATATTCCTTGGCTCCCTGGGGTTCAGCTGAACACAGAAAAAGCCAAGATGAAAACTATCTAGGGCGGTTAAGAATGATCCCATCGGAGGGCATTCCCAGTTTCCAGGGTGACTCACCCCTCCCTCCTGAAGCTCACTGCTAGCACAGAACAGCCAGCCACGGTCCAAGACACGCTCCTATAAGGTCAAAGATATCACAAGCCAATTTTTGATGCTGGGCAGCTGCTGGCCCAGCCTAATAACGATTTTTCTTGTAACATAATTACATCTCCTAATACAGTCACCTCTTCCCCCTGCAAGGGTTCATATAGAGCTGTTTGTATCCCCTCCTCCTGAGTCAGGAGATATTTCTCCAGAGAGTGCCTTTTCAAGAGAATTTTCATAATTCTATACAATAAGTGTCAGTAGCAAATAACACTGCAGAGTAGCAGCATAAGGCAAAAACACAGAGGTGGCACTTAGCCCATCAGCTTTGTCTCTGATCTAAGCAGCTTATAGAGAAGCAAGCCCTTCCATCTCCTCTCACCGTAACCAGGATGGATTGGGAGATCCACTGCATTCTAAGGCAGCACTAGTGCCATCCTCACTCTGCAGGTCTTTAAGGAGGAGAGCTGTGCCACACTTCAACCATTTCCCCTGTAGCCACTGAAGTAGGAAAGCTCATGTTTTAAGAGACAGAAATATTTCTGTCTCTGATTTGTTTGGAGAGATAAACTGCATGCAACAAAACACAAAAAAACCCCAGATTTGGAAACAGCCTTAGCACTGCCTTCTGTGTTTGGAGCTCTGGAAGGTTACCTTTGCCATGGAGCTCTTGTTGCTTTAAGACAGAAATAGAAAAACAGGCCTGATTACGCATTTTCTTCAATAAATAATGCAAAAAGCCTACACGCACTCCTGTGAAGGGAGATTCAAACCCAGGTCACTTCAGAAAATATCCCACCCGCTACAGACCCACTACAAAAACCCCAACTGAGCCACAGCTGCTTTAGTCCCAGCTAACCCTGAATTTACTTTATCATTACTGTCAACATTTGTAACAATTAACAACACACAAAAAGAACTTACAATACGAGTCATTATGGAAAGAGAATAATAGCCCAGGTTTTGGAAAGCAGAGCTCATCAATCCCACTGTTAGCAGGACTGATTGCAGCTTGGGTTTCACTACGTCCAATTCTGTGTACTGCTGCCTAAAAGAAATCCTTGCCCACTAATAAATCCACAGGGAATTATAAACCCTGGCTGTAGGAAGAGAGAGCAGATTATATTTTCCAGGGGCAGAGGGACAAGACACCTCAGAAGGGCTCTGGAGCCAGTGACACACGGAGCTGCTGCTGCTCCACATCCTCAGGGGAGACAGGGGATTACTGCAGGATGTTTTCATGAGCTGGACATTGGTCAGCGCCAGCATTTCACAGCTCTAACACGTGAAATAAATAGCCTGACCTCTGCTCCCTCACACCACCTCACACCCTGAAGGGCAAGCGCAGCGGTGTCGGCATCACCTCCCTCCACTTGGCAAGCATGGAAGGGGCACCACATCCCTGCTAAAGGAGCTGGAAAGGCTATTTAGGGAATATGAAAGGCAAGCAAAATGCTGGAGCAGTCCACTGAGGCACCTGCTTTTCACTGACCACCTCTTCTTTATTAACTGCACATTGAGCACCAAGTATTTCCTGCGCCAGCATCCAGGAGAAAACAGCCAAATCAGAGCAGGCAGAGTTCCAGCAGCACAACTTCAGTGAGCACAGACTCCTTGAGAGGTTTCCTCAAGCCGCACAGAGCCAAGAATATAACGCACAAAGCCCAGCTTAGGAGCATTTATGGCACAGAGCTACAGCACTCCCCCCCCAGCGCTGTGTGAAATGGCTTGAGGAGAGACAAACAGGACTGCAGGGTTTTTGTCAGGTTACTGACACCACGGGAAGGCAGAAGGCAGCTTTCTCTTTGGTTCACCAATTGAGTAATTCAGCGGTGCCTTTTTAACAGGCCTCAAGCTTTTTCAGAAGTAAAGCTCATTCCTTCCTAATTTCATGGTAGAATCCCCAGGTCCCCACTTTTTCTTTTAAATGACTCTTAAGAGCCTCGGCTGTTCTTGCTGGCAGCATATAGTGGAAAACATTGAAGGAAAACAATACATGATCTAATATAAAATTTGCTAAACCCCACAATTTCTAGGGCAACACCACGAAAAACAAGTCACCTCCCTTTTTCCTCTCAAATTCCAGCAGTTTTCAATCTCCATTTCAGGCAGGCTCAGTACCTTAACTGACCTGCATTTTCCAGCACAACAAATTTATTCTAAACAATTCAGGTATCCAAGATCCTGCTAATTACATTTCCCCCCCATACACACACAGAAAAAGAGGCTTTCTTCTTGACTCACAAGAGAGTACCAGATCCCATCTAGATTTGCCCCCAGGAGGATCCTTACAGTGAACTCATATTTCAAAGCAGCAGAGATGAAATAGCAAGATGCAGCACAGAAAACCCAACTGAGATCACAACTGGGCATTACACCACCTGTTACACTCTTCTGTGTTCCTCACATGGCACATCAGGAGCCAAAAGCAGCCAAACCCCCAGGCTGGAGGTGATGCAAGCAGCTGCTGCCCTGGATTGGAAGCCTTGGAATCAGCATCTGAAACTGGGAAGTTTTCATACCTTTTTCACTCCAGCTTTGTCAATGGGTAGCTTACCTACAGCTCTGCAAGCAGGAGATGAAGCCACTGACAGGCTGCAAAACCCTGCAGAAGGACTAAATACATTAAAGTCTCCACTGCTACACAGTAAAGTGTCATGATGCCTTAGGTTTTAACTTTTATATTTCTCAAATCCTGCACTGCCCAGTGTAACTCTGAAGTTTTCTGTAGCTTGTTAAATGCTGTTCTCTCATGCTCACACAGACATAACAAAACCTCTAACTTGCTCTCCAAGAGCACTCAGAACAAGAACTTTAAACCTTCATCTTGGGAAGAGGGGGGCAAGCTTGGGGGAAATCACATCCTTGGCTGGGTTCTGGTTGGTGAATTTGTGCTGATACCAAAGTGGGAAGCACTCGTGACCTGTCGTCCATGTTGGGATGCACGGAGGCAGGACCCTCTGGAGCCCAAAGTGTGCACCTGAAGGCCTTTCAAATAAATACCACCTTTATTCCTTTATTCCTGCCTAGTCTGTTTCTAGGTAGCCATTTAAGGCATCAGTCACAAGAGAGTGATGAGTATGAGCGCCCAGCACTGTTAGCTGTGCCTCAGCACCCCTCACTGCAGCTCAGGGCTTTCAGGGTGCCATTTATTACTACATGTACTCCATGTAATCAGAGTCTCTCGGCATGTTGCAAATCTCCTCCAATGATTTCTTTTATACAAACAGAAAGTAAGTTTGTAGGCAATCTGTTGGCTACAAAAGACCTCTTTCCAAGTACCTCTTTCCAGACTTCTGTATCTGCACTGCTGTGGGTACAGGCCCAGGGCAGGGCCCGTCCCCTGTGCTGGCCCTGCTGAGGGACCTCGAGGGCTGTGTCCAGCTCTGGGCCCTCCCGGCCAGAGAGCCCTGGAGGGGCTGGAGCGTGTCCAGGGCAGGGAACGGAGCTGGGGAAGGGCTGGAGCCCCAGGAGAGGCTGAGGGAGCTGGGAAAGGAGCTCAGCCTGGAGAAAAGGAGGCTCAGGGGGGACCTTGTGGCTCTGCACAACTCCTTGACAGGAGGGGGCAGCCGGGGGGGGTCGGGCTCTGCTGGCAGGGAACAGGGACAGGACAAGGGGAAACGGCCTCAGGCTGGGCCAGGGGAGGCTCAGCTTGGCCAGCAGCAGGAATTTCTCCAAGGAAAGGCTGCTCAGGCCTTGGCAGGGGCTGCCCAGGGAGGTTTGGAGTGGCCATCCCTGGAGGTGTCCCAGGGAGGCCTGGAGGTGGCACTGAGTGCTCTGGGCTGGGGACAAGGTGGGCATTGGGAACAGCTGGGACTGGATGATCCTGGAGGCCTTTTCCAGCCTCAACAACCCTTTCAAAACATTTTGGTTCCTACAGCATTTTGCAATGAATATTATTGTTTTAAACAGCTGCAAACTTTTTTTTCACAGTAGTAGAATGTTAAATACTTTATTTTAGAACACATCACACTAAATTCTCTACTGTTCATTCAGCAATGCCACAGTATTTTAACTTTTTGTCCACATGTGCTGATACAGGCACAGAGCAACGCCCAGGCAATATTATCTACTACGACTTGCACAACTCATGGCACTCCCAGAATCACGATAAGCCATCGACACTCCTGCCAGCACAGTGCATTATTCATCAGATCTTTTTCTAGATACACCCGCCCAACAACCAAAATCTCTTGCTCTCGACACTTCTCCCTGAATCTTTTGTTGAACTATTTCAAGCTGAGTTTTACAAAATTGGGAAGTTTGGCTAAAAGCACCTATTATGTGCAGCACTGTGTAAGAACTTAAAAGCCACAAGAAAGCACAGTAGAATCACACAAAATCAGTCAGAGCATCAAGAAAGCAGTTTAAGAGATGGAACAAGCACTCTTTAGACATGCCCCACAGCTCACACAGGTGAGCAATCAGTTCCCCAATTCTCTTCTAGAACATTCTGCACACATGGAAAGGTGTAGAGGCTCCTTGGCACAATTCCTCTGCAAAGCCTCGGACTTTCCACCTATCCCACCCAGCAATCAACATGACCTTGGCAATATTGCTTCTCATCTCATCCCCACCCTTTCCCTGCAGAAAGAAGACAAGCTTCCAAAGGATAGCAGGTCTCCCATGTTAGCCAGAAGCAAAGTGCAGAGACTAAAGTATCAGCTATCATCTCTAAAATATGGGTCACCACAATCACCTGAGCAAAAAACTTCCTAGCAGGTGGATTGGGCAAAGCTCAAGGAATGCAAAAAGCCTTTCCCACCCTTTTAATCTGGGCATGGAAGGCCAAAGTGACTTCAGCATCCTGTTAGGTCACAAAGCTAATAAATAATCCATATTTGGAGAAACTTCTTATGCAAACACAACTAAAAAAGGAATGAGGTGAACAAAATTCCTTTCTCTCTCTAGGAGAGGAGAACAAAGTTACTCACCTGTGGTCACACACCAGGTATAAATATTCCCCACTTTTTGGAAAAGCCTGTTCTGAGCCCTCATCACCTCCCTCAACATCCCAAGCTTCTTCTAACTTACTATTTAACCTGAACTGGGGAATACAACCATATGGGGGGAGGAATAAGCAACAAAAGCAGCAGAGAGGAGTGCTTGAAAAAGCTGCCACCCCCCCAAACAGCGACTGCACGGAGGGGAAGGAAACAGAGTGTTCTCTGTGGCAAAGATAAACACTCTGTAATCAGGGCAGTAATGACACAGGGAAACAGAGGGATGGGAAGAGTGGTTACAGCCTAAACAAGGAGTTACAGTCAGGCACAACAGGTACAACACCCAAATGCAAAGTTAAAGGATCTCTGGATTAAGGCACTTTCCAAGCAGCCACAAAACCAAAAAACTGAAGAGATTATAGAGTTCCTTCTGAGAAAAAGGACAGAGGGTGAGGGCTGCCCCCAAATCACCCAGGTTTCTTCTAGGCTGATGGCCCAAAGCCACACTCATGCCATGACACTGAGCTCACACTGCTTTGCCACAGGCTTTCACAAGGGCCTTCGAAGTTCAGAGCTGCCAAGCAAAAAAAAAAAAACAACCAACCAAACCAAAACAAGATGTAATCACACAGTTATTTCTACACGTTCCCAGAAATATCCCAACCTGGTGCATCACACAGAGGCTTGCTATGCAGCCAGTGAGGTGTAATGCCAGGGGAGTTCAAAGTCTCAATTTTGAGTCCTCCTTTAAAGGTCAGAGATATTTACTGTTGATACCAAAACAACATTAAGGTGCCAACTCTCATCTCAAGCCACACTCAGGATCCTTCATCACTTAGAATTAGGGTAGTGCTGCATGACTGACTCCCACTTCTGAGATACTGAAATTTGTGACAACTTGTACAGAGTCCTACAAGAAATATTGACCATGTTTCTCTCCTTGAAACCCTTTCCTCAGCAGAAACATTTATTGAAATTCAGGACTGGCAGGAAACCAGAAGCTTGTCTGCTTTTCAGTGCTGACAGGAGCTGTGTTGGTCTAAGCAAGAGCTTATTTCCTGCACTCTCTCCAAAAACCTGGCAGCCATCAGGTAGCTAGGATGTTTCCACCCCATTCAAGAGGTGGAAGGGTGTCAACATTAAGATTTTTCAGGAAGAGCAGACTAGGTTACAATGCCAACAGAAATGAGAAGGCAGCATGTCAAATTGGGTGATGTGGAAGGAGAGAGGGGGGAAAAGGAATCACTGCTGTCACATTCAACACAAAGGCCACAGGAACACAGGTCATGGCATGTGAGTGGGAAAATCATCACTGAGGGAAATGCAGAGACTGAAGAGACCAAGATTTACTCCAGTGCAGCAGCTATTTGGCACAGCTGTAGAGAAATTATCAAAATTAAGGCCCACTAGGCTCAGCTCAAACAATCAAGAGGTTTCTGCTCCTGCTGTTTTGGTGAAATAAACAGATTAAAAGGTTGGGGAGTTACTGAAACATGCACATTGAAAACAGCTAACTGGAGGCTTTGCTTTGTGTAGTTACCAACACAAATGTTTACCACTTGCCAAAGTATTCCCATGCAAATATCACTGCAGGATTTTGCAAATAACTCTGGCTACGAGCTGAACCTGACTTTGGCTCCCATCCTCCTACCTGAGCACAGGCTCCCATCACTAACCTGTACAGTCATTTCCATGAAATAAACCACATCAGAGGACTTGAACAACTGCCCAGGAGAACCCCTTTGTAAAGAAATGAAGTGGAAATCATGACCAGCATATCTTCAACACAGAAAGTGAGAAGTAAAAGGAAAGAAAGCAGCAGGGTGGTGTCACAGCTAAATATTGTTTGTTTATTGCCCTGGAGGGGCCTTGGCTCCAGCCACCCCAGTGGTTCCACCAGGAACACTTTGCTGCCTCATTGTCTAAACAATGACAGAAGCCACTGGATCCAGTCAGACTTTGCTCCCAATAAAGTCTCTTAAGGGACACCTAGTGCTGCAAGCCACTCAAGACCAGACCCTCAACTTCCTTGATCAAAATGCCTCATTAGTTCCCCATGTCCCTCCTTGGAAAGGCACAATCCACCAAACAGAAGCAGTTCTGGAATCCTACCTAAAGCCTTTATGTCATTTCAGGCTATTCATAATATCTGACGAGAGCTTCCCCACACAAAGGAAAAATTACATGAGGATTTCTTTTTGATTCAAAGTTCAGCCATCAATTAAGCTGCTAATAGACAATTGCAGAGTCTCTCTAAAAAGCCCCCAGCATCCAGGATCTCAGAGTAACTCAGCATTTAACTCCACAGCAAGCGGATTCCAGCTTTTAAAAGCTCTAGGAAGTCTGTGGGGGAAAATAATTAACCAAGAGTTTTCTACATGGGGACAGAAGCAAGAAAACAAAGCCAAATCAGGGCCACTTTGGTCCAGAGCACCTTAACTGAAGAATTACATCAGGCTTAAAATCGTTGAAAATTCCAGAGGCTTAAATTCTGAATTTAAATTCTTAAATCCTGACACCACAGCTGATTCCTCGCTCAAAATTAATTCCTCATTAGAGATGACCAGCTGCCATGAGACATGAAAAAACTCATTACAAGCTATAAGAGCTGGATGCTGCAGGACTGAATTCAATCTCATCTTTAAGAGATTTTTCCTTCAGAAAGCAGAAGCTCAAATTGTAAGATTAGTCATGCTTACAAAAGCACAGGGACAGCTCCACACACACTGCTGAAAGGGAAAGCCCAGGCTACACAGGGAGAGTGCTCCAGGCTCTCCCAGACAGGAAAAAGCCTTGCCCTCAGCAAAAAGGAGAAAACAGGATTTCAAAACCCTTTGGATGTATTTGAACCATTAATAATGTTTTTTTCTCTATCAAATATATGATTTAACCAACAGGTTTTCTTTCTTGCCTCATTTTTTTTATTTTTGTAGACATTTGTGTTTCACAAGTGCCCCAAATCCTAGATAAATTGCCATTTCAAATGCTCTCTGTGTGTAGATATATGTATATAAATTTAAATTACCACTCAAAATACTGTGTGTGTACACACACATATATATATCTCTGACATGAAGGCTGCAAATTTGCAAGTTCCTTTGTCATCATGTTTTCTATCAGCTCGGATAAAGGAATTCCCTTCACCTGGAGTGAATTATTAAGGCAAATTCATTCCAAGGGAAAGGCAGAGCGGGTTTTGGTCGGTCTCCTAACATTTGTTTTCTCTAATCATCACAGTGTTTTCCAAGGCTTTGCAGGGAGGCACTGCACTCATTTCCCAGTGTTGCAGCCCTCTGGCTGCACTGGGAAGAAAGAGCACACAAGGACATGAAAGAGGCTCCAAGCTCAAACACCCAAAAGACAACGCTGCCTACATCTGCACTGCTGTTTCATCCATCTGCCACCGCCTGTCTCCTGCCTCGCTCCGTTACCTCAAAGGAAAGGGAAATTAATTACTCCAGAGCAAGCAAGACTGGATGTGTCAGAGCTCCTAATGATGTGCAGGTACCCTCCACACCAGCGTGCTCACAAACAAGCCATCTCACAGCCAAACAGGGCTGGGGGAAGTAAGTAACACACCCAATTAAGAGCAGATGAAGGCACTTGTTCTCGCCTTTAAGGAAATGTAGTTCACTTCCCAATTTCCTAACGCATAATTACACCTGGAGGTGCTTACTGTCACTCCAGATCTGTCCTCGCAGTGCATTTATTGTGGCAGCTCCATTTACACCAATGGGCTTAGATTTCCAGTTTTGGGATGTGTTTTTCCAAGTGCAGGGGATTACAAGAGCGA
Organism: Erpornis zantholeuca; assembly: GCA_013400515.1. Classification (NCBI taxonomy): domain Eukaryota; kingdom Metazoa; phylum Chordata; class Aves; order Passeriformes; family Timaliidae; genus Erpornis; species Erpornis zantholeuca. The sequence goes on along the minus strand of VZTN01035797.1, from coordinate 311,463 downwards.
TCAAGCCCTCACACTCCCGTTTTAAGGCTGATTCTGCTGGGTTAAAGGCTTGCAGTCAGTAAGATGTTTCATTAGAGGAGGCAGAGCTTACATTGATTTAAAACTAGCAGGCCATTCTGATGCCTTATCTGGCTACCTAGAAACAGAAGCTAGACAGGAATAAGGGAATAAAGGAGGGATTTATTGGAAAGGCCTTCAAAGGTCACACCCTGGGGGTCCAGAGGCTCCTGCCCCAGTGGATCCCAGGATGGATGACAGCTCATGAGTTCTTCACCCTTTTATAGGTTTGGTCCATTTGCACATCAGCATCAATTCACCAATTAAAACTTTAGCTAATGATGGAATTTGCCCAAGCTCTCCCCCCTCCCCAAGGTGAAGGTTTGCACTTTAGGGCCCAGGAGGGTCTGGGTGTCCTTGGAGAGCTGGAGAGGCTTTGTTGTGTGTGTGTGAGCACAGGAGAGCAGCAGCCAACGAGCTCCAGGGAGTGCAGAGTGACACTGGGCAGGGCAGGCTTGGGAACAACAGAAAAGTTAAAACCTAAGGCATCAATTGCAATCAGTAATCCCTGCAACAGCAGCCTCCCCTCAAGGAGGGCTGCCTTGGCCAGCAGTACAAACACAGTCTTTAAACAAAGCAGGGCTTCAATCCGACCTTCCTGTGTGTGCTGGAGCACAGATACCACCCCTAGCAACAACTCCAGCAAGGAACATTTCTGTCCTACAGCCCGAGCTGGTGCTTTCTGCAAGGCTCAGCTTGGCAAAACACTTGCCAGGCACTGGAGAGAGGTTAAAGAACAAAACAGAGCAAAAAAATGGGGTAAGCATCTATCAACTCAAGTCACTTACAAAACAGACCAGCTCATCACTGGCCTTGACTTCACCCTTTCGACAGTTCAAAAAACTCCCAAACAGGATATTCAAGTAAGGCTGAGCAGCCAATGACAGGAAATTAATTTTATATTCTGCTACAGGGAATGAGGCAGCTTCTTTCCAGCTGAGAGCATGTAATTATTTGGCACCAACTGGCTCCATCTCAGAAGCTACGACAGCAGCTGCACAGCCCCTTTTGGTAGGGTAAGTTTATTTTTCCTTTGTCTCAAATCTATTGGTTCTCCAATTCTACCAACTGCCTGGAGAAATACAAGCTCCCAGGAGGATCTGAGGCCACGATGACACGGAATTCTCTTCCATGCAAATAATTTTGCAAAGCACCAACTCCAGCCACCAAAGGACAGGGCAAGGCAAGCACAACAGCACAGTCCAGGCCGGACAGGACCTTTAGGACACCTGAAGCTGTTTTCCTCTTTTACTCCAGCATTAACGTGGAACATAAAAGCTCAAAATATCTCTGTCAGACTCTGGAAGGAAGAACATCTGTCCTTATCCAGGGATGTGACAAACGGATGGTGACCACAGCTTTTATCTCCCCAAAGCAGCGTGAGTAAGTTAAAAACTCAGAACACCCCATTCTTAACTGTCCAGTGAAGGGCAATTGAGTCTACTCATCTGCTTTTATACAAATATTGTTCCACTGTAAGACCTTCATTTTTTAAAATAAACACTGTTTAGAAGAGATTTATTGACAAGAATTATCATTACTAATGAGATGTGACCAATGACAGCAACATCTCATTATTCCACATATTGATATCATTTCCAGAGCAAACTTCAAGCAAAAATCTTTGAAACTAAACATTTTTTCTCTTCAAGATGGAGACTGAAATAAGGCTTCCTGTCCAAGATATTTAGAGATACCATTATTTTTCCAAGCTGCTTCTAATGAGTAATTTGAGGAGGAGGCTGTTTTTGTTTTGTTTTCAGAATCACAACCAGTTACGGCCTCCCTGTAAAGGAGACAGAGGAATTCTCTCTGGTGCCAGTATTTCAAAAATAGGCAACTTGCATAATCTTAAAAGCATTTATATGGAAGCTCTCCTTCAGAAAGAGGCCTTTGATGATGCTGTGGTTTTGACAGCAAGATCCTTATATGGATTCAAAGCACACAAAACATTTTATGCAGAGCGTGATTGTAACGCTGATCACTAAGAACATACTGAATGAATGGAGACCAGAACCAAAAGATTCGTAGAGGCTTTGGGGTTCCTAACTTGAAAGTTTCATACCAGGGATACCAGAGGACCTTGACAGAGCTTTTGTTTTTATTTAAGCACACGCAGTTTTCCCAAGAACACACTCCCTGCCAAAGGAGCTCCCAGCCAGGGACGCTCCCAGTGCCTGGAGATCAGTAAGGAGTGACCAAGGATGAGGGGTTTGTGCTGTTCTGCAGAAGCTGGACACCAACCCCAGAGAAATGGGCTGCAGCACACGTTTCCTGAGCATTTATAACGGCGGCAAGATAAAGAAGTGTCATTTCTAAGAAGCAGCACCAGGGTGAACAGGGTGTTACATCAGTTAAGCAGTGCCCTGACAGCATGACAGCGAACCCTTATTCTGCTAAAGCCACTCAGCACATCCATCTGCACCTAATCCTTCCTTTTCCCACAGCCTCCTATCCATGACAGGCTTCCCATGCCTTTCCATGGCTGAGAACCACATGTACACCACACAGAGCTAAGGGGAACAAACTTCTGGCAACAAACCCCAGAGAGCAGCCCCGATATTCCAATTTCTGTTTAGCCTGAGGAGGAAAACGCAAGCTGAAGATTTGGTGCATTTGTTGCACATCAGTTGTGCTTCTCAAACCTCTAGGGAGAAAACCAGCTGGAAAACATGAGCACAGGCACTAGGAAAACACCCAAGGTGCCTGTAGAGTCATGCACTGTAGCTGCTTGTGCTTCCCAGGGAGTGCTCCTGATGGGAAGTAGGACAGCATTCCCCATGTTCCTAAGGGCTCAGAGCTCCCATGCCAGGAGCCAGCACAGGGTTCCTCTAAAAGCAAACTGAGGAAAAAGGAAAGCTCAGTCTATGCTTTGATGGGCTCCCAACACCAGCTCATTAAATGGTCAAAAATTAGGTAACAAAAAACTGTATTCAGAACTGCTCTGGAGAACTTCTGGATTTCCATTATATTCTTGTGCAACAGTACATGAAGCTGCACTGAACAGCGGATCAAGACTGCCATAATTAATTTCACTTGTCAACAGTTAAGATGTGGACATATCCCATCTCACTGAAATGAGAAATGTAATTTACATTTCTTTCCTTTGTCACCTGTTAAATCAGAGACTATGCATTAAGCAGGATTAAATTGTGTCTTTTTCACCAAAAGTAACATCATTATTATAGCCACAGGGATTCGCAGAGGAAATCCATTCTCCACAGGATTTTTTTCTGTGAAAATGATGCTAAGCATTTAAAAATTATCTATAACACATAGGTGTTTTGCATAAACTTCCCTGCCTGGGTACCAAATTTGAATTGGAGAGCTCCAGCAGCACTCAGTAGTAAAATCTGATAAATCTTTTCTGCCTATTAGGAGACTATTTGTATGCATGGCAACCTCATGCTGCAAAAGGCTCTGTCCTGTCTCAAAAAATGCCCCAAAACAACACTTGCTTCCCCCAAACTTGGAGACCACCTCAGTCTAGGAGGTTTCTAGGAGCAGCAGAGGAGGAAGGAGAGCAAGGAGCAGATCCACAAGGTTAATTCCACAGGATCCTCCTGGTTGAAAGCATCTGCAATGTTCTTGGATGTGCCAGGCTTTTTATTTACAGCCGCTGCAGGAAGGCTGGACAGGGACAACACAGGTACCAGAATTTCTGCCTCAGAAACCCAGAGAGCAGCTGATCTACAGCAAAAGGCAAAAAAAACCAGTCAGGATTTCCATCCATAATGTAGGGAAAACCTGTGGGGTGGAAGCAGCTGTGGTTCAGGCACTGTGCAGCACTGTCACGTCACTGCAACTTTTCTGTCTCTTAGATGACTCCATTACTCAGAATGCATCTGTTCCCATTAGAGTGTAAAATGTCTCAGTGTGACCCCTGCACAGCTCTTCATGGCCACACACATCTGTTCTTCCTCTGCTCAGCCTTCCCATCGCCCCAGCACAGTAACACACCCCCCACACCAGGCCAGCTATAAAATACATCCATCAAAAGAAGAAAAGCACTCTCCAGCTGGCAACTGTGGCCTCGCCATTTAGTCCACATGAATTTCTAGGAAAGCACACAAAGCAAAGTGTTTGAAATAGCTTTCCTACTTCCAAGGTGCTGCAAAGAAAAAAAATAAAACCCTTCTCCCACACAACTCTTCTGGCTACTGCAAAATCCTGCTAAACCTGAGTTAGGCTGCAGCCTGAAGCCAGCAGGGAGCACTGACAAGTCCTGCAGAGTTCCCAGACCACCAGGACAGCCTGTGCTTCTTGAGGGCACTTCTTGAAGCATCCAACCTGACAGCTTGTCTCTGCATCTCTGTCCAACAGCGTGGTAACTCCCTGTAGTCACTGCCCATCACAGCACCCTCAGACACACCTCTGACCGCTGCCAAAAGACTGGAGACCTCTGAAGAGGGACTAAAAACAAACACATCTGGGAAAGCACAGTTGTCGTGAGCACAGGGGACAACAAAGAGGTAAATAAGGCACCCAGGAGCATCAGCCCAGCAGGTCAGACTCTGCTACCACTGGGGCATTCATGGGAATGCTCCCTCTGATTCTCCAGGGGTTTTTTAAGCTCTAAATACCATTCAGTCCCTAGGCTGAGTCCTGGAATGGTTTGGGTTGGAAGGGACCTTAAAGCCCATCCAGTGCCACCCCTGCCATGGCAGGGACACCTCCCACTGTCCCAGGCTGCTCCAAGCCCCAATGTCCAACCTGGCCTTGGACACTGCCAGGGATCCAGGGGCAGCCACAGCTTAATAATCCTGATAAAACATGAAGCTGCCAAATTCATATTCCACATACAAGCCACATCCAACATCATCTGGCTTTGCAGTCATGAGCAACAGCCTTGTTGAACAGAGCCAGACTCACACCGCACTGGTCCCAGGCTGCAAATTAAGCTTTTTACAAAGCGTTCAGGATGGCCCTGGCCAAGCCACAGCCCTCACCCAAATCACAACAGTTCTGCCAGTAGAATTTATCCCAAAGATTATGGTAATAGCAGGGGGAGAAAAAGGAACAGCAGCACTGAAAACCAGAAATCATGGTCATGTATTAATAAAATTGAACCAAAATGCTCTCCCATCACATGAGGAAAGTATGTTTGGCTCCTGCCTTGTATTTCAGGAACCCCTCTGTTGCAGCTTTGGTAGACCTTGATAGAACCTCCAACAAAACCCAGAAACCAAAGCTGATGAAAAAGCTTCTCTCCAATCATCAATACCTACAATCCTCCACTATCTGTTCAACACACACAAGGGGAAGCACAAGTCTCTACAGCCTCACACTATTTACAGACACACAAATCTCTCTACACATTGATAAAAGTCTCTGATTTTGGCAAATTTGCCAGAGATTAGGGCTGCAGGGGGCTAAGGCAGGACACCTCCTGCCTGCCCTTCCCATTGCAGCCAGCAGCCTTGAGGAGAGGCCCAGGCTCACCTGTGATTGCTGCTATTACACAGACTTCTACTGCAGATGTCTAATCCTGATCTTCATCAAAAAACTACTAAGAAATCCCTTTCTATTACACTTACATATGTTTCCAGGGGCAGGGGAAAAAATCCCAGACAGTGCCTTGCAGGTGCATACATCCTGCCCCAGATCAGCAAGATCTACAGACCTCAAAATCCCAAGGAATAATTGACTGGCGCAGTCCCAACACGCACACAACCACAAGAGTTTGCCACCACCTTCCTCCATGTGTTTGCCTGCAAACAAATTGGGCATTCAAGGGAAAGTATGGAGCAGGTGAGCTTGGTTCAATCAGCTCTGTAACAGGTATTTGGAATCTGTTCTCCAGAGCTTGCTGCCAGCTTTATGTGTACATTTAACAATTAAAACTGTGTGATCTTTCAGGTGATAAACACAGTTCACACACCAATCCCTCACAGCAATGCCAAACTGGTTCTTAGCTTATGAAGACACAGGTAAGGTTCTCCCAAATTTAGCCTTTGGAGGAAATAAACTTGGGGGAGCCTGAAGGAACTAAGTGCACTTATTTGAAAACCACCCCCATCTGCTTCCTAGTAAAACATTTCCCTCTCCTGAAATCAGCATGTGAACTGTGTTTATCACCTGAAAAAGCACACGAGTTTTGCTTCCATTTTGAACAGGTCTGATACAGTCTGTGCTCAGGGTTTTAGTGGAGTTTTTTCCTCCCTGATATGTCTGTCAAACTGAACAAACTGCTCACTTTGACCTGAATAAAGCAAAACTTATCCTACCCCATCAGGGATTCCAGCCTGAAACACCTCAGTAAGGAAAGATAACAGCAAAAGAAAGAAAACCTCCTGTGTTTGTAAACTAGGCATTACCCATCCCAAATACAAATGTTGTGTTACTAGTGCCAAAACAGACTAAGGAAAAAGAAAACCACTGTGTATCTGTAATGTCAAACCCCAGTTTAACACCAGGACAGCACTTGCAGTTTGCTACCAAGAACTTTTATTTTAATCCAACTCATGCATTCGTATTCCCACCTACTGCCAAAATCTATCACACAAGTGAGGTAGAGAACAGGTAATTCTCTAAAGCATGGGAGGTTTGGGGGTTTGGTTTTTTTAATCATTCAGAACAAGTTCAGGGAACAGAACTTGTCCCAGATACTTGACCTACTACAGAGTATCAGCCAAGGCAGCCCACAAACCTAGCAATAAATTCACCTTAGACAAGCCAAAAGCATTCAGTCCATCAGATATTTGGGAGTATTTTTTGCAATGTCAGAGAAGAACAGACAAGCTGTAAGAGACAGACTACCACCTGAAAGGCTTCTTCGTGAATTCCACCCCTAACACTTGAACTGGTTAGGGAGGAGAGGCCAGAGCTCACACTGAAGGCTCTGTGTGCTTCCACAGGCTGAAGTGGGTGCACAAATGGTTTCCTGCTCAGTCACAATAGCACAGAACCGAGCCAGAAACTCCCCGTTACCCCAAATGTACACCTGGTACATAAATACAGGCCCCACCTACAAGTTCAGGTGATCCACAACAATGCCAGCACACTCCCTGAATAAGCAGGTCAGGGATGTGCCAGCAGCAAAGGCAGGGAGGGTGCAGGCAGGATTAATTGTCATAGTACTCAAAGGTTCTACAAACGGCAGACAAATACTCATCCAATAATGCCATGAATGTAAATCCATCCTCCTGCACCAGTCCTCCTGCTCTTGCTGTTTATAGCCTCCAGCAGAAGCCATGGAACTATAAAAGAACTCCCTCATTACCACCTGCTCAGCCTTCAGTAAACTGAATATCTTCAAAAGAGGAAAGAAAAATCCACCCCGAAAATGTACATCTTGCCAAACTGGCTCTGGCTGACGTGTGAGATATTCCAACCAAACAGTCTCACCACAGAGAATGCAACTGTGCCTGGGCTGAAGGCAGGGGGAGGAAAGCAGGAGTCAGTCCTAACCCAGGAAAGATGAATTTATTTGCCATTTTCATTGAGAAAAAAAAAAACGTAGATATGAAATTTGTTCTAAATCATCTGCAGGTCAAACATGAGGAAGGTGAATAGCTTGATGGGTAAGAGTCAGGGTGCTGTAACCCAAGATGTTTTCTACCCAGCAAACACTCCTGGCAGGGAAAAATTCTCAATTACTTTCTCCTACTGGCTTGCCTGAATTGAAAAAAGGAAAAAAAAAAAGTGGTGTTTTGACAGTCCTTCAGAGGAGCAGATCATCAGCTCCTTTCAGTGTTCAGAACTTACTTAGCAGCCATCTCAGGCACTGCTACAGCCTGAAGGGGGACAATTATGGTGATAATTCCCCTGATTCTGTCTAAATGCCCACAAAAGGAACACTTTAAATAAAAGCTTTCACTTGGGCAAATATCCAGCCAGTTCCTCAGCAAGACAGAGCTCTAAAAAACAATTCCATGATGAATGTGAGTTGTTAGACAGAAATTTTCCTGTACACTTAAAACCCCTCATGCAAAAAGCCAGAGGCCTATGATGAAATGAACTGCTCCCCTCAACTTCATTCAGAAATGTCACAACAATTTCCCTTATTAGCAGATAATGAAAAACCTATACAATCCCATCTCAACCATAATCATTCATACTGCCTTTTCTATTACTACTCAAAAATTGATCAGTCACTGCTAACCTTAAAGAAATGCAGATGATTGCTGCTTTTTTAACAAATACCACTTATGTTCTCTCAAATAATTTTTCAGTCATGCTTCCCAATTAACAGGAGGATACATCCAGTGTAGTCAGAACCCTTTTGGATTTTGATGAAATTTTTCAAGTTATTCTCCAACCACACTCACAGCTCACGCCTTTGATGAAACTTTAAGAACAGGTATTTTGGTTTTGCCTTTTACATGTTGTATAAAGTGCCCCAGAAGCTCCTGGCCATGAACAGACACTGAAACTTGAATCAATGATGATACTCAACACCTCTTAACACATCTGCTAGAGCTGAGACTTTACTGCCCAAGACTTCCAGGTTTTTATTTTCATTCTGGTAGACAAGAGGGTGAAGATCAGGATGATAAAAAAGTGAAGAGAGGAACAAACAGATGCCAGCAGAGAACAAGTAACATGGCAGGGGTGGGAGGGAAGTAGTGAAGAACCTCGTTAGTCAGCCAGGAGTTTAATTAAAGTGCGGAAAGAATGGCATTGCCAAACTCCAAAATGAAATTACTTGGGACTAGAAGCATCCAGCCCCAGAGCTCAGGCACTTGAAGACAAATGAAGATTTACAAGGCCTTAAGCAACCTGACCATGGCAGCGAATCCAGCCCCGCTCCCAAAAGGTGGGAGCTGCCAAGCTGCAAGGACTCCCTCCAACAGAAGCTACCCAGTCACTCCCAACAACTGTTCAGGTTTACTGCTGATTAGCAGTCATAAGGAAAACTTGCACAATCTGACCTTCTTCCAGCTGGAACACTGACTAAGCCATGATAGGGATAACTCAAAATATCTTAACTTCCTTCGAGATGATCTAATTCTCCAATGTAAAAACCCACAGGGGTGTACTCAGACCCCACCATACTGCCAACCAACCCCCCAGCCCCGAACACCACCTTTAACCTATCAGGCGTGATTAGTTAATCATCCCTTGCCCATCAGAAGATGATTATCCCCAGCTGAAAGTCCCAACTGGATGCAATTTCAGCTAAGCAGTTGCCCATGGTAACTTTTCACACCACAATACCACCCACTGGTACTCGGATTTATCCCAGTGCCTTTGAAACTTGGAGTCATCTGCCTGTGAATGTCACTGGAGTTTTCATCCCCCCCAACTCTCACATGGCCACACTACCACCAAAGCCATTCAGGTGCTGTGTCCCGTGCTCAGGCACAGCTCCCACACTCTGCTTGGCAGCAGGAGGAAAAGCAAACCCATTCCATGAAGTGGGAATATCTCCACACCCAATTCAACCACCCACCTACGCCTGCAGTAACACACAGTCCTGAGGTCACTCAGGCAGTAAATCCTGGACTTTTGTTGGCATTACTTAGAAACTTCCAAGAAATCCACACACATTTATCTTGCAAAGAACTTAGATTTACCAGTTTTAGTGCTGCTGAAACAGGCAACTTTGCTACTACCTCTACCAACAGGGAGGGCACCTCAGCAGTTCACGTTCAGGTGGTTAAATCTGTACATAAATTCATTAACTCTTTCCACACAAAATTAACATTCAGTGTAAGACAAGCTCACAGAGGAGCTGGATTGCCATACTTCCACTGATAAATAATCCTGCAGCAGCAGCCATACTCCTGGTTGGTAAATACTTTCAGTCTTTTCACAGACTAGCATAGAAAAAACAAGATACATTTAACTTCAGGTTTACTCTTGAACTCTCACGACTTGAATTTTGTCGTGAGAAAAGCAACTTGACATTTTTAAAATTTACCCAAAACATCCACTAATGACAATTGTTTAGACTTCTATCTCTAGGAAAAGCCAGATAATCCTGCCCACATAATTTCCTTGAAAAGGTGACAGCAGAATTTTAATATTGACCTATTTTTTAGCTTGAAATCAGTAAAACTGACTTTGTAAACAAAAAGGAGGAATATTTATCACCATACCCAGCACCCTATCACGCACAATCCAAGCAGCAGACAAATATTTGTGTGCCTTCACCTTTATTTACTTTATCCAACCACTTGCATGCTTAAAAAAGCATTTCTTTGTCCCTTACCCTGCCAATACAAAAGGCTCATTGTGATCCAAGAACATGCACGACCAAGACACCAAGTTGGTCTGAAAGCTTCCCGATGTTTTCTCCTGAAGGCAGACATTTTTCATGGAGTTGCTACTAAAGCATAAGCAAGGGTAAGAGGCAGCAAAACCATCCCTGACACAGATTTCAGCTTTGTTGGGTACTCTCTTTGAGCTGCAGGGAAAGGCTGGAGGAGAAAATGAGGCTTAGAAGACAAAAACTTCACTGCCCCCGGGTCCACCCTGCTGCTAAATGGCACTTGTCTCTCTCTACAGAGAGTTTGCTTCTCCCAGGCACTGAGCACTCCTAACACACATGCCAGACTCTGGCCCAACACACGAAGGGAAGGAGGGAGGATTGAACTGCCAGGTAGTTACAGCACATCATGGAATGGGAAGGCAGATTCCAGCAGAGCCCCACAACCCTGCAGGCAGAAATAACAGGTATCACTCACCACACACTCCACGCCGAGAAGGAAGGACTGAGGCAGCACCAGGAGAGCTGGAGATGCTCTCCCAGCCTATTTATCCTGCTCACCACCCTCACCTGGGCCCCAGTGCGGCTCCTGCCCACACCCAGCTGCTCCTCGTTGCCCTGATGGGCACTAAGCCCCTCCAGCCCCCAGCCAGGTGGGAACCATCTCTCCAAACCCACCGGGGTGGGGCTGCCATCCTCTGCCCAGCTGGCTTGGATCTGGGCACGGAGCAAAGCTGCTGAGGGGACACAAAAACACCCATCTGGGGGAACCATGGCTTTCCCCCTTGTTAATTATTTTGGAAACCAATTCCCTCGATACAGGCTGGGAGAGCTGGGGCTGCTCAGCCTGGAGAAGAAATAGCTCCAGGGAAACCTCGAGTTCCTTCCAGTGCTTTGAAGGGGGGTCATAAAAAAGAGGGAGAGTGACTCTCTACTGCATGGAGTAACAGGACAAGGGGGAATGGCCTCCAACTGACAGAGGAGAGGTTTAGATGGGATACTGGGAAGGAATTGTTCCCTGGGAGGGTGGGCAGGCCCTGGCACAGGGTGCCCAGAGCAGCTGTGGCTGCCCCTGGATCCCTGGCAGTGCCCAAGGCCAGGTTGGACATTGGGGCTGGGAGCAGCCTGGGACAGTGGGAGGTGTCCCTGCCCATGGGAAGAGGGGGTGGGATGGGCATGGGTTTTAAGGTCCCTTCCAACCCAGACCATTCTAGGATTCTGTGATATATTAGCAAAGCTGTTAATTGGTTTAATCTCTATCCTAAGAGTTTGTGGATTTTTTCCTTAAAACATAAAAACTTGGTAAATAAATGTTCACTGGACAGTGCCCAGTTAAATGCTGCAGTGGTAGAAGAGGCACACAATACTGGAAGAGACATGAACTCCCCTCCTTGGAGGTGCTGGAAGAGAGGAGAGCTTCCCCAGCCAGCAAGCAGCTCTGCCCTTCAAGCTCCCTGCTCCTTCCTGAAGCACACACAAACTGCCTCCTTTCCTGCAGCAGCAACCACCCCGGCATCACTCCCTGGCATACAAATCAAGCTCTCACCCTGCTGCTCCAAAGCACAGCCCCAAGGGCAGATTTGACACCACAGAAACACTTCCTAAAGCTCAGGAATGTAACAGTACATTGGAATAGGTCATTATTTTTTATGGCCATGCTACAGAAGCAGAATTTTTATGGTTGGTATAATCAGTTGGAGGAAAACTGCTCCAAAAACACAGTTGTATACTAAGTGTCATGTATATATACAGAATAAATGTAACACTAATTTCATTTTTTTTCCATTTAGTGGCATTAAATCACAATCCATTCCTACTTATCCCTTGGAAGCCACACAAGCTGCACTAAGACACCCTGTTCCCAACCAGCCCAGTGTCCATCTGTTTGCAGGATCCTGAAGTCAGGGATGCTCACCAGCTAAATTCCTTCTTCTCAGCTCACACTTGCAACAGGAACTACTCTGCAATCCCAAAGAGAGTTTCCAAATGGGAACAAATTGCGAGTTTAATGTCAGAGGCCAAATGTGGCATTTAGGTAAAACATTATAAAATGAAGGCCTTGCTGCCTTTGTAAAATCATGGCATAGCCTGTTACTCTGGCTGGAGAAGGACTGTGAGAAAAGTCTGTGAGAAGAAAAACAATTAGTTTTTACCCATGTAGTATCAACAGAAGCAAGAAAGCTAAACAACAGAGGGAGAAAAACAGCAACATATCTGGACCTGTTGTTTTTCTGAATGCTTATGCTGTAGGTGACCAACAGTAATATACTGTAGTTAATGATAACCAGTGAGTCTGTTGTGGTGGATGAGCAACTAATGGATAAGTGGCATGAATGGTAAACATACAAAAGATTGTAAGTGACACTGGCTTTTGGAATAAACACAGCCTTTTGCTTGAAACTGTTACAGGGTTCTTGTGTGTCACACCTGCCTCAACAGCGACAGCCAGAAGTCCCCCAGGACGTGCAAGCAGCCCTTTTCTTTGGAAGGGACTCATGGTTACCACTCCAAGGGCAGCGATTCTTAGAAACTAAATATTTACTCACAGAAAACCTCAGAGAATCCCCACAGCCACCTCAGCCTTCCCTGAAAAGCTCCTCTGCATCCAGACAAGGAAGGATTCATAAAGGCAGAGCATCTGTTTGCACAGGAACTGCAAAAATCCCTTCCCCCAGGCCTCTCTGCCCCCCGGCACCTCCTGCCTTCCCCTCCTGCTCCTGGAGAACCACCAGCTGCTCCTTCTGCCTGCCCTGACTGACAGAGGGACACAAGACCACCAGGTTCTTGCCTAACCATCCTGCAAGCCAAAGGTTAACTTTCCCCACAGCAAACAGGTACAAATCAGAGCATCCTACAACCGCAGAATTGGTGAGGTCATGTACACTCTAGCGCTCTCAGTTCCGTGACAGATGCCTGGCACAGCAGTTCTTTGCCAAAAAACACATTCCAGGAAACCAAGAGAGGGCAAAAAAATCATGGTGGCCATAAAAAAAACCAAAAAAAACTGTCTCAACTGTGAAATAATCAGCAAAATGTAAAGCAACTCCGAATTTAGAAAACTACAAATAAGCCGGAAATATTTTGATGCTGAAGCTCTGCTCAGTTCGCTGCCAGGGATTTGTTAGCAGTATCCATTTAAATCTGCACTCTGCCAGATTACAGTTTCACTGGCAGTAATTCCAGATTATTGCTCTAAACTAGGATAATCTTAACACAAGCACAGTCAAGAGAAGATGTTTGTGTGGAAATCAGTTATCTTCAAAGCTGTCTTTTAAAAATCAGTTTCAACCCACCCTGAGTTAAAACTGCCCCCAGAAGTTTGAGGTTCCCCCAAAACCTCTCAGTGGGGGTCTAAGGAATTAAGAGTGGAAGCAACAATTCAATCCTAAAATTATCATCAGTCAAAGATATGAAGGAAATGATTCAACCAACTATGCTCAAAAACATGCTTGTTTACTTTTTGCCATTTCACTTGCATTCTCTTACAATTTTTTTGCTAATTATTGATTAATTCATTTGTAGAAATGTAAAACCATGCAGAGAGAGATTAATGGCTTGTGCTGGATGAAGCAGACGTTTCACACCTCTACATATCCTGTTTGGGTTTGTGCCTTAGAAACTAAACTTGGTGGAAGACGGAAGAAAAGTGAGAAGACAGGGAGAAAATTATTTACCATTGGAGGCTCTGGAGTGCTAAATCAGCACATTATATAAAATTAATCTTGCCAGCCACTGGTACTTAGCCCTACCAGGAAAAAAGAAACAAGCAGCTTCAGCAGCAAAGTGGCACAGGTTTTATGCAACTTTATTATTCCAAATCCTACCTGAATATTACTTAAAAGCTTTTCTATAAAGGAAATGCCTACAAACACCAGCTCGACAAAAAGCAGATGGTTTGCACTCTCACAGGAGGGCATCCTGAAGGCCAACATTGCCACCTCCTCCCTCCTGGACACAAGGGTTAACATACTGTGTCAGCCTCTGGGCTTCATAGCTCCCCTCTAATCACTGTGCAGGGGAAGAAAATTAATGGCAGGTCAGAGCTGTGGGCAGAAGTGAAGCAGGTGTCTAGTCAGAGCCTGGTTATTCTTCTCCTATCAGATTATCTACCTGGAAAAGCCACACCACAATTAAAGCTGCTAACAGCAATTATAACTGTTAAAAGTGAAGACTTTTTATTAAGGTTCCCTCCTCCCTCAGTCTCTTGTGAAAAAGTGCAATTAGTATCCCCAAAATGATTTGGTAGTCTTGTTCTCACAGCAAGGATGAGGGAAAAGAACCCCTATTGCAAGATGAGAGCCTTTGCACAGGGCAAGAACTTGTTTATCATTATGGGTATGCTACTAAACAAAGAGGGGAAAGTAACCTTGCAGCAACAGCACTAGAGGGACCAAGGGATGAGCAAGAACAGCCTCTTTGCACCAAAATTCCCAGAACATAAATCAGGAATACAGAAGAAGTCACTGAAGTGCTTTGATGTGCCTTCAAATTCCCATACTTATTACAATAATAGTGATAGATGGCAAAGTGGAATATGAACAGATGACAACAGCTCAAGTGCATCCTATTTTTCATCTACTTTTCTTCCCACCCCCGCTATTTTTGATTGTCTGCCTGCAACTGTCCTTGCCCTTGATTTTGGGAAATAACCACCTTCCCAGTGAGTCAGTGGGATTTATTCACACGGACCAGCAAGTTACCGAGTGGACTTTGAGTATCACACAACTTGAACTTCATTAAGTGATTTCAAAAACATTAAGTTATTCCACTTACAATGTCCTTTCAATTTGGGTGACACTCTTCAGATCTACAAGAAAATAGGCAGGTATTTTTCACAGCAAGAGCTGGAAGGGTTTTGCACTCAGGTAAATGCACGATAAATCAAAATTTCTCTACCAAGAAGTTGCATGAATTTCTCTCATGTTTATGTACAAGCTCTTTGTGCATCTCCAACAGCCTAGAGCAGAAGTTGAGGGACTCAGCAAAACACTGGAGCAGCAGGAGGAAGATATGGCAATGGCAGCAACAAAAAATGTCTTTTCTTCTATTTTGACTGTTGTATTTCTTCAGAAACCAGACTGAGGTAGATCTGGCCATGGGAAATGCCTCATGTAACTCAGTGATCACCAGGACTGAAAACTAATATTAAGGTTCGAGCAGCACAGAGATGTAATCAGAGCTCGAGAACTGCAGCTGTAAACACAACCCATAAAATTCACTTAGTTTAATCACTTCAGGTTAAATAAGTTTCATGCATATGTGGTCAGCCAAGCTGCTCTCTAGCAGCTTGGTTATTTACAGTTATTTAATAACTGTATTAAAGTGTTCCAGAGAATGCTTTTTCCAAGGCAAATCATGGCCAAAATAATACATATTTTAAACTACCCTGTGCTCACAAACAGCAAAAAAGGGAAATACACTTGAGAACTAAATTAGCCTAACCTAAAATCAACTCATGGGATGCTAGTTGGTATTATAAAAATGGAAAGCATGACAATAGAAGGCAGAAAGCTTTACTATTAGTTTTTTATTAGTTTTCTTAGGAAAAGCTTGGAGGAGGCAGAGTAAAAGAGCTGGAGCACATTAAAAGAAACTACCAGAAAACAGTCGTGGGGGGGGGTTTGGGGGGTGTTCAGTGGAAAGGAGGCAAGGGCTGACTTAACTTTTTATCCAAGGAAACTGAGAAAACATGGACTTGACACCCACCCAGTGGGGTCTCCACATCCTCTGTGGGACTGCAGGGCTCCAGCAGGAACCCAGCTTCCTCCATGTGCCTGCAGGCCACGCATTTCCACATTCCCAAGGCTGCAAGGAAGCTTGGAAGTGTCTATGAGTCAGAATCCTGCCTGGAGCATCGTCAGCTCCTGAAGGAGGCAAGCAGAGCTCTTGCAGTGCCATCACACCCGGGGAATGCAGAGACATTCCTGGGCACTACCCGCCTGTCACACGGCAAATCCACACCAATTGGGTAAATACTGCCCTGAAAACTGCTGTGCTCCTTCGACACTGTAATCCCCAGAACAAACAGCCCTCTCTGGTGCACTCCATTATATAAAATGTCAGGCTGATCATAGCAATTCAGCTTTATGAGAGGTGCCAAATGTCCTCAACAGGAGTAGAAACAGGAGTTGCAGTGTTGAGGACAAGTCAAGTACACACCTACCCCTCCCCAAAAGGACAAATGAAGAAATTAATGACATCTGACAGACCACAACAACACACAGTTCCTCAGGAGCACAGAGTGCTTGCTTTAAATCCCCAGAGCCACACTGCTCTAGGCCTAGGTGTTCCTGTCTCTCTGCTTCCACTGAAACAATTCAGGGAACAACCTCGAGGAGGATCAAACTGGAGTCTGATTATTGTCAAAAAAAAAAAAAAAAAAAAAAAAAAAAAAAAAAAAAAAAAAAAAGAAAAAAAGAAGCCCAAATCTCTCATCTGAGCCGCTATGAGCAGTTTTTTACTTCCATGAAGAAGTAGGTCAGGGAAGCAGCAGCTCCACCAAGCCCCGTGTGCTCCACACGAACCGGAGCTGTGTGCTCGGAGGGGCAGAGGGGAGGGCATCCTGCAGAGGATGCACTGCGCGTAGCACCGACTGCAAAGGGAAAAAAACACAGCTCAGCACAAGCTGCTGTGTGGAGAAAAACTGAATGGTGCGCAGGGACTGCCACCAGAAACAACCCACCTTTGGGGAAAGATGAAAAAGAAACAACATCTGTTGGAAATGTTATTTACAAAACGATTCGTTTCACAAGCGCCTGCATAGTATCGGTGCTCTTCTCAAAATCCTGACTTCCTTGCCAACTCAAAGCCAAATTTGTGTGGTGTCATATCCTGCCCTGCTCAACCCAGCTCAATAATGAGGTACTTTGTGAAACTGTTTGTTTAAAATTACTCTCCTGAGCACTAAATGCCAAAAGGAAATATGGAAATGGTCACTCCCACACACACGAGCGAGTGGCTGATTCAAAACCGTGATTTACTTTCCATGAGAATGTGTGCGAATCTGAGTCACGGTCTTTGTCTTTGGACAAAATTACCCTTAAAATAAAATTCATCTTAGCACTCTCTTCAACTTCGTGGCAAGAGCACCCTGTGGCTTTTTGGCTTCAGACCAAAGCTCTGTTTTGGACCATCAGCTTCTCATTACTTAGCGATCAGACCCGGCCGAGCAGCGAGGAAAGGATGTCTCAGCAGCTCTCTCCCCTCCAACACCACGGTTTCCAGGTTCAGAAACAACAACAAACCTCCTGGGTGATGCAGGGCACTGACCACAGCCTGAATTAAAGCCAAACCGAAGTTTTCTAGGCAGTTCTTGAAGCTCATCTTGAGCTTCTCATTTTGAGAGGGGATAATTTTTAATATACTCCCTTAACTCAGAAGAGACTATCCGGAGCTGGCTTCATTACTAGCAATAAACACTGCTCATAAAGCATCTCTTCTTTCTGAACAGAGACACTGGATTTGGTTCCCTTGAATCCCTTACACCCAAATCCCAGGGAAGGATCCTACTCTCCACTTCAATACAACACCCCCAAGCTCGGAAGAAACCACGCAGCGCTGTACGAGTGCAATTATCCAATCTACTCAATATTTAGACAATGAAATTTCTGTTGTCACTGCCTCAGGAACAAGTCCCGGGTATCAGGGATAGCCTTGCAGCAAGCAGGAGGCTCCCACGGGAGCCCTCTGTGCTCTATCACAAACATGCCAGGCTCCACCACCGGAGCAAGCCTTCCACTCGCCCTTTCCCCCTCTGCAGGAAGCCAAGAGGATTTCCCAAGTCACATGATAAATCAGGGAATTTTCATTCCAAAAAAGGAATCACGTTTGTCTCCCCCTGGGAAATCTCTGCAGTTTTTCAGCTCACTGTTATTTCGGGGTGAAAAATAACTTTTGCTGCCAGCTTTCCCTCCCACCTCTCCCCCCCTCCAGGAATCTTTGTGATGTTTGGGACAAGTTCCCAATTAATTTAAATGACTATTAAAAGGTTGCTGCTGCACTGCATATTCACAGTGCGTGAGTTTTGTCTGGAAGCAGAAAACACGAGCAGGATGTGGAATGTCAAATTATTCTTGGTGGCAAGCATGAATAATGACAGAACAGTAATCAGGCAGGAAAATTTGTATAGAAAAACCATCATCCAGACCCCAGACATCTAACAGGCAAGTTGAAAAAAAATCCCACATCGCTCCTGTGCTATTTTGGGCAGCCCATTTTCTCTTAATATCTTCATTTGTCAGAGTAGTACTTAAAACTGTCATTTTTGGAGCTGCTTTGCCAGGCAGAAAACTCGTCATCACTTAAGTCCAAACATCTAAGAAAAATTACAAGGCTAAATTATGAGGATGTCTTTTTAAAGAATGGTTGAAGTGGAATGAATAACTCTTTCCTCTTATAACAATCTGTCACAACTAATTCCCTTCCTACTCTGATTATGTCTCACGACCTGCACCCCTGGCCAGCCAAAAGTCCTTTTGCTATTCCTTCTACAGGTTTCAGCTGCTAATCCAGAAGAGCTCAGCATCATCAGGAATCAGTTCTGGCAGAAGAAAACGAGGGTTTAAGGCAAGACTGACTGAGCATGAGACTGACAATCACCCAGAGCAGGTTTTTATGGTGGCTGCTTGCCGGTAGATCTTTCCCAAGTTACATATCTGAGTGAAATTTGAGTTTTAATTATTCCACCAGGCAGTGTCAGAGATTGAGAGTTTCCACGTTGCAGTCCTTTCCTCCTGGGGAAGCCAACAAAAGCAAATTGCTGAAATGAGCTCTGCATTTCCTAATTCCTTAAGAGCTGCCAAGAACACAGGAAAAGATAGTGGACACGCTCTGTGTTTTACACCAGACAAAAACCATACCCCACAGGCTTGTCCTGCTGGAAACTAATTCCACATCACACTCAAGTGCCGTGTATTTTCATCTTCATTAAGATGACATCTCATTTTGATGACCAATTGAGACCTTAATAACAGAGAGAAAACCCTCTGCCAAATCTTTAATAGCAGCACAAGTAGTTTCATTTTCATCGTTAAATACTCAAGGACAAAACAGCCCTCACAGCCTGATTGCTCTAGTTTGCCCTGGAAAAGTGAAAATACAATGAAATCCCCATCAGCAATACCACAGGTGGTCTCTAGCCCCGAGAGCACTTCAGAAATAAGAAGTATTCCCCCATGGTGAGCACAGAGGACACAGTTTCATCTAGTTTCAACAAATTCCAAATTTTTCAAGTACAGCTCCTCATCCTACCAGCAGCCACAGAAGGAGAAAGCAGCAGCTGGGATTTTAGGAAGAGTGGCTGACCACCAACTGACACCCCAATAAATGAATAAGTATTTTTTAAAAAAAAACAAGCCACCCAAATCTAAAACAATTTCTACATTTCCACAGGCCTACAAACAGGAGAATAATTTAAATTGCATATTTGAGTCAGCTCAATGCTATTTTATAGAATGGCAAACCGGTGACTCATAGCACAAATCAGAAATGAAGTCATAAAAGTTATATTTCACCCTTCAGACTGGGTGGGACCTCACCTCACAGAAAGTTTCCTCTTTAAGATGAGTCTTAAAACAGCTTTAGAAAAAGAACAACCTCTTTTCTTCTTCTCTTAGCAAGACTTGACTCTGGTCAGGAGAGCTATACCCCTCCTGTCAGAGCACAGGCAAGAAACATTCCCCTTGTGGAAAAAGAGTTGCCCTGAAATTCTTATAGTAGTGACTGGATTGACTTCATCATGACTGTGACTTCCTTTCCCATCACAGACCCTAGATATAAAGCCTTTATTATTCCCACAGGATAAATAATAAATAAAAACCGGTAACATAATCAAATAACTGTAAAAAACCCCAAACCAACACCCAGTCCTCGTTGTATTATGCTCCTCTTTCACACAGAGAGAACTCTGAAAGCACGTTCTCTGATTTTAGCCACTTTCATACATCCAAAAATATTTGCTGGTCATCCCCTTCCAAGCTTTTGTTCACGAAAGGGAAAAAAAAGCGCCCGAATTTTTAATCATTCCTTAGAAAATCGCAATCAGCAGTGCAGCAGGTCAGGAAAGCAGCAGTACAGTTAATTAAAGCAGTGTGCCAGCTTCCACCCTCAGCAAAAACACAGCCTTCCAAGGGTCCCCATCCCTGCAGCCACTGCTGCCTGGTCCTGCGAGTGCCAAGCTCCACCTGACAGCTTGTTTGGAGAGCTGGGCAACAACAGGGCAATAACTGCAGCTTGTGTGGCAGCCTGGGCTTGAGGTGGTCCCGCAGGAAACCATGACCACACACTGCTGAGCTGCAGCTTTTCTGGAAGTCAGAGCTGCACAGGGAGACAAAGCACCAAATACACATTGTATCTGTGAAGGACAGGGGCAAACACACACTGCTGAATCCATCCTCCCTCGGCACAGAGAGAGATCTCTGCAGGATACACTCCCCACTGCATCCTTAAACCTCGCACCAAAACCCTGCCTGGCTTGGAGGATGGACCAACACAGGTAAGCCTGGTCCTCAGCTGGAGCAGCAAGAAAAACCTGCAGGTTGTCTGGTACCTACCCAAAATCTGGCTGTGGCTCAGTTGGGCTCCATTTTTCTTTCCTAGGCTTAGGAGCCGTCGCTAGGAGTCAATATTCCCAATTTGGCCAGAACTGCCAGGATGAACTACCACAGGAATGCCATGCACAGCCAAGCCCCTGGTTTTCTACAGGTATTTTTGCACCAGCCGATTACATTCCAATCCAACATAACTCAGCCCCTGGCTACAGGCACCAGGAGACACAGTAACCTCTAATCTCTGCAGGAAGAAAGCCATGAGGATTAGGCGTTCAACACACAAGAGCAGAGCATTTTATTTAAGTATTTTGTCTACCACCACAGAGTTGAAAACCATTTATAGCTTGCTTCCATGTGAAGCTTTTCCAGTACTGCTTCCCAGCCTCACTACACCTCAGCCCTTGGGAAGCTGAGCCTCAACTCCGACAAGCAGGAGACAAGGAAAGGAAGTTTCCTCTGAGGAGCAGCCCCACTTTAACTCTCTCTCCACTCTCCTCAGAGGGCAAGCTGTCTAACAGGATGCGTGGCCACCCACACATTCCCCCCCACATTACAAGCCCCCAGCACCACCTCCACTGCAAACACATTGGGGAACTCTCCCCTCTCCTCTGCTGCAAGGCCTCCTCCACTCTCAGGTATGTGCAGCTGAGCTGGGAGAGCAGAAAGAGATGCAGCCTCTGATGGTTCAGCTCCAAGCCCATTTATTCAGCTCTGTCATGTTCTTCCAATGCTATGGATGCCCCAGCCCCACTTCCTCCATGGTTAGGCCTCCTCACCCTGCCCAGCCATGCTGAGATGTACACCACCATCATGCTCACACAGAAAATCAACAAATATCAGTAAAAACTTCCTTCTCCTTGTTAATCCCTACTCCAAGATCAGTGGAGGAACTTCTCATTCAAGTTTCTTGCATCGCCCTCCCGAGCCTGTTTGGGACAGAACATAAAGACTCGTGGTCTTCTCCATAAGGGATTGTTCCTGTGGGAACATGTACATGCTGAGCCCACTGAGCTTTCCCAGCTCCCTCAGGTCTCAGAACTCCCAAGCAAGCTGGGAATGCTTCCTTCAAGCCCACTGTCTCCCAGTATTACTGTACTCCCAGCTGTTCCTTCACAACCCAAGAATTTGTTCCTGAGTTGGGACCTCTTCGCCCTCCCTCCCATTTGGGATTATCGAAACCTCCTCCTTTGCACGTTGCCCATCTGGAGGAGTTTTTGGTTTGTTTTAAAGCACTGTCCTCTCACAGTAATCTGGTCTACTGGCGCAGTTTCTTCCAGCATTATTTACATTGCTTTTGAAAGAACCCATCCATAAGCCTATTTAGCATTTCCACCCTATTTCAATTTATCACCTCTGCTAGAAACCAGCTAGCCTGAGAAGTATCCAAGTAGAATTGATGGTACTGAAAACAACACTGCACAGACACACCTGGCGTAACCACTCTATTAATTACGCCCATATTAGACAAACTCTTCCTATTCCTTTCCTAATATAACCTACATCTCAGGAAGCTTGTACATCCCAGTCCCATCACAGAGCAGGATCAATTCTTCATCAGCCATAACTGATTGATGTAAGCCTAAGCTGTCCTAACCACCTCTGATAACAAAGGCTGAACAGCCTTCCCAGGAAGTAATTCAGCATTTTTCTGCTCTTACTGTCAGTAGAGATCCCCAGCACCTAACCAACCCTCTCTTCTCACACCGTGAGCCCATCACTTCTCCCACCCGACACGGATTTGTAAGGTTTTCTGCTTCCTCTTTGCAGCAACAGCTCCTTTTGATTTTCTCTTTATGACAAAGAGCTCCAGTTCCTTTAATTTCTCCTTGGAGATCATTTATTCCAGGATTCAGCCGCTCCCTGGTCTCTACTCTCTCTCAGTGGTCCGCACAGTTTCTCATGTGCGGCGTGAGGGAAAGGATAACTCATGGCTGCTGTGAGGGGATAAACAGGCACATCACGGATGCCACCAAAAGGAACTACCGGGATCCTGGATCCCAAGCTGCTTGCACCCAATCTCCTGGTTCTCAGGGATTCAAGCAAACCATCCTGCCCACAACGTCCCTGTTGAAAAAACCCCCCAAAATTAATGCAACAGCACAGCCAGCCAAAGCCAGGCTGCCAAAAATCAAATGGCACAGCCCAGCTAAAGCCAGGAGAGCTTTCTAATCATCGGTTCCCCGGACACGAGTAAAATCCTCCTCCTTCCCCAAGCTCCTGAAGGAGACGGCTCTGACAGCAGGATTTTAACATGCCCACACCTCAGTCACATCTGCTCAGTATCCCGGGCAAACACAGGAGATTCTCGGTATTTTAAAAGGTTTTTTATAATTTTCTCACACATTTACTGCTACACTCAGCCCAAGGAGTGAAACCAAGCACGAATCTGAGTCTCCGTTAAAGCAATGGCAAAGGTCAATTTAAATTTAGATAAATACGAATTAACTGCCAGGGCCACACCGCTAGAGCGGACAGCTCGAATGTTGGCTGCGGAAGCTGGAAAGGCCATTCCGCACCTGAGCAGGTGCCGGGACCAAGCCTGCAGTCACACGCGGGAACGAACGCGGGACCGCCGGCACGGAGACACGCGATACCGGGAACCTCCGGCATCCCGGGGCCACCAAAACACACCGACAGCAGCCTGGAGGCACCGGGCACGGACAACTCTTTGAAGAGAGCCCGAGGGAGCGGAGAGGTGCATCCGCTGCTCCGGCACCCGATAAAGGCGCGACTTTAAACCGGGGGCTCCACGCCGTTCCCCGGTTACTTGTTCGGAGCGAAACGAGGGAGCGACAGGTGCACACCTCCGACAGAAGCTCTTTTAGAGGCAGCAATAAAACAGATCGTGGCAAAAGCCAGAAGGATATCCCACGGTTACACACTGTTCCCTTAGTTTAAAAAGGGAAAAATAGGAAAAAAAGCCCTCCCGGTATTTTTAGCAAATCTTTCTAGCTCCAAGGCGCAACCTGCTGCCTTTACAGTTTTTTTCCGCCCTGAGACACATAGGAAGCTGTGAGCTGCCAGTCTCCTCTTTTCCTGGCAAAGCCACCAAGGAGAGGGAGCGAACAGAGCTCCGCTGGCTTTGCCCCCCTCCCGCTCCCACCCGCCGCACCGGCCGGGATGCGGGAAGCCCCCCGCGCCTCTCCCTTGGCTGACCTTGAGGCGGGGCGGGAAAGGAAGGGAGGAACACCACACCCCGGGGAAGAGGCGCTGCGCTGCCCGCTCGGGTGGCTGCGGCCGCTCCGGTGCCGGTGCCGCTCCCGGTGCCGCTCCCGGCGGGAGCTCCGCG
>VZTN01035797.1:196620-286684 GCA_013400515.1 Erpornis zantholeuca | reverse complement strand
GGGGTGCCGGGAGATGGGGAGCACCGGGAAAGGGGTGCCGGGAGATGGGGAGCACCGGGAAAGGGGTGCAGGGTGGTGGGAGGCACTGGGGAGGGGGTGCCGGGAGATGGATGCTCCAGGGAGGGGTGCAGGGAGTTCTGGTGCACTGGGGAGGGAGCTCAGCAGGGAGAGGCTGCAGGAAGATGGGGTGCAGCAAAGGCAGCACTGTGGCTTGGGGGATGCAGCACAGGGATTTGGGGTGCTGGGTCAGACGGGCACCCCACCCCATAGCAGTTTCAATGAAGGGTATGAAAAGTACGTGACCAAAACGGATATACGTGTGTGTGTGTGTATATATATATATTGCAGATATGGTGGGCTGAGCTGCCAGTGTAGACCTCGCAGCATCTGGGCTAAACAAGCGATCTGTGCCCAGCTTTCTCTTGAAAGATGATGTACCTGGATTATTTTTCTTAGAAAAGACTTTTTCCTCTGGCCTGAGACTTTGTACAACACCGATGGCAGCTGCTTTTTAATTCCTGAGAAGGAACAGTCCGGAAGGGAAATGAGCCTATCACTTTTACTATTGGAAGTGGCCCCAGAACTGCTCGTTAGAAAATGGAGCTTTAAAAAATATTAATGCACAAGCAGTTCCTGTGTGCAGCAGTGACACATTACAGCAGGGACTGTGGCACCGTGGCTTAAAAGCACCTGGGATCCTGCACTATTGCCATTTTTCTGAAGCTGAGGAGCCTGGGTCCTTGCTGTGGAGCAATGGGGAAACACCTCCTGGCAGGTGAGGAAAGGAGGATGCTCAGGAAAGGAGAGTCACTGGGAATTAATGGGGAAAAAAAGGCTGTGACTAGGCTGGACGTTGCTGAGGGCACCAGGGACTCGTGGGCTGAGAAACTCAGGCTGTCATTTACCCCTCTGTGTTTCTAAAAATACAGAGAGGAGCACGACCAAGTCATGGGATGACACAGATGTGCTTCAGCATCACCCACACCACCACAACACTCCCTTTCCCATCCTCACCTCCCTTCAGTGCTGCCTTCCACAAGTCCTGATGGGTTGTTCTAAGCTTTTCCCCAAGCAACGTCATTTTGGAGTTTGTCCCTGAGCAATCCTCCATCTCAACCCTTGTTTCTGGCTGGGCTTTTCCTGCAGGGATGAGCTTTCCCTTCTTTCTCTTTGTTGGTTGGGAAAGCATGGTTGAAGCTTTCACTGTGTCCTTCTGGAAGGATTTACCCACTGTCTTTCCAACCCTCACACATTTAGCATTTCAATGATTATTTGATTTTCCTTGGAAAATCAAGGAGACAAATTGCAGCAGCAGCTGCTCCCGAGCTTCATTGCTCTGACTGGATCAAGTCTTTGCTTGATCCCTGCTTGTTGTATTTCCCTCTCCTGTCATGTTGAAAACTGGCAGTGGAAGGAAAAGTGCTTCAAAACAAGGATTTTGAGTAGCAAAGCCCTCCGTGATGACTCCCCAGTAGAAGATGTTCCCACGCACATCCCAGCAAAGGAGTCACCTCATGGACCACAGCCAGGGCTTCCCTCTCTGCGACATCAGCCTCTCCCTGGGACAGTTCCCAGCATCCCAGCACAGTAGGATTAAAAGCCTAAAAATGGCAAAACTGTGGTTAGTGCAGCCTGGAGGAGCTGGAAAAGAAAGATCAGAAAGGCAGGAAAGGAGGGAAGAAGGAAGCCCCAGGAGGAGGAAGGTTCCAGGGTGGTCCCTTTTGGGCAGAGCCACCTCTTCTCACTGTAAACTACCCACCCCTACACTTCTCTTTGCCTGGGTGAGCACAGACATGTTTAGGATGAGCTGTCCTCCTCATGGGGTTTCCTACAGAGATGGTTCTGGCAGCTCCAGGAGAGGACAAGGATGGCCACAGTGAGCAGACCCTGCCCCAACTCTCTCCCATTCCCTACTCCTCCAGCCACTCATATCCTGTATTTAGATATTTATTGAACATTAAAGAGGAGCTGGGAAGGACCAAAAGTAAAATTTTAGGCAGAGTTTAAACATTTCCAGGGAATATTTGACAGAGGTGGGGAAAGACAGGCTGTGAGCAAAGGCTGAGGGCAGCAGAAAGGCCAAAAATTCATTAGCAAACCTGTGCTGAGTGTGTGGGCATTCATTACAAAGCACAAAACTGGGAATTAAATGTGAGCCCTGAGATCAATACCCCAGGCAATTAAATGAGCCAGCAGGGAACGGCTCCCCAAGGCACAGGGAGTCAGAGGTGTGAGGATATTGGCACCAAAATGAAACCCTGTCATTTTAGGTCAAATAGCTCCTGCTAGAAGCATCTTCCACTCTTGGAAAACCTAAATAAAATAATGCATTTAACAAGGCTTTCTCCTGGTGCTCATAATTACAGCTGGCTGAATATTGGAAAGCTGCTCCTGAGAAGAACTGCTGGAGAAAAGCACACCAGCGTTTGCAATTAATATTATTGCAGTGGGAAAGGCTGAAGTGAAAAATTTAAGCTCCAAACCCTCATCAACCATCCCGACACTGCTGAGAGAGGCATGGATTGTGCCCTCCTGCAAATAAAACACTGATGTAAGAGAAAGTGGGTGTGTGATAAGCCACAGGCAAAGCCATCACTTTGGAAAACCTGCTCAAGCCCCAAAGTGCTTGGATTAAATAAGCCAGCTAGGAAGAAAAAAAACCCTAAAGGATCTTTTAGCCCATAGATTCATCACTTTCCCCATGTTATTTAAATTTAGGACTAGCCAATTTTACTCCTACAGATGTCCAGGGCTGTGATACAGCAGAATCTGGCACCTGGAGATTGATGCAAAATCCTGCAGGTGCATCAGGCATGGGTGGATGAGGAAATTCAGGAGGATCCCAGATCCAAGTGCATTTTATCTCCCTTTATTTAGGAGAAAGGTTGGTGCTTTCAGGTTACTGCAGATAAAATGGCACAGCCCTGAGATGGGGGGCAGAGCCTACTTGCCAATAAAGGAATGGTGTTGCCCACCTTCTGTAAGTGGAGCACTGCCCAGCTTCTTGTGGATAGGATAGGAGGGGAGAATTCCCCTGGAATGGGTGGGACAGTGATCCCTGTCTCATCGCAGGATTCAGACCTGAGTTACGCAAACATCCCAGCGTTTGCTGGCTGCTTTTCCCACTCCTTTTTGGGATCTGGAGATGGCCAGACCTCAGCCCCACAGACACCCCTCTAAGCCTCTGGGATCCCCTTAAGCCTCAACAACAGGTTCATCCTGAAAACCCCTGCAGCGTTCTGTGGGAGGGCAGTGTCAGGATTCAGCAGCCTCCTGTATTCCTCAAGAGCAATCGCTGTCTATTTATGCCTCCGGAAAATGTGTTTTTTAATGGGGGGTACATTAAAGCCTGAGGAGAGCCAGCCTAAGAGGCATCTGGAAGCAACTAAAATTAAAATACCTAAAATTAGCCTCCTGAGCAGCGAATCCTCCCTCTGATCTAGATGCCGAGGTGCACATGACCCAGGCGTGCCTTTCTCACTTTCCCTTCCCGCTGCCATCCCATTCCTAAGCTGCTGGGCACGGCCGCAGCTGCTGACACACCCACCCACGACCCTGCAGAGGGAAGGAATTGTTCCCTGGGAGGGTGGGCAGGCCCTGGCACAGGGTGCCCAGAGCAGCTGTGGCTGCCCCTGGATCCCTGGCAGTGCCCAAGGCCAGGTTGGCCACTGGGGCTTGGAGCAGCCTGGGACAGTGGGAGGTGTCCCTGCCATGGCAGAACGAGGTGATCTTTAAGACCCCTTTGAACCCCTTAATGTTCTGTGATTCTATGATTTTACACATATATAAAAGCCCCCTAGACACCACTCTTTCAGACCCTATATACAAGTCCTTCAGCCCTGCTATCCAGGACCTATAGAGACACTCCTTGTATAAAGCACACAAACCTTTCAGGACCTATACATAAGCCCCATAGACAGGCCATTCAGGACCTATAAATCTGCTCCTTGTACACTATACACAGGTCTTGAAGGACCTAGAGATATGGCCCCTGAGACCCTATGGACAGGCCTTTCAGACCATATATATATCCATACAGCATAGATAGATAGGCACCTGAGACACAGACCTTTCAGAAGATATATATATAGGGTCCTCAGACCCTATATACAGGCCTTTCAGAGCCTCTCTCTACCTATCTGGACCCCTGAGATGCTATACACAGACCTCTCAGAACTTATATATACACAGACCTTTCAGAACCTCTATCTATCTATCTATCTATCTGGGCCCCTCAAACCCTATATACAGGCCTTCCAGACTATCTATCTATCTATCTATCTATCTATCTATCTATCTATCTATCTATCTATCTATCGGTGGGCCCCTCAGACCTTATGAATAGACCTTACAGAACCCATATATATATATATATATATGGGCCCCTGAGACCCTATATACGGGCCTTCCAGTATATGTGTATAAGGCCCTGAGGCCTCCACACACGCTCTTTCAGGCCCTATAGCCAATCCCCTCAGCCCCTACACACAGGACCCGTAGGAACACTCACCACACGCTGTATAAAAGCCTCTCATGACCTACACAAAGAGGTTTCTGAACCCCTACACACGCACGGAGCCCCCAAAACCAGCACCGACCCACAGGCGCCTCACGACGTCCGGCGGGGAGCCAGGCCANNNCGGGGGCCGGAGGGGGCCGGGAGGCGGTGAAGGGCGGACGGCTCAGGGCTGGGGAGTCCATGGCCACGGGGCTGCGGCGTTCCGGGCCCGGGGCTTGAGAGGGGACAGGGGCTGTGTGGGTCCCAGGACCGGAACTGGGGGTGGGGGGTCCTGGGCCTTGGGGGGAGTCCCGAGACACGGGGCTGGTGGAAGTTCAAGGCCCCGGAATATGGAGTTTTCTTAGGCCACAGGGCTTCGGGGAGTCCCGAGGGCTGAGGAGGGGTTCCCGGGCCTCGGGAATGGTGCGGGGCTTCGGGGAGTCGCAGGCCTCGGGGGTGGGAGGGTCTTGGTTGCTGGAGCTGAGGAGGTCCTGGGCCTCGGTGCTGGAGGGTCCTGGGATTTGGGGCTGAGGGGTCAGAGGCACCGGGGCTGAGGCCGAGCTGCTGCCCGGTAAAACCAGCTTTTCTGGCACACACGGGACTCGGGGTGCCGTGTTCCTCTGTCTTCTCCATCCCCGAGTCCCGCAGTAACGCTGTGGCTTCACCCTTGTGAAGTGAACCCGCGGGTCCAGGGCTGCATCGCGGCGCTCAGGGGAAGGAGGGATCCCGCCGGTGTTCTGGGCCCAGGGGCCCTGCAGGCCGTGTTTTGGGGAGCTCTCACACTGCGCGAGGAGTTAGGTTTGGAGGAGTTTTCTTGCTGGGTGTGGGATCGCCGGCGGCGCAGCTCGGGCGTTGTGAGTTATCGCCGTGTGTTAGAGCTCGTGTCAAAGGACTTTCTCTTAATAGAGCTTCGTTAAAGCTTTAACTCCGCTGAATGGCCCCAGCTGTGTTTGATGTGCAGTTTGCGTCGGAAAACCTTTAGGGTGAATTTGAGTTAATAAACTGCTCAGAGCATAGAAACGCCTGATGTTTATCGCGGCGTGATTTATGTGTTCTGTACTTGCCTGTAGTTTAGTGAGCTGCTTGGGAAAGACGGTAAATCTGACTGTGCTTAGTGGGATCTAGGGGAGTGGGCAGGTCAAACCAGGCAGGATTTTTGGAGGTCTCTCCTCTAGAACCCTCACTGCCAGCCCAGGCTTGAGTTAAAGGCCTGGTTTATCTTTAATTCTTTTAGTCAGCTGTTGACCATTTTCCCCCTCCCGGCTTTTTTTGGCTCAGTCTGAGATGCATTTCCTGAGGTCGATATGTGTGAGCGCTGCAGGGCATGACTGCCAGGAGGGAAATCGGGTGCAGCTCGAAGTTATGATCTTTATTATGTTTCTTTCTCGTTTTTAGAACACAGGCCAGCTGAGAAATACTTCCCCGTGTTCTCTGTGACCTCTTGACCTGCAAACTGGGAGCAGGTACACTACAGGTGAGGAGGGTGTTGCTGAGTGCTGGGCTCTGCAACTCACTGCTCTCAAGTGCTTTAACTCTCCTGAATTAATCATTTGGCTGATTGTTACCCTTAATATACCCTGTGTGGAATTATTCCTGTCCTGAAGTGTTCTCTTGGGGCTTGTCATAAAGCTGTAGGAGAATGAGTTCCCTTTTTGCAGCGTGCAAAGTTCTTCTGACTTTCCTGGTACAAGTGTTGGGCACAGTGAGCCCTGGAAGAGGTTTGTTTGCCTGTAGCTTTCTGTGAACCCAGCCTCAGTTGTGCCACTTTCATAAAAAATAAAAAAACTCCCAACAGCAAAAAACCTCAAGTGCTCACTAAAAATGTCTTTGAACATAGGGAGGTATAAAAACAGCCCCAACAAACAGACAAGCAAAGCTGATAAAAGATGCTTAAACTAGGTTTTTGTCCATCTGGAGCAACAGAGAATTTAATAGCTTCCCAGTGCCAGAGGGCAGGGCTGGATGGGATATTGGGAAGGAATTGTTCCCTGGGAGAGTGGGCAGGCCCAGCTGTGGCTGCCCCTGGATCCCTGGCAGTGCCCAAGGCCAGGTTGGACATTGGGGCTTAGAGCAGCCTGGGACAGTGTTTACAGTGAATCTTAAGCTCACGTAACCCCTCTTTATTTCCTTGTGCAAGTGGCTTGTTCTCCCAATGACTCATTTTCTGCACAAGCTTTTGTGATATTCCCCAATGCTTCCTGAACTAAAGAAGCTGGAATCCCATGCCCTGGAGGAAAAAGGATGATGTGCCTTGACTCCATCATTCCTGTCTGCCTGCTGGAGTGCCCTGTGTGTCACTGGTGTCTGTGTCACTTCTCCCTGCTCGTTCCTGTTGCGCTTCCCAGGTTCCTGGGTAAGCTCCCAGCAGAGTTTGAGATGATCCTGTTGTCCTCAGGCTGCTTAACAGAACAAATTGCAAGCCTTGCAAATCATTTGAAGTCTGGGCAGGGCTTTGAAGCAGGCATCCCAGAAATGTTACATTTTTCAGGTCATAGTTGAGGGAGCCATCAACATGTTTAGTTCTGGAATGTGGAGATAGCCATTTTTGTTTCCTTCAGCAAAGTAAGTTCTGTATCATATTAAGTTTATTATAAAAACACATTGTTCCATGCTGTTCCAGTTGCTGCAGTAACACTTCCTGAAGTGAGCTAGGACATGGAAATACTTGGTTTTTCCTTCCCAAGTTCTCAGTTGACATATGGAGGCCCAATATTTTAACACAGCTCAGTGCAGTGGGGCTGAGGACGCTTGTGTACAACAATAAAAATAACCTTAATGATATTTATTCCAGGTGCTGTGTTTTCTTGTTGGGATGTTGCAGGGGTGTCAGTGAAAAATGTCATGGTATAGATGTGACTTTGGGTGGGACGATGTTGTTTGGGATAATTTAGCAGGAAACAGTTACCCAGGGTTTTGGGGTGTTGTATGCCTTTGAGATTAATATTGCCTGTTTTTTTAAACTGAATTGTTTTAAGAGAAGTGTGGTGCAAATGGTGTGGCTCCCTCTTAAAACACAGAATCACAGAAAGGCTGTTAACAATCATCCAATGCCACCCATTGCTGTGGGCAGGGACACCTTCCACTGTCCCAGGCTGCTCCAAGCCCCATCCAACCTGGCCTGGAAAATGTCTAGGGATCCAGGGGCAGCCACAGCTGCTCTGGGCACCCTGTGCCAGGGCCTGCCCACCCTCCCAGGGAACAATTCCTTCCCAATATCCCATCCAGCCCTGCCCTCTGGCAGTGTGAAACCATTTCGCCTTGTCCTTTTGCTTCATGTCCTTGTCCAAAATCATTCTCCAACTCCTTTGTTAGTACTGGAAGGCTGAGGATGAATATTTATCTTTAGGGTTATGTGTTTGACACTTGGAGTAAAAAATACACAGACTCACAGCAGACAGTGAGTAGAGCCTGAGGCACTTTGTCTCCCTGAGCACACAGCATCCAAAGCCTGTGGCGGCCTCACCTCTTAGTTTTAGATTTAAGAGACTTTAAAAGAGGAAAAATAGACTGTTAGATCATGAGTTGTTTTACTGTGGCTTCTGTGGACTTTCCTGAAAAGTCCTTGGGTAGTAAATTCTGGGTTATGTTTGTCTACTGCCCTGTCTGTGAGTGCAGTAGCTATTTTTTTTCCCCCAGAGAAACCTGCTATGGAGTTTGCTTCCATGCATTCTAGATTTAACCTCTCTTGAGAGCAGCTTTTAATTGCAGTCCCACCATGTGGAAAGGTGCTTGTTTGTGGATGTGGGGCAGAACAAGGTTGGAAGAACCAGAAGCACCAATGGTTTGTGCTGGGACTGGCACAAGGGTTGGGTTTTTTCCTGCGTCTCCAGGGTCTCTCAAGCTAAAATTCTTAGTTGTTTCTCTTACTTTAGCTCTGTGAAGTGAAATGAGAGATCTTCACATGGACAACAAGAAGGAAGGTCGTGGTTTGAGACAAGCAAAGTTGCAGCTGACCTGTGCTTGAAACATGAGCCGTGGGAATCTGTGTGGCTCCAGAACTTGTAGCCTGTGATGCAGACCAAGCTGCTGTGGGGGCACAGACCAATCAGCCCCAGTGTTTGTATGGAGCAGTTGTGTTCTTTACCACCACCTGAATTTCTGTGTTTTCATTCCTTTGGTACAAGCTTCTCATCTCTGTCATTTTTGCTTCAGGAGCTAGCAGAGCAGTGGGTTTTTTGTCACAAAGATCTCAGCTGTGATACAGACAGGTACCGAAGGTG
Organism: Erpornis zantholeuca; assembly: GCA_013400515.1. Lineage (NCBI taxonomy): Eukaryota > Metazoa > Chordata > Aves > Passeriformes > Timaliidae > Erpornis > Erpornis zantholeuca. Next base: position 277,966 of record VZTN01035797.1, on the reverse strand, counting down.
TGCTGCCTGCCTGCCCACCTTGGGTGGAGCCAAGTGTTTGCTGCTGGCTTTTTCCTGCTGAAACTGAGCTCCTCAGGCTGTGTTCTAAAAGCCCAAGGCACCAGCCTGGCTTATCCATGTTCTCTTCTCCTCTCTGGAGTTCAGGCTAATCCAGCAATGTGTTGCTGGATTCAGACTTGCTTTTCCTTTTTGGGGGGAAAGCAATGCTGTAATCTCCTGAATTCCCAAACAGTCTCCATCTGGTAGATGAAACACAGGTGCTGTGGATTTTTTTATTTCAGTAAGTTTTTTATTTAAAATTTATTTAGCTAGAAAAGAAAGCCACCAAAGTGTGGCTCTTTGAGCAGGAAGAAGCATTTTCTAAAGGAGGATGTGGCTGTAGGTGATATTTCTGTTTAAAAGTCAACTTCAGCCAAGGAGAAATGACCACCTGGTGATATTCAGGTTCTTGGGGGGTTCACAAATCTTTTTCCTTGTCACAGAGAAGCTCAGGCTTCACCATATCAAATTCTGTCCACTGTCTGTCTCCCTTCAAAAAACCTTTGTCTCTTTCTGGAGCTGGAATTATATCTGCAGATATCTCATGCCTGCCAAACTGTCACCGTGTCAGCCTAGAGAGGCTTTTGCTTTGTTCTCAGGTAACTTAAACTTTTCTCTTCCAGAATTAATTCTTCATGTTTATTCATTAGGAGTTAACACTGGTTTTCTTGGAGCCAAATGAGCCATAAACATTTCTTAAATTTGACTGCTCTGAGATATTTTTTGTTTGTTGTGAGGTACATGCAGCTGGGTGACTGTCGGCTGTAGAAAGGGCAGGAGCTTCAAGGAGAGTTTCCATTCTGTGGAAAAGTTAGGAATTCTCAGGGAAGTCACTCCCTATGGACACAGATTGTGCAAGGCAAGTTAAATGAGTTGGTTCATTAAGCAGATGCATTCCTGCTGGCTGTAACTTTTTATAGGAAAAGGCAAATGTGTTATGTTTCTGCCATTCTGCCAATTGATGATGTTTTGCTCCTGAGGTCAGTGTGGAAATACCTCTGCTCTGGTGTGCCTGTTTGTGTGCCTGGTTTGCAAAGGCAGCCTGATTATTTGGGAATAGCAACTGGAAAAAGAAAATTTCACCCTACTGATTAGGGTAGAAGTAGCTTGTGAAGCAGGATTGTTATCCTTAATAGGGGGTGAGAAGTTTTTTTGGCTGGTTTTTGTTTTTACAGCTCTTTGAAGTTACCTCTGACATCTATGGAGGTGTTGCTAGGGAGTTTTTCATGGCTGGGGTTTACTGTAATGTTTTCTGGGTAGAAAAGCCCAAGGAATCCACTGCATTTTCAGTGGAGGAAGGGCAGGGAAAGCTTTAAGAGGAAAAAGCAGCATTTGGCATTTGTTCCTGTGGAAGTTTATAGCTGCCTCTTAGAAACCTACAGTGCCTTGCTGGAGTCTGACTGTCTGAAGTAGCAAGGAAATATTTTATCCTTGCTGGAGGTGCTATTTTCAGTGCTGCTGCAACAGATGGGACCAGTTTACTCTGTTTGGGTACTCTCATTTTTCATTTGTGTCTCAAAAGCTGTTCTTCGTGGTGGCTGCATCCATCCACTCTCAGAGCCTCTGGCCACTCAGCTTGCAGGTTAGATTTGGGGTTGCTCTTGGGTTTGCCTGATTTCTTCTGCCAGTTTAGTGGCACCAAAGTCTTTCCCTGGGATGTAAACACTGCTGTCTCCCTTTCAAGGGAAGCACAAGCCAGCTGCTGTGCTACATCCTTATAAATAATCCAGTTGCAATTATTAAAAATGCTTTATTAAAGCTTTTTATCTAAAAGCCTGTCCGTCAAATGCATTCTCTTCTCTACTTAGCCCTGAAAATCAGTACAATTCTTTGGCAGAATAAAGCAGCTCATGGGGTGAGGGATGTCACTGAGGGGAGGCTGAGCCACAGCTCGGTGTAGTTACAGAGCTGTGGGGTTGGGAATTGGGCATTTTCAGGGCTGAGGATTTCAGGAAGAGGTGAACCTTTAGTGCAGTGACAGTTAAAAAGAAATTGCCAGGCTATGGCTTAGGTTTCTGCATTGATTGATACTTGGTAGACTCTGCATCAGTTTGAATCATGCCCCAAAACAAATGTGGTTCTTCTCTCCAGCAAAATTAATGTGATCAAATATTGCCCCAGTCTCCTACCTGAGGAGAAATTACTTTTGCTGCTAGATTTCATTTTCCCAAAACTGATTTATGTGTCTTGATAGGCTAATAACTTCAATAAGGTGTGTAATCCTTTATCTGAAAATTGCTCTGGGTAAGCTGAAAATTTGGAGGGAAAAAGAGCAGGAGCTGTTGGGTCTGCCTCGGAAGTGGGGGAAGGAGTGGATCCAGATGTTTCATTAGCTGGAATGCACATCCTGGCACTCTTTTAGGAGTTATTCCTACACAAATTTCATGGAATAATAGAATGGTTTGGGTTGGAAAGGACCTTAAAGCCCATCCAGTGCCACCCCTGCCATGGCAGGGACACCTCCCACTGTCCCAGGCTGCTCCAAGCCCCAGTGTCCAGCCTTGGGCACTGCCAAGGATCCAGGGGCAGCCACAGCTGCTCTGAGAAGGAGAAGTCATAATCAATTTTGGTGGAGGCAGGTTGATGCTATGAGTTTATGAATCTCAGTGGTGAAACTTCTCTCCTGATTGCTTTACCCTTTCCCTTGCATATTGACTTTTCCTTTCCATTGGATTTGTTGTGCTTTTTTCCCCATTTTAAATTTTCCTTTCCCTCTTCCCAATCCTCTCAAGAAGATGGAGACAGGAGAGGTGGGAGCTGTTACCCTCTCTCTTCTGCTGTTGGCTCTGGCTTCAGTGAGCAGGGCTGAGGGATAATTGACAGTCAGGGGCTGGGATGGGAACAGGTGAGGAATTTTCCTACAGCATCTGTTGGGTCAGGATGTCTTGATGTGCTCTGGCAACGTCAAACTCGGCTTTTTAATAAACACACAGCTCTAGAAAGCTCTTTGAGTTCTTAGTGACTCCATCTCAGCCAGTCCCTGCAGGAGTTTTTATGCCTAAATAGTGCCTCCTAAATGAAATTATTTTTCAGAAGATCTTACTGCATAGCAGTATATTTAATTTAAATTTACGGTTGACATTCTGCATTAATTCATGGGCTTACCATGTCCTAGTGAAATTGTTCAAATAAGAAGTGCCTGTGACCCCTTCTCTGATTAAAAATTAAACACCCACTGGCTTCTTGAATTACTGTTCTCCCTCTCACATGCTTGTGCTGTCAAGGACGGTTTTGACATCAAAATGCTGCTTCAAGTGTTTTATCTGCTCTGGATCCCCAGAAGGGCTACAGAAAGTTGGGTGCTGGGGGGTACCCAAGTGTGGGAAGTCCCTTTTCCCCTGCTGGGCTGCTTAGTGCTTTCAGTCTTGGAACCTAATTGGAACCATCAGCTAATTAGGGGGCTGGAAAAACAGGAGCAAGTCTTTTTGTTCTCTTCTTTTGGTATCCAAAAAAGGATGCTAGAGTTGGAATCTTCCAGTTGTTATCCGCACTGAAAAAATCCAGAGCTCTGGAAAGGCTGGGGGGAGAGGTGGGCAGCTTGTCTCAATTTCCTTGGAGAACAGATTAGCAGAGGATCATTGCTTGGGGAAATCAGATATCCACATCAAGCCAGAAGGGATGTAACTGTTGAAATAATGTTGCATTTCTTCTTTTCAAGTGGCCTGGATGGTCTCAGTTTGAATGGAGCCTGTTTTGTCTTGGGTTGGAAGTGATGTTTTCCTAGTGGCTTTGAGTCTCTCAGTTGACTCTTCTGCTTAAAAAAAACCCAAACAAACAACCTACGAATTGTGGCATAAATAAGAGTAGATGGATCATTCTGTTCTGGAAAAAAGCCCCAGCTATTTCTTCTGTCCAAGGATATTAATTCAACCTCTGAAAGTAACTTAGAGTTGTTCTGAACAAGAATTTAAGGTAAGGCTACCTTGTCTCTTGGAAACAAAAATACAGTCTACAGATTCCTTGGAGCTGTAGTGCTAGAACATCATGATAACCCCAAAATAATGAAAATAAACAAACATGAAAGTAGTTTTGGGGTTTTTTCCTCTGGGCTACTTTGTTGTATCCTATAAAAAATTATATTTTATTATAATAAATCATTCAGGAATTGGGATTGTTTCTTATTGTAAGCTGTAATCACATCAGTTGATGGGAGTTTTATTTGTGATCTCAGTTTTATTCCTTTCCCTACTGCAGATTGTGGTGTTGAGCTTTTCATTGCTGCAAAGGGCAAGATGCTTATTTTTAATGTTTCTAAAAGTGAGCATCAGCTTTCTCAAGTGATCTTGACTTCAGTGCCTGGAGTTTTTAACCCAATCTACCAAATATCATGGCATTTTTGACTTAAAAATAGAAAATTGTGAGAGATTGTAGAAATTGCAGATGGAAAATTCGGCTTCCGGAGGGATTTTTTAAATTGCTCTGAGATTAGGATGCTCTTTATTTTGGGGCTGTTGTGAGAACTGGCTGCTTTCAGCTCTCTCAGGCACTTGCTACCAAGTGAGCACTCTGGGTAAACATCCCAGCAGAATCAGGGATGGGGATTGCTGGGACATGCAGATAATTTAGTGTTTCTTAAGGCTCAGGCAGAGTAAACATTTATGCAGTACTAAAGCCAACAATCAGAAATGTTGTCAAAAATCTCTTCAAGCTCCCAAGTAAATGCTGTGGGGCTCAATTTTCATTTTGGTTGATTAAGTGATACTGGCAATACTTCAGAATATAAAGCTGCAATTAGGATGGGGAACCCAAGAAAGGGCAACCAATAGCTTCTTGGGGAAAGTAACACATGCAGATTTTCCTCTGCATATGGAACAGAAATTCATCCCTGGAGACAAAATGGGAACATCAGGTTTGCCTAGAGTGGAAATAAATTTGAAATCAGAGTTGTTTTTCATAACCATCTCACTGTTGTTCAGAGCTGGAAAAGATTGGAGAATCAGTGCTATTAGCTGGCTGCATTCTATTAAATCTTGAATTTTAAACCTGTTTATTTGAAAAGGAGTAAACAAAGCCATAATGCCAATCTTAATAGGAGCACAGACAGATATCAAATGGATGCTGTTTGGATGGATTCACTGTGAGCACTGGAATTTGTGATGTTTGCCCATAAACCAGGGTGGGGATGGACAGGCAACCTATGGCTTTGTCTTGTGTTCCATCCACCTCCCTTGTCCCAAGGCTGTCCAAAAGTCTTAACCTGATAGGAAAAAAACCACTGATAAGGGATTTGTTAGTGATTTTTCATTACTTGATTGTGCTGTGGAGTCTTCAGGTGCTTCTCCACCACCCCTTCCCTTAAAAGATACTGAGCTCCAGCCCTCAAAATTATGCAGTGAATATTTCGTGTCTTTCCCTGCCTTGCTGTGTTCCCAAATTCCACATGACCCCGCTGTGGGATCCTGACCTGCAGCAATGGCCCTGGTAGGTGCTGCTCTTTGCAGTGGGAATGGCCTGGCCCAGCACTCACACGAGAGGAGTCCCCACAAACCACTCCCAGGAGCCTGCTTTGGGAAGCCCTTTAGCAGAACGGTGTGCTGGCATCCTGGCCTGCAGAAGCAAACAGGAACCAAGAGCTGTGGCTTTATTTTTGTATTCTGTGGTTATTCGCTGCCTGGGAATATGTTGGTAGAATGGCAAGAATGGGGAATAAAAGGAAAAATTAGAAAAGGAAAAACTACTCCTCTGGTTTTTTGGGAATTCCTTTACCATTCTGTTCCCAATTTTAAGGCTGACCTTGTGATCAAAAAAATTGCATCTGCCTCAGAAATAAAGCCTTTATATCACAAAAACATGCAGCAAATTTTCTTTTCAAAGGCAGCATTTACCCTTTGCCTTCAATTCTGTGAGCCACCAAAATTGCTTTGCCTCCTGCAGCTGCTGTGTGATGAGGTGGTGTTTCTGTGGTTCCCTTTTCTCTGTTGTAATTATGTTTAGATTTGTAGCTCTGCCTTCCCATTTGTCTTTGTTCCGCTGCACGTGTAATGGGGTATGGATTGTATTTTATAAGTTTTGACACTTTGAAACTTGCCCTGTACTTACAGTTGAATATAAATGTTTTTTGCTCCAGGCTAGCTAAAAAAAGTGATTTAAGAACAGTAGGGTTTTCTTAGGGAAATTTAAAATGCCTGGGTTGGGTTGTGTTTGATAGGTTTCCTTGTTATTTGGTTTAATTTGTCTTTTAAAATCCGGCTGTGACTTTCCCTCTGGCCAAATGCCTCTGATTTGCTGTAGTTGCTTGTCAGATCTACCTGCTATCTTCCATGCCTTGGAAATTGAGAGGTGGGCTGCAAATATCCCATGCAATTGTGGAATGGTTTGGGTTGCACGGGACCTTAAAGATCACCCAGTTCCAGCCCCTTGCCGTGGGCTGGGGCACCTTCCACTAGACCAGGTTGCTCCAAGACTCATCCAGCCTGGCCTGAGACGTTTGCAGGAGTGGGGAGTCCCCAGCCTCTGTGGGGAGGTGAGATTCCCTCTCATGAGGGTTTTGGGGAAAGGCCGAGGAATTGGAATGACACTGCTAAGTAGTTGGATTTGACAGCCGGGCATGTGCCAATACCTAACACAGGTATTTAATCTGTTTTCTCGGCAGATTACCTGCACCCATGACAGTTACTCCGTGAAACCTCTCCCGCTTTAGGAGAGGCAGCACCTGGAAGCTCCGGTAGTTTTGCTAACGCGCTGTTCTCGTTCCCCAGGATGCTGCGGCTGCGGTTGCTGCCCGTGGCCGCGGGGCTGTCGGCGGTGTCGCGCCGGTACCACGGGACAGCCCCGCACCCCGGCCCCCGGCGTAGGCTCCTGGTGGCGGCTTTCCTCGGGACCGCTGCAGCGACAGCAAGTGCCAGATTCCTCTGGCAGAGGTAATACGTGCATACCTAATTTCTCTTCTGCCCCGGGTGAGTACCTGCGGCTGGGATTAAGACCTGCAGGAGACTCGGCAAGGCGTTCCTGCTTGTCCTGCCTCTGCCGCACGGAAGGAATGGCTGCGGGTGATGCCTGAGGAGCTGCTCTGCTGCTGGGAGTACTCAGGGGTGCGACAAAGCTCGGGGCTGAGGCGTTGTCTCACACGGGCTCTTCAGTGTGGTTTCCTGCCTGGCTTCCTCCCTGCGTGCTGGTTTTTGGTGGTGTAAAGAGAGAAACCTTTGCTTTCGCAGGTTCTGATTGAAACGGCACATCCAGCCAGGGTGTGCTCCTCTGGCTTTTTTTTTTTGTGTCTGCTGGCTGCTTCACGTATAAAGTGCAGCAGGGGAGCAGAAGGGGACAGTCTGTCTCTTGGTTTATGTGTATTTTAAGGGTCAGAGCCTTAGCACACCTCATGGACTCTGAGGTTCGAAGCTCATTTCCTTAACTGCGGGGAAAAAGTGGATGTTTGGGCTTTCCTGAGGTGACTCTCACTGAACCCTGGGCCTGTGCCATGGCTGAAGTAAAACAGGGACTCCCTTCTCTTCTGTCATGTGGGAGCAGTGTGGCACCAGCAGTGTCATTCAAGCTTGTGACTGCAATTAGAGTCTAAAAATAAAGTATTTGCTGATAGCCTCTGTTCTTTTCATTCTTGTATTCAGGTGATTTATTGCTGGCTTTCTGCTCATGTGTGGCTAGAAGGCTCTAGTTTTAATGCAGCAGGAGAAAGGTGATGGGAATTGTTCTGGCTGTTCCTTAGAGCTGTCAAACCTGGCTCTCTAAGAGGAGTTGCTCGTGTGGAGGAAGAACACTGTGATCCAGCACGGTGCCTTTTGGTGCTGCATTTTGCCAGCAATCTGCAGAGATGCAGTCAGTGCCTCTGAGGGAATGGCCAGGATAATGTCCCTTTCCCAGCAGCGAAGCCAGTGGGGTTTTTCCACTTAAATCCTTATCCTCAGCACGATCACAAAGTCAGTAGGGCATCGTGTCCTACGTAAAGCTGTCCCAGAGACATGGAGTTAAAAACTCCCTTCTATTGCAGGTTCCTCTGCTTTTAAAATCACCTAAGTTTTCAGGTGTTGGTGTTGCTTTTATAGGGAAGATGATGCTTGTGGTATGTGGAGTGCTGGGTCAGGGATGGATTTCACAGAGGGATTTTTGGCTCCTGGAGTTCTTTGCTCTTCCTTGGAGGCCCTTGGGCACCTTCCTCAGCTGAGAGCGCTCATAGAAATCAAAGTATACCCAGCTCTCATCAATCTGGAGAGGCTGACTTGCTGTTATTACTTGGTTTGCCTTTCCTTGCTCTGTCTTCTTCGTCTTTTGTAAATTTATAAAGCGCTAAATAGAATTGTACAGACTTTCAAGTATTCCTTTCCTATCTGAGCCATGAAATAAATCCTCGTGTCAGCAACTGTAAAATAAAAGTGCACCCAAGCTTACAATATTAATTTAATTACTTGGCATAAAGCTGCTGAATAAAATGAGGAACAAAATTGATATGTTTGATGTAGAAAATTCTTCATACTGACATCTGTGGAAGTTTTAAATGGACTTTCAAATGGGCATTTTAGCTTTGTTTAAAGAAATAAGGGGTGAAGTGTAAATTTCCTTTGTCTTTCTGAATATGTAAATTAGGTCATCAGTAGAGTTTGAGAGAAGGTGAATACAGAATGTTTGTAGTAACATCCTGAGTTACTCTCAGGTAGTCATGTCCTCAGTTAGTACAGGAAATAGCACTGAGTATAATTAATTACTTCTAACAGGTAAATATGTAAATATTTCTTTACAGTTAAGGCCAGATCAAGAAGCAGTTGAAAATGTTAAGTTTCTTGGTCTAGATAAGTAGAAGATGATGATGGCATGAAGAAAGACAGGAATTCTCAAGTGGAGACTGTCAGGTGCAGCCTGGAACCAGTGTGTTTCAGGTGGGTTCTGTAGGCTGTGCTGTGAGCAGCAGCAGAAGCCAGTGCTGGGTAGGGAAGCTCACCCAAAAGTAGAGGAGAAATCAAGTGTACCTGCAAAAATCCCCTACTTGTATGAGGCAAGATAGACCTAACGGGTGTTCCTTAGATGGGAGGTGGTTGGTGGGATGGATCTTTGTCCATCACAGGTGACTGTTGCTGCTTGCCATGCTTGCCCTCCAGGACGTCCTGCTGCCTGCTTTTGGGGGAATGTATCTCCTCCAAATTATTACACAACAGGAGCAGCTGATGCTGCTCGCTTTTCCTGTGGTGAGGAATACTTGAGCAGTGCAAATAGCTGAGCTTAGAAGACTAATGAAGTTTACCCTTTCTCAGCAATAACTTAAACTCTGAAGATTTCCAGCTGGCAAGAGAAGCAATTAAGTATCTGGGCATTGGCATAATGAACTGAATTAATTGAAATTAATCTTGGCGCAGTCATTGGCTACTCTAAATGAGGCATGAATATATGAGAAGTACTAAACCTTGAAGTTTGTGACAAGCAGTTTGTTTATAAAATATATTCTGTTACTGATACTGTTGTAAAACTTGTACTGTCTAGTTCCTGAGACCTGTTTGGAGTGTTAGGAAATGGCTGCAGATCTGTTCTTCATGTCACAACCCTGCCTGGCTGAACCTGTGGGCATCTGAAAGCACTTAAATTGGCATTTTGGTGCTGAAGCTTGTTAATCAGTCTAACATTGAGTGAAATAAGGGAGCAAAGGTACCTTTGGGGGCACAGAGGGACCTCTGTAAGCAGAGTCTTACCAGTGCTCTTCCTGACTGACTGAAAAGACTTAGTTAATGCTTCATTTCTTATCCTTCTTTGAATAAATTAGTGGTAAGAATAAGGTCAAGGCTTTCCTGTGTTGCTCTGGAAATTGCTGCCTCCAGCTCTGGGGTCCTCAACATAAGACAGATATGGACCTTGTTGGAGCGAGGCCAGAGGAGGGTGCCTAGCTGCTCCAGGGCTGGAGCCTCTCTGCTCTGGAGCCAGGCTGGGAGAGCTGGGGGTGCTTACCTGGAGAAGAGAAGGCTCCAGGGAGAGCTCAGAGCCCTTCCAGGGCCTAAAGGGGCTCCAGGAGAGCTGGAGAGGGACTGGGGGCAAGGCATGGAGGGACAGGACACAGGGAATGGCTTCCCAGTGCCAGAGGGCAGGGCTGGATGGGATATTGGGAAGGAATTGTTCCCTGGGAGGGTGGGCAGGCCCTGGCACAGGGTGCCCAGAGCAGCTGTGGCTGCCCCTGGATCCCTGGCAGTGTTCAAGGTTGGACATTGGGACTTGGAGCAGCCTGGGACAGTGGGAGGTATCCCTGCTGTGGCAGGGATGGCACTGGTTTAAGGTTCCTTTCAAATCAAACTGTTTGGGTATTCTATAACTCTGTTTAAGAATGCATTGATTTTTTGCTCCAGTGTCCTGGGGGCTTTGGAGTAATTTGCTTAGAATACATTTTTAATGGGAGAATTGCTGGAAATATTTTATGCCAGCTGAAACAGAGACTTTAAAAATCTCTCTTGTAGTAAAACAAAGGAAACCACATAAATCATAGTCAAGAGGGGAGAAACCCATATAGTTACAGATGTGTAAGTACAACTTAACCTAATGTAGGAGAGAAAAGACGAAAAATAGTAGGTATTATCCATGGGAGATTATTTTTATTTTTAGAGATCTGCTGTGTTTACATGTCAGGGGGTGGAAGATGATCTTTAAGGTCCCTTCCAACCCAAACCATTTTGCAATTCTGTGATTTTTCTTACTACTTTTTGAGAGGTGACACACTCCAGAGGCTATCCTCGGGATTGCCCTGCTGAGGGTTTTTTCCTAAGACTTCAGGACACTTTGATCTGGGAGCGGTGTCTTGAAAGAACACTGGGTTCTCTCCGGTGGCCTTTGGCTTCATACTGTTTTGTTTTTTATTCCATGGGCATTGGGGAAGGAAAGGATCAGATCCTGGGGGCACAGCCCTATACCCCACCATGGTGAGCTCTGTTTGGAATGAAAGGAATATCTCCTGGGTTAGGAAATCCCAGATTTATAGCTCAAGATACCGCAGCATGTGTCATTAGTCTGACTGCCTCTGTGAGGTTCTTGCCACAAATTCGTTGTGCCAGTTTATGTCAATGTTGAGTATGTGGGAGATGAGGAGGGCAGCAAAGCAGTAGAGCTCTGTGAGTGGGGTGACACCCTGAAAAATTGGGTTGTGGCTCTTCATCACCTCTGGTGAATTGCTAATTAAAGTTTCAGGTAACTAATTTAGTTGCTGAATAGGATTGAGCTGAGGATGAAACAGAGCTCCTTGCTGGAAGTCCTCCTGATCCCTGGAGGTTGCTGTTCTTATGAATGTTGTGTCCAAACTTGACTTTGCATTACAGCATGAAAGCCCTGAAGTCTTGAGTGGCTTTTAAACCTCACTGGGATATCTCCAGATGTTTACATACAGGGAGAATGGCAACTCCTAGTCAACTGAGGAACATGTGTGTCAGTCAGGATTCCTCCCTCCTGCCTCTGGTTTCATGGCAGCATCTTTGCTGACTCCTGAGTGCCCAAGTTCCTGTGGATCTCTTACATTTCCTTCTGAGTCTGAGCAGCAACTGATAGCTGAGTACTTTGCTACTGCCTTCAGGATTAGAATAACTGAGCTCTGTTATCTCTGGCACAAAGCTTTGTGATTTTTTCACGCTGTTCTGCTTCTGTCATTCAAAGAAGAAAAATACTTTCAAGTGAGGGGTTGTGTTTCATTGGAAGACCTGCAACTTGGCGTGTTGTGCCAATGCCTAGTGTGAGTCCCAGGATCCTTCCTGCATGTATATCCTATGGTTGCATGTGTTTGGCTCTCTTAAAGAATGATTCCCTAAAAGAGAATTTATCATTGCAGGCCTCTGGTAGCTCAGTGTTTTTGGGGAGGATAAGGAACCTAATCTTACACTTGATTGTTGGCTTTCTCCAAGGATTCAAATGAGATATTGCTAAGTGGGTGGGAAATAGTTTTTAATTCAAATTCACTTCACTGGAGCGAAGAACAGTCTGAAGAGATCAGAATGGTTGAAGCATGGCAGTAGAATTCAGGATCCAGGGTAGACACACTCTGTGGACAGAGGCTGGTGGCTGGTCTTGGCACACAGTGAAGGGAGGCTTTGTATTTTCATTTCCCTTTTCTGCAGAAGCTACAGCACCAGGAATTCCATTGGAAAGTCAGCCTCATCAAAGAGGGGATGGGAGAGTCTTTGCTTGCTGAGGGAAGTCCAGCAGCGTGCATATTCCTAGAGCTGTGGGCTTTTTTTTCTCCAGCCATACTCTGACATCTGCACTGAAAGACTTTTTTTATGTGGGCTGAGTATAGAAATCGCATTTGTTGGAAGCCAAGGATTTCAGCAGAGGGTGGTAAAATACACAGAGGAGAAGGTGCACGTAGAGAGCTGCTCCTTCAATGGTTATTTCAGTGAGTAGTTTGGCCAGTGGCCTGGAGGTGAGGAATAGCAGTTTAAAGTCTTGCTTGAGAAGTAACCTACAGGCTCTGCCTTTCTCCTCGGAGCTCATTTTCCCGGATGCTGGGAGGGTGATCTGACTGTGGAGCAGAGTTAATTACCTGGATAAACCAGGGGGAGGAAAAAGCCGACTGTATTCAAACAGCCTCCGTCTGTATCACTGGAGCAACTGACTTGACAGCCTGATGGATTGAAGGAATGCGTGGGATCTGCTGAAAATGTTTGATTTTTCAATTTCATCTCTCCCTTTCCTGGTCCGCTAGCTGTCAGTCAGGCATTACAGGGGCAGATCTTTCCTGGTGTTTCATATGGAACAGCTTACTTGTGGAGATAAGGAATTGATTTCCTATTGCTTTTCTGTCCCCTTTTCCCAAGACGTCCCCTCTGAGCTACTTAAGATGGGTGTCCTGCCTGCATAAGGGCTTTTCATGTCAGTGCTGCTGGTGTAGCCTCAGCTGGCAACTGCGTATTCCAGCCAAACACACAGCTCCTCAAGGGTGTGCCAGCGCTGATTAAACTTTCAGGAAAGGCTTCAGGAGAGGTGCCAGTGTGGACTTCATGCTCCAAGAGAGATCAGCTGCGGGACTGTTCCAGGGAAATAATTTCCCTGTGTTCAGATGCTTGTGGAGAACCCGGGTTTGGATCCTGTCTCTGCAAGTTTGGTTCAGTGGAGGTCTTAAAGACAGTGCTTTGCTGTAAGACTTGCAAACATACATTGGCAAATTGAGACTTAGGGTCTTTTCAGAACAAAAAGCCTGTAAAACTCCATTTTTAGGTGAAAAGGCACACATAGCATACTGCTCCTCACTGACCACCTGTGTGTTTTATTACATTAGACCCCTGTAATGGAGCTGTGTTCTGTCCCACTGTGGACTAGAAGCCTCTGAATCCCTATCTGAGGTGATCCCTTCCAACCCAAACCATTCCATAAATTATAAAGTGCTTTCTGCCCACCAGTACAGAGGAAGGTTTGCAGTTCTTTAGCCCGTTCCCATCTGTCTTGTACTGCGACTGTCAGTGAGTTATTGGATGCTGATAAAGGAGAGAGTTGTCTTTTATTCTGGTAGCATTTAATTGAGGCAGCACCTACCCTCATTTCTCCTTGGAAGCTGATCTGCTGAGATTGCTGCAAGCTGTGGAAGGTGTCCCTGCCCATGGCAGGGGTTTGGAATGAGAGGATCTTTAAGGCCCCTTCCAACCCAAACCCTTCCATGATTCTGTGATTTCTGGGGAGACAGACACAGACTCTCTTCTGTTAATATTACATACCACATCTGTGTTTTCCAGGAAACTGGTAGGATGAAGTATGTGTAGCCTTTTGTTTAGAGCTTGGGAGGCTTCAAAAGTGTTGGTTTGTGTATGTTTCTGGTTTTCTCCCAAGGCAGCCCTTTCAAAACAAACTCACACAGCTGTAAATGACTGAGTTCATAGTTCCAGGCAGTACCAAGGTGTCCAAGGAGCAGCACCTGTGTGTAAGCACCATACTCTGTAATTAGTCCAAAATAAATCACCAGGAATGCAAAGTAAAGGCAGATTTGCTTAAATTATGGGCAGGTTGGAACGTTTCCCCGAGCTCCGTTAGAAAGAGAAATAATTTTGTCAAACCGTTGGCTTTGTTGCTTGTGACATGTTAACAGATCCTCAGAGATTATCATTTCACTGATGTTAATGTGGTCTGAGCTCTGTCTGATTCTAAACTGCTTTACAAGTAAAGCATGGGAAAGCCACAGCATTGTTTGGCTTAGGGATTTATCCTGCTTTTTATTTAATCATCCCATTGCCAGTTGCAGTTCTGCGAGTTGCTCCTGACTCTGAGTGATTTGAAGTGTTTGAGTCTTGGTCTATGAACAGAGTTGCCTGAAGATCTTTGTATTTGAACAGCAGGGGAAAAGGGGTCCTGTGCTCTGCCAGGGTTTTATTTTCACCTTGAGGATAACTCCAGTCTTGTTGTCAGAAATCCTGCAGCACTGGTGTTTAGAAGAGTCATTGGTGGAAGAAGGGGATAAAACAGCCTGTCAGCTGCTGGAGATAGAAAATAAATCAGCTGAGCTGAAACAAAAAGGTTGTTGGTCCTGAATCCTGCAGTGCTGATGGTAAAACACATTTCTGTCACTTTGTATATCTTCTTGGGGAAGCAGAGGTGGAATTTAGTGCTAGAGGAGGTATGATATGCCCTTCTTGCATGTCTAGTTTTTGGGAGAGGGTGTGATAATTCACTGAGTGATTTGGACTGGGAAAACTTACTGTGGCCACTAGTCTGGGCTTTGGTGTGGGGTGGAAATTTGATTACAACAGGGGAAAGCACACTGTATTCCCCTGGACTGGTCACTTCTTTGCTTTTGCTTTGCAGCCCTCCCCACTGAACAGTAACCAGTGTTTCACTCGGGTAGAGCCTGGCAGGGCTGTTCTGTTGCAGCCCTAGCACCACTCAGTCACCGCCTAAAGCAATGCTTTCCTTTCTGGTACAGGGCCTACGCAGAAGACTCCTCCTCTGTCAGACACGGCCCGAGGGCAGAGGCCGGGGAGAAGCACGAGGAGGAGAGCAGCAGCAGCGAGGGCAGGAGGGCAGTGGCATCGGGCGATGAGGAGGCGCCGCCGGAAGGGAAGAAGAAGAAGCGTTCTGGGTTCAGGGACCGCAAGGTACCGAACTCGGGCGTCTGGCAAGAGAGAAAACTTGCTCTGTACCTGTCTTTATTTTCGAAGGGACCTCACTGTTTTGGGAACCTTCTTTCCTGGCATGTGGCCGTGAGTTTCTGTAGTGTGTTTGGAAAGCACAGTACGCTGATCCTCTGAAATGAAGGCCTCTTTTCCCACTTCCATGTGGATGCCCAAGATAATCAAGGCTCCTGCACTGATGGCTCTTAGGATGGTGCATGCAAAGCAGGGAATTGGTTCCAAAGCTTTTAAGCCATCTGGGACATTCAGCATGAGTGTCTCTGAGTCCATCCCTTTGCCTGTGAATATACACAGTGCACGGAGGAAGAAGTAGAGGATGAATGTGGAAGGGTGGGTTATAGGCAAGGTGTACTTTAATTCTTCATTTAATTATTCTGTGCAAATGTAATTGTTGAAATACAGTCTCAGTCCTTCATGGTTAGTCCTGGCTCTCTCTTAATGCTTCTGGCTATTTCATTTTGAAATCAAATACATCTTAAAGAGGATGAAGACTTGAGTAATAAACTCCATTTTTGGCTTGTGACCTGCCTTCACTCTTGGGCAATTCCAGGAGGCCTGGGCTCCTCAGAACTGACAACTGGTTTGGCACTACCTGAAACCATTGTTATTAAAGGATGTGTAAGTTGGTAAGTTACAGAGTCCTGTAAGTGGGA
Source organism: Erpornis zantholeuca (assembly GCA_013400515.1). Lineage (NCBI taxonomy): Eukaryota > Metazoa > Chordata > Aves > Passeriformes > Timaliidae > Erpornis > Erpornis zantholeuca. Next base: position 262,251 of record VZTN01035797.1, on the reverse strand, counting down.
GCTGGCAGACACCAGTATTTTATTTTCTAAGCCCGTGTGGATGTCAGTTTTATTGGTCTGTGTTGGATGATGTAATATCTTTGCAGCACCAAAGAGGAGAAAGGAATTGTGCAGAGCATCTACTCCCATTTTGTTATGATTTACTTCTGATAATTATTTTTAAGCCTGTATTCTGGAGGTTTCATCTCATTAGCTGTTAAATTGTGGATGATCATATATAGTGGCTTAACAGCTTCTCATGAAAAATTAAGAGCTGTTTCCTTTGGAGCTGCTGAATCATGTCAGTTCCTGATCAGAACAGACTACACAACTTGAGATTTCAATTGCCTCGTGGTATTTGGGGCTCCAAACTCTCTCCTGTTGTGAAATGTTGGTGGCAGCTCAGTGAAGTTACATAGTAAGATACTGTGCTGAAATATTCAGAATTGTCCAGGAATGTGGGCTCTCAGAAGCTGCTAATTTTCATGGCAGCTGGGTGTCAGGTGCTCTGACAACCTCAGCTCTTGCCAGTACCACTCAAGAAAAGCAGGTTATTGGTTTTTTCCAGTGTTGGCAGATGGAGGCAGGTTGCAAAGAGCAAACCACAGTCCCCCTCCACCCACACTCTTACTTTTGAATACAGGGAGTGTAAAGATTGATTTCTCTCTGACGTGGCTGCTGGCTGGGGAAGCCAGAGGAAGTTTTTTTTTACAAGCAAGGACTATTGTTCCAGGTGTTAGAGATGTGCCTGTGTTGACCAGCTCTTTCCTTCCCAAACTAGGCAGGGAGGAATACGGCTGTAATTTCCAAATAAGATACAAGCCAGGTGTGCCCAAAAGATGGGAACAGCGTGTGGCCTGGATCCCTTCTCATCCCAGAGTGCCTTCCTCCGACAGCAGGAACTCAGGAGCAGCGATTTCCTTGGGAACAGCCCTCGTCATCTTTGTGCCAGCACAAGGCTTTTCCCTGCAGCCTCGAGACAGCGTGTGCCTGCTGTGGCCCGGGAGGCAGTGCTGCGGAAGCGCCGATCCGTGCGGGGTGTGCCCGTTCCGTGTTTGAGCCGCGGGGGTGATTCACCTCGGGAGCTGCGCCCGAATGCGGCCAGCTCACATGGCAGGGGAGGGTGTGCCCCTGCGCCCCACTCGGAATCAGGGCTGCTCCCGTCATTGTGGAGCACCCTGGGGATTCTTGACTCTTGTGCGTGTTTAAGAAAACCCCAGCAAACATCACCACCCACAGTAAAAACCCTTCCCAGCTCTTCCCATAATTAATTGAGAATAGCGTGGGATTTTCCTTGTGAAAAAATTAAGCCTAATTGGAAGTGTTTAACACTTATTTGTTATCCTAATGTTGCTTTTAATTAAGTTGATGATTAGTGGTGAAGCAATAAATTAAGTTTGACGTTGCTGTTTCGGATAGCGATGCAGTGAGAGGGAAGCTGAAACACAAACCCCTCTCAGGTGTTGGGCTGTGTGTGGCTGGTTCCCAAGCACCTGTGGTATATGTGCAGTGTAGGTCCTGGATATGTAGGGCAGAAAAGGAAAAATCACTTGAGTGCCCGTATAGTTTGATGGCCAATGAGCTGTAGTACATGATGGGGGCGGACTGATGTGTTAATTAACTTGCTAAAAGTGTTTGCATGCAGCAGTAGGGCTGACTTACCAAGATGTTCTGGCAGTGTTTGGGTGCTGCAGGTATCTTGCCTTGGGCTGCTTGTTGTGCTCAGCTTTCGTTTGGGTGTGTGTCACAGGAGGAAGCACTGAGAAAATGAGTCCTAATTGATTTACCCTGTCAAGATGTTGCATGTTCAGGGAGGCCCTGGCTATGCTGTGAAAGTGCCTTGAATTGTTAATTTAGAGCTTTATTTTCAGGTCAGCATAGGATTTAGGGTTTTTTTCTGTTAACCTGAGGCTTAGCATGAACATTGACAGTCTCAACAGCATCTTCACTCTTTTAGAGCAACAGGGATTACTTACTTGTCTTTCTCCTGTAGTAAATGCTCTACTAAAAAATGCAAAAAGGTTTTTCCCCTTTGGGTCATATAATCTTTCTGAAGGTGCCTGATTACGTGAGGCTGCAGTTCTTGGGGGCGGGATGAGAATTTTGGCAGATCTTCCTTGCCTCGAGGTCTGGTGTACTGGGGAGAGGTGAGAGGTCAGGAGAGGAGACACTTGCCTGGCATGATTTTCTGTGCTTGGAAGCAGTGCAGAAAGCCCTCACAAGTGGTGGTTGTCTGCCCCCAGATACACGGGCTCTTATCTCCACGTTTGTGTAGGCATCAGGGCACCCCTGTTACCACCCCCTTGATGTTCAGCACCCAGTCTGGAATAAGTGAGTTTTTTGCCATTTGCAGCATTTTGGCTGCTCCCTTACTGACCTGGCTTCGTGTTGCACCCAGGCTTGCAGTCAGAGGGACGGCGTGCAACATTTGTCCGTTTTTGCCAGCTGATTAGCTCATTAGCAAGAATGGTGTAATTGAGTTCAGCTGCAGGCAAAAGGGAAGGAGCGTGGCTGCATTTGTCCCTTCTTGTAGGGAAGCTTGGGGAAGAAGTGAGATTTCAGTTATGATGAAAGCAGCCTGTGAGATGCTAAAAAGCAGTTTAGAGTCTACTTTTTTTGGCCTAGATTGTGCATTTTTGTGCTGTAAGCTGAGACTGGAGATGTGGTTTTGAGCCCATGCTGTTAGTAAGCTGTTGTTGCTTTGGAAGTAATATTCTAAATGCTCTAAACATGAGGAGAAAAGCATCTGACAGCAACTCGACTGACAGTAGCATCTTAGCAGGGGCTTAAAATGGATACAGAGGGAAGAGCCATTGTGGATACGAAGTCAAGTGGGATGAAATGAAACATGGTTTTACTGGCAGAAATGTCAGGACTTCTGTCTCTGGTGCAGCAGTGGGGTTGTTGAGTTGTGCCTAGCTGGGTTGAGGGAAAGCATTTGACACTGCCTTGCAAGAAATTCTTCCACAGGCTTGGAAATTTTGGCTAATGAGTCTTTTTAGCTAGAGGGCAGGCTGTGTTGAAGGGTTCCCATGGATGGAGGGAGCTGGTTGTGGTCTGTGGTGTCTGCTCTTGGCTCCAGTCTGGGGTTTCATACTGTCCTTGAGCTTATTTGTCTTGCTTGAAGGTAAAAATACTGAGCTGTTTCTGGCTGATAAAGCTGGGTGGGGTGTTATTCATGAGATCAGGTCAGGCAGGAGGGAGATGTGGGCCTGCACCCAGGAGTGAAAAGATCACTTTGGCATAAGGAGCTGCCTCCTGCCAGGTGGGAGCAGTAGACAAAGACAGAAAGAGGTGGGTGGGAAAGTGGGTGTTGTCTTTTATTGGGACTTGAAGCTTGGCAATAGAGCAATTGCCCTCATTCCAGTGCCCTTATCTGTGGAGAACCTTGTGGACTGAAGCAATAAAAGCGGGATTAGGTTTGTTGATGAGAGGTGCAAAGGGCCTAGGGACAAAAACTTTCTCCTGAAGGAGGGAGGGAGCTGCCTGTAGTGGTTGAGGCAAGGACATGTGAATTATGGAAAAGCTGTGGTGATGCAGAGACACGGGGAGAGAATGCTTTAGCTATTGTCATTCTAGATAATGTCAACTGTGGTTGCATTGCTGGAGATCTGAGCTGGGGCAGATCAAGAGGAGATCAATTTGGGGGATTCAAAGCATTTGGCTTGTTTTATCCTAGAAATAAGAAAAACTAGAGAGGGTGTTTTCTGTCTGATAAACATCAGGCTGAGGAAGTTGTTCAAGTTTAAGGACAAGGCTGAACCAGGACCAAAGCCAGGAATGATGTACAGCTGCCTTGGCAGTACCCTTGATCTTGACTGTTCTGTTGCAGCACATCATCGGTTGGGATTTTTTCCTCCTGTGGCTCTGGGCCAGCTGCAGGTTTCAAGTACATTATGGACTGTTAAACATGGCATATAATGCAGGAATGAAAAGCTGAAGTAAGGAGGAAAGTTTTCTGTGCTAGTACATGATGAAGTGTAGGTGTCTCTGTCTTTTTCCACCCTTGTGGCCTTGTGTTGTGATTTTGTTTAGAAAAGCTTTTTGTTGTCTTTGATTAATTCCAGCTGCGTGAGGGGAAACTGATTCTAGGTAAAAAAAAAATCACTGCTGGCAGAGTTAGGAAGAAGCAGATTGGTGGGGAGGACTGAGTTTCTGGGGAATTCTGCCAACGTGATAGAAAAGAGGAAAAAATGATCTTGGGTGACTGAGCAACCAGCTGCGGCTCCAAGTGATTTTTTCCAAGACTCTGCTTGAAAGTAAAAGTTTCTCCCAGATTTCCAAGGCTTTTTTCTTTTACTTCATATATTAATCACAAATCCAACCCTTCAACGCTGTGGTTAGAACGTTAGGCTGCTTTAGATTCACAAATGTGATGCCAGTGCTTTTCCTTATGCTCATGTTTTTAAAGCACCTTCAGGGATTTTGTGAATTTGTTTTTCCTCTGCCACTATGAAGAGTCTAAATGTATTCATAATAAAGATTTTTAGTGTTTGTTCTTAATCCTGGGACATCAGCAGCTGATGTGTCCAATTTTCTTGGTGGTTCAAAGGGCTTTTGAATGGAATAAGGCCAAAAGAGTCGAGAGTTGTGTTGCTGCATGGAACTTGTCGTGTGGCAAAGCTCTTTGAGGACCAAGAGTCAGCATGGGGCAGGAACAGTGCCCATCTAATGCTGGCTAAATTTCATTTCCAGGTGATGGAATATGAGAACAGGATCAGAGCCTACTCCACGCCAGACAAAATCTTCAGATACTTTGCCACGCTGAAGGTCATCAACGAGCATGGCGAGTCCGAGGTTTTCATGACCCCGCAGGATTTTGTGAGATCCATCACCCCCAACGAGAAACAGCCAGAGAGTGAGTGGTGTGTGGGTGCTGGTCAGGGGAACTGATACTCCCCAGTCTCTGCTTATCTGGTCTTTAAACTTCCCAGCTCTGATTGCCAGGGCTAGGAAGCATCTGCTGAGGCTCTCCTGCTCCAAGCCTAAAATTAGCCTGAGCCCTTTCGTGTTTCCCAAAATGCTGTTGCAGGTTAGGTGATCTCTTTGGTGTGAGCCCTTGAAGAGCAGATGGAATGCCTTTCTCCCATATTTTATAGGCAAAGATTACCTTTGACTGAAACACTTCCTAAACCTACAGAAGGAGGTTGTTTTGGGGAGGAGAACCTCAGTGATGAAGGTTGGACTCAATGATCTTAGAGGTCTTTTCCAACCTAACGGGGTCGAGGCAGCCCCATGTGATGCTGCTGGTCAGGGTAGGGCTCACCTCTGCCATCTTCAAATTCCCTGTGGATTGCAGACAGACACATCACTTGTGATACCTGGGGGGTTTGGCAGTCAACAGGTGGGAGGAAGACACCTTGCTCTTGTCTGAAAGCTGTGTCCTGAATATCTGGTGTTGGTGGGGTAGCAGGAGGTTTTTGTCTGCATTCCATTTTGGAGATTCATGTTTGGGGCGAGACGTGGGAGATCCTGTTTCTTGGTCTCCCACATTGCATCTCAGAGAATGGAACAGGCTTTTGTCAAATTAACACTTCCCTTGTCTCTGCAGACATGAATGAAGAACTTCAACCCCCAAATGTTAGCTTTTTGAGTGTGGGGTTTATGTCCAAATAATGAAACTGTTTTGATATCTTAGATGACAGCTGCCAAATAAATACTGTGTACCCTTGTGCTTAGAAAATAACAATATGAAGTGTGTGCAGGAGGGGAGAAAAAATAATCCTGGCATTAGTGTTTGAAGCATGTAGGTGAACTGATATTTAGGTTTCCATCAGGTCCTGGAAATGGCTGTAGTTTCCATGTGAATTAATGGCTCTAGGTTACCATCTTGTCTATCTAAAACTTCTTGAACTGCTACTTGGAAAAGCAGTGGCACCTGTCTGGAAGCATATAAACTGAAAACATCCTGGGTTTTGTTTCAACACATCTGATTCTTTTTTTACTTCTTCCAAGTGCTTGGTGCTTTTTAAGGTATGTGAAGAGAATAGGTGGAAGGGTGCTCAACAAACACCTCCTTCAGAGACAAACAGAGGTGATTAATGGGAAATAATTACTCATCAGTCTTAGTCACTCACTTCCCACTGTATCCCATTGTCATCCTGGCTGTTGAAATGGCCTCATGAAGCCAGTCACTGCCTTTGAGTGCCTGCAAATGCTGCCAGTCAGTGACACACAGCAGCTTGTGAGGGAAGAAAGTGGCCTTAGCTGCTCTCAGCAAATGGAATGGGATGGAAAGTGAGCTTGGGCTGCCCATCAGCAGGCAGAGCAGGAAGGGAGGCATCTTGGATTTTGTTGAGTTGAAAAATCTGTCTTCAAGACTCTTACTTTTGTGGGTTTGCTTCTAGATGGAGCTCCTCTGGGGTGGTTGTTCCTTATGAGCTCTGTACATCATCACAATCACAGTAAATGGGTTTTTAATACCTAATGAGCAGTAGAAGAGTAAAACACTTATTGCTACAATAAAGTCAAACCAGCCATAACCTTGTTCTCCAATGTTTTTAAAGCTGGTAGTAAAAAATAAAAAGAAGATAGGGCTGGTTTTCAGACCAGAAATTGAAAAGAAAGAGTGCTGCCTGCTGGCCAGACGAGATCTGTGCTTCACACCCCGCTGGTGCTTTTGACTCATAGGATAATTTAGGTTACAGGTTAGCTGGGAAATGCTGGGGCCGCTTTTTCCCTGAGTCACGACTTGGGTGTGCCCTCCACTGGGGCTGGAGCATCCTGCCCTCATCCCAAGGTGTTCCTTGGGGTTGTGATGTAGCCTGGTGTGTTCCTGGGAAACCTCCTTGAGGTAACCCTTCAGCGTGCTCAAGCTGCCGGTCGTAATTTCAGGGAGTAACTTCTTGTAAATGCCTCTGCTGTTTTATGGAGAGAAAAGGCTGTGGAATATAAGTGATCTGGAGTAATGAGGTAGCTGAGTCCCTGTTGTATTTATTTTTAAACTGCTCATCTGCTGTGAGGTATCGTGTGCCTGATTCATTTTTATGGATTATGTAGGGGAAAGTTTGATTTATTGTCAATAAAGTGTCAGCTTAATTCTAGCCTGTGTTCTGCTAGCTTGGAGAAAATGAATGGCCATTCCTCAGCTCCTGTAGATTGCTTTCTCTGCTTCAGTCAAACTTCCTGCCACAGCACTCCCAAGTAGGCAAGCTGTGCTTAAGGAATGACTCGTGCTTGCTGAGCTTGGAATGGTTTGTCAGAAGAAGCCAAAGAATGGCATTAAACTTGAAAGCTGCTTTAAAAAAATAATTTCTTTCTGTGCTATCTGGAAAGTTCAAGTGCCAGGAGAAGCGTGGGTGGTGATTTCTGCTCCCTGCAGTCCTGTATTATTTTTTTCCTCCCACGTCCTCTTGTACCTGAGATACAAGTTCGCTCCAAGAGTGGATGGGCAGGGATGGCTGTTTCCTACCTGGTGCTTCCTTGGTACCCCAGTCCCAAACCAGCTGACAATAAACTGAAAGCACTCTGTCTCTGGTGGGAAGTGCAGGGGTTCCCTCTGTTTCCCCAGGTTTATCTGGATCCCTTCTGCACTGATTGTTTTCCTGTGGGAAATGAGTATTTTGGAGCATGCTGGACTAAGAAGGAGCTGTGTCATGCTCAGCCAGTATCAGTTTTCTTATGGCCTTTGCAATAAGGATTGAAAGAAGTAAAAAACACTTCTTATGTCTCATTCCAGCATGCTGTAATGAAGGCAGGTTATCCCCAAACCAGTCCTGCTCTTCCATCCCTGTGTTAACCTGGCTGGTTATCCCAGACTCCTGCCATAGCAAAGATGCATTTCAGGTTTCACCACATAATGAGCAGCAACTCAAATATCTGAACTCTTTGAAGGTGTTTTGGTTGGGTTGGCTTTTTGTTTGAGTGTAAGAAACCCCAGACATGCTGCTGAAGTGCAGCCAGAAGCAGCAACTGTGCCCCTGCAAGCCCTGTGCACGGGATGGTGAGGGGGGAGAGGAGCCCTGAGGGACGGAGCTGATTCCTGGTGGCTGGATCCCAGTGTGCAGCTCGCCTCTCCTGCTGGAAATGGTTTGTTTCCCATGTCTGAGCTTCGTGAGAAGCTGAGCACAAGCTGGCTTCTGGGGTGGTACAGTGCACGAGTGATTATTTGTCATTTTGATGAAAGTTTATGAAATACGGATCTGATCTCCTGTAGAAGCAGCAGCCAGGAGCTGTGACAAGTGCTCATGTGGTGGGGAGGGGAGAACTCCCCGGGCTGGTACAGATCACTAAAGTTACACAAAGTGGTCAGCTGGGATATTTAAGACCTAGAAGGAAGTCAGGGATTCTGGGATTCCAGTCCTTCTGGGAATTCACTCTGTGCTCTTCCCCAGTACATCTGCTGGAGAGGCCTTCAGGGAAAGGATGCCAGTGAGAGGTAACTCAGAGGTACAAAATGGAGTTCTTTTTTTGTGGAACTTTTGTGGAAATACATAATTCCCAGGCAAGAATCATCTTGGAGCCTGTCGTGCCTGATGAGAGACCCCAGGAAAAGGCCAAGGAGGAGAGAGAGGTGCAATTACATGTGTGCTTATGTGCCAGGAGGCACATAAATGAGAGCTTCCCATAGAGGTGGCAGGCTGGTGTGGCTGACCAGGTGTGTTAGGAATGTGTGTCTCATAGGGAGACTGACTGGCCTGGTGGAGCAGGAGGAGATAGGTGAGAGCCAAGTCCCTTGGTCCCTCATTCCTGGAACAAAGCAGTCCTGAACTTGAACACAAGCCCGAGGCTGTTGTCCCCTGAGAAATCTCAGGCAGCTCATTGTTTGCTTGCAGATTACATTTTAGATGCAGAGGGGGAATACTCTGAATACAGCAATCAGAAGCTGGATTACAGCTCTTGCTCCAGCACTTTCTCCTGCCATAATGTGGCATATCACAAGCAGTTTGCAGGCTCTTCAGTCTTCATAATTAGCCCTTTTATTCATCTGCTGGCAAAAAAAGAGTCCATGTTATATATTAAGCAGTGGGGGGAAAAAAGCAGATCGTGAGTGAATGTTACCCAAATAATGTGAAAAGTCTGACAAGGATATCAAGACTGGAAGGAATTGAAAAGGTTTTTCTATCAGTGGGAAGCTGCTGGTATCCCAGAGGAAATCATGATGGTTTCTAATTGATCTCAACTGTGTTCTTGGCATAATATAATTGTCCTTCTCCTGGAAGCTCGTGTTTTAAATGGTTTTTAGAACTGCTGTCTATAACCTGCTGCCTATGGATTTATTTTTACAAGATAACATGAAGAGCTTAGTAATTGTCTAGATATTTGTCAAGTGTGGTAATTAGCTGGCTTTGAGAAAATCAATGGAAAGTATGTTTTTGTTAATCAATAGGAATATAATAAGCATTTGATTTTAGATTTGGCTATTGTTTTGGCTGAACGAGAGTATGAACAAGTTATTCTGTGTTTTTTCCTTTACATAATTCATTCCTTCTCTGTGAAAACATCCTCCCCAGCCCAAAATGAGAGAACTAAAGGCAGGGAGTACGGTTCTGCTGTTGAACAGCATTGTGGCAGGCAGTGAGTGTTAGGTAATTTTTGCTTTATATTGAATCATGTTTATTTTTCAAGTGCTATGAAAGTGCCATCACATGAATAAAAGTGGCAGCCTGTATCCCTGGTATTGGTGAGTAAATGGTGTCAGTCTACTCTGAAATAACATTTCTAGTGGTGCTATATGCTTAGGTGCTCCATGGCAGTGCTGCTGTTTATTTCAGGCCCCTGAGAGGTGGTATCAGAATTTGTAGGAGTAATAAATAGTGGTAGCTAAACATTCCAGGGAAGCTGATTGGGAAATCCTTCCAGGTCACTGAATTGCTGCTGGCAGTGAGTGGCTGGTGCTGAGCCCTTGGCTGCAGGAGCAAAGGGATGTGTGGGAAAGATGAGGTGTTGTGCAGGGTGTCAGGTAAATAAAAGCATATTCTGGGGCAGGGCGTGGTGGAAATTCTGGGTTTGTGCAACAGAAACAACGAGTGAAGCTCTGGGTGGTCACTGCAATCCAGAGTAGCCATGGTGTGTGTCCCAGGAAAGTTCAGAGCAGCCAGGTATCCTCCAGAAAATGGCTTCAGGCTTTCACTGCTGCCTGTCTCGAGAAAATCCTTTCAACTGCTTCTGGGAGAGTGCTGTTCCAGCCCCTGCTCCTCAGTGAAAGGTGGAAAAGCTCTTTGTTCCTGGTTAAACATGCCTATTAGGCTGTGTTCCTGCAGCTCTGCAGCAACAGCCCAGCCAGGGGCCGTTTGTCTTGGGAGTGTGGCACTTGGAGACAATCCTGGGGTGCCTTTAACATAGCACCGTGCCTTTTGAAAAACAGAGCTGAAATACCTCACGTGCTTCCCTTCCCTTCCCTTGTTCAGCTGGGACTGTCCTCATCCCTGCAGTGTTTCCAGCCTGCACAAATGCTGAATTCCTGTTGTGGCACCTTGGAGGAAAAGCCTCCTGGGGTTTTGGATGTAATTTAAAGAAAGACCCTGGGTAACAGACCCTCTTTGTTGGTTTCCTTTTGTCAGGTTTAAAGGCTTGTGGAAAAACAGGCAGCTAAGTCCTTAAAAGAGAAAATAAACTGTACTGGGAAAAGGAAAATGGATAGAATAAAAGCGTATGCCGTGGACATAAATGCCCCTTTTCAGCTTTTGAGTTGGCTTCTTCTCTCAGGAACCTATGTAAGAGGAATTTCACAGAGCAATTTAAGTGTGCAGCTTAATTAATGCAGCAGAGGAGAGGGGACGTTGTTGTGCATGGCTGGGAACCAATGTGCTTGTGAGTGCAGTAGAATTGTGGAATCATCTAGGTTGAAAAAGATTTTAAGATTGAGTTCAACCATTGGCGCAGCACTGCCAAGGCCACCACTAAACCATGTCCCCAAGTGCCACATCTACATGGCTTTTCAATCCTTCCAGCAATGGTGACTCCACCACTGCCCTGGGCAGCTGTGCCAGTGCTTGACCACCCTTTTGGTGAAGGAATTCTTCCCAGCATCCAGTCTGAGCTCCCCCTGGCCCAGCCTGAGGCCGTTTCCCCTTGTCCTGTCCCTGTTCCCTGCCAGCAGAGCCCGACCCCCCCCGGCTGCCCCCTCCTGTCAGGAGTTGTGCAGAGCCACAAGGTCCCCCCTGAGCCTCCTTTTCTCCAGGCTGAGCTCCTTTCCCAGCTCCCTCAGCCTCTCCTGGGGCTCCAGCCCTTCCCCAGCTCCGTTCCCTGCCCTGGACACGCTCCAGCCCCTCCAGGGCTCTCTGGCCGGGAGGGCCCAGAGCTGGACACAGCCCTCGAGGTCCCTCAGCAGGGCCAGCACAGGGGATGGGCCCTGCCCTGGGCCTGTGGCCACCCCATGGCTGGCACAGCCCGGGGGCCATTATTTACATATTTATTTATTACATAAATATTTGTTATGATTGTTTAGTAACAGATGTGGTATTTATATATATGAAACAGTTATCAGCTCATCTTTCATTGCTGTCCATCTAGACAAGCATTGCAGGGGATGCCATTAAGACATACCTTCATTTGCTATTTTTAACCCATGGCCTTTTTTTGGCTTTCCATGAGTACATGTATAATGTCAGGCTGTCAGGGATCTGTCTGTCAGCAGCATTTCCTGGCATAGGAAGAGGAGGTGTTCCTGAGAAATGGCTTTATTATGACACATGGACATAAGCTCAGCTTAAGTCACCATCCAGATGGATGGTCAGGGTGAGCTCCAACCACATAAAGTGTCTGTAGTAAAATAATCACATTTATCAGACAAATCTTGCCTGATAAGTATGCACCCATACTTACTGCATATAAACCCACAGCTTGGAGGACAAAATTCAGGAGATTGAAGTCTGAAAATGTGTATGAATATGCAATTTGCATTATTATCAGGCCCACGAAATATTGAGAGGGTGCTTTCTGGCTGGAATTTTCACAAGTGCAGAAAGCCCTGTGGCAATTGCCTCAACCTTTGAAATTGGTGGCAGAGGAGTTGTAGCTGCTTTGGGTCACAGAGAGCAAGGGGTTGCCCTGAGCAATGAGTAATTCCATTTTCTGCACCATACCAGGAAACTTTCCAATAGACAGGATGGGTTTCATTACCCTCTTTCAAAAGCAGGTGACGGAGCAGGCGTGGGGAAGGCTTTATTTTAGTTTTTCCATCTTATTTTCTAATTTAAATTGAAATGAGGGTGTGCTAATTACCATAAACAGTGGCAGAAAATGCACGGGACGTCGCTCTGCAGAGAGGTTTTATTCCTCAGAGCACCAAAATCAGCCTGTGCTCTCCCCAGTTTTACTGCAAATGCTCGGCTTGAGTTCTGCTTAATCTCTTCTTGGGATGCATCTTCCTGACTTTGGATTGCAAAGCTCAGATGATTAATCTTCCTGCTTTTTTCTGGTCTCCTTGCTTACACGTGCAGTCACCGGTGTTGGATGCAGCCTGCTGGGCATTGTGGCTTACATGAGAGCTTTGTGCCTTAGCTCAGCTAAGGATAAGGGGATGTTTTTTTCCCCTCTTCAACATAAAATAAGCATTTTGTGAAGGTATGAGAGACTTTATTGGTATAAATAATCTTGTTCCCTGCCCTTCTCCCACCCAGCTAAAGAACTCCACTTCTTATAAATGCATCTGCAACTTACCTCCTTTAAAATCTATTTATTTTATACTCAAATACGAACAAGCTTTGGATTTGTTTGGGGATGTCCCAGTTAGCTATGGGAACAAGTCTTCGTTTTCCCCTTTGTGAGTCATTCAGAAGGTGTTATTAAAACCACCAAGAGTCACAGGTGAAATGTTTGCCTGGTAATAGTGCAGGGATCTGCTTTGGGGAGGGTATTTCAGGCTCTTGGGAGGTGCTGGTTGCTGAGCTCTTGCTGGCCCTGCTATAGAAGGAGGTTTTCTTCTCTGTTTCCATGAGTTTCTTGGGGTTTTGTGTTCAAAATACAAAGTACAAAATGTACAAAACAAATAAAATTTTCCTCCTGTCCCTATAGTTTCTACAGATGTTACTCAGACCGTGCATTTTACTTTCCAGTCCTCTCAAAGAGAAAACACAAGAAATACTTATTTTTACACCATAAAAAAAATTTTTTTTAAGGTATTTTTTTTTCTTTTGCAGACTTGGGCCTGGACCAGTTCATAGTGAAACGCTATGATGGGAAGGTGAGCACATTAGACTATTAAATGTATTTTATTTAATGGCTTTTTTGCCCTAGAATCCTTCAGTTATTACCTGTGTGCGGGTGTAAGTTAAATGAAGCGTGTGAAGTGTTCTCTTCTGAGCTTTTTGTTGTTCAGTAGCATTGTAGTGCTTTTTCTGTAATGACATAAAGATTGCTGCTATAAAGGGACCTTATTTTAATGTTTACAGACAAAATATTACCACTTCCTATATTCTGGTGGGCCGGGAAATCATAGGTTGTAACCACATTTCTTTGCTGCTTCTTTCTCACTGTGTGAGAGCCCCACGGGTTAAACAATTTCAGGGGAAACTCACTGGACCTTTCCCTTCCAGTCTCATCTCCAGATTCCTAAAGGAAGGAGGTGTTCTTGAGGGTTTTTTCTGCATCCCAGCCACATATTTCCCCCCTATCAAACAGCCTTTCTCTGTTCCCCCTTTGAGCCCCAGGTCCTTCCTGCAGCGGTGCATGACTGTTCTGGGTGTTTGTGCTGTCATCAGAGGTGTCAGTAAAGTCTTCAGCGAGTTCTGATGTAGTTTTGTCTTCCTGTGAAAGTGGAGCCATGTAGCATCCCACCTGTTATTATGGATATCACAGAGCTAATTATCTGCACTGTAAGTCCCACTGGTGTGGTAAAGGCAGCTCAGATGGACTCCTTGGTGCATTTAACTGCAGGTTAGTTAATTTTCTGTCATATCACCAGTGGCACACAATGGTCCTTCAGCTTCTGGCAGCATTTCCACCTGCATCATCTGAAAATAAAGCTTTCAGAGGGACATCAGCATCTCACCCCCTATTGCTGCAGGGTGCACCTGACACAGAGTGTCAGGCATTCCCAGAAAGCCTCAACACCGGGGATAAAAAAGGCATTTAAAGCTTTATATAAAACATAACGTGGGCTGCACATGTGCAATTCCCTGTTTTGTGTTTAGCAGGGACAGGTAACAAGAAGATGATCCAGTAGCTGGGGTCCCTGTCGTGAGCCCTGGACGAGTGTGCTGGTTACCCAGGCAGCAGAGCAGGGCTTTGCTGGAGAACAGACAACTGGGAGGTGGATTTTGGCAGCAAGTTTTGCTACGTAAATCTCCAAAGCGTGTCGTGAACACCTGTTTTCTTTTCCCCCCTGCCACAAACGTGATGTCTGCTTTTTGAGATTAAAAAAAGCCAGCCCAACCAAAGGAAGGACGTATATTCTTTGCAAAATACCCAGCGTTTCTCCCTCTGGTTTCTTGGCAGTCTGTTGTGCATCCGCTCACTTTCATCACTGTATCTTGTCAGGCTATCGCCCTCATCCCTTAGGCTTTACATAAACAGGATTTGTTTGCAGGGAAGAAGTGCTGAATCCCACACTATTTCTGCTAATCGCTCCCCTGCTCCTGAGCACTCTGCAGCGATTCCCAGCACGCTGGATAAAAGATCCAAAGGCAAATCCTTTGAACTCAACTTTCTGTTCCTTTGCCCCCTCAACACCGAGGGCTCTGACCTGTAGTAGACTGAAATAGCTTTTTATATTAACTTACAGATGTTGTTGCTGCACTTGGATGTCTCCATGCTGTGGTTTGATTGCCTGAGAGTGAGGCAGCAGATTTAGGGGACTGCAATGGACTTTGCTTTATTATTATCTTCTCCTGGGGCCTGATTTTTCCACAGCCTAATAACACCCTGGAAGCAGAGTGCTCTGAAAATGAAGAAATAGAGGTTCTCGTTTGCTCGGCTGTCTGCTTAAAGACACCTTGGGACCAGCTACATCTGGCCAGGGCTATTAGGGCAGTGGTAATGTCCAGATGAGAAGATAATTTGAGGAGAGGATAAAATGAGCTGGCCTTGGCTCTCCCTTGGTAATGAAGGAAGCTGACAGTAGATTGATCTGACAGCAACTTGTTCTCATTTTGTTGCTTGCTTTGGGTTTCAGTTAAAAAATATAATGCTGCTTTCACTCAGCCAAGCACAACTGAAGTGCTGCAGAGCTGACCTCACTCCTTCTGGGTTCCAGTTGCATAGTGATAAACCCTTTTTGCATCTCTCCCTCCGTGCCTGGTTCCAGCCACATGCTCCTCTTGCATTATCAAAGCAGCTTCTACCTGGAGGGGGTTTGCCTTTGTGTGCTGGAGGAGCTGCTGAGCTCAGGCAGAAGGGGGAGAGGGTCATCGCTGCTCCCGGAGGCATCCTTACGGATGTTACACAGAGGCAATGGCAATTGTGGAGCTCAAAAATAGGCCTGATCACTGGAAATTTCCTCTCCTTTGTTAAGGGGAAAGGAGCTTGTGAACAGTTGGACACCAGCAAGCTGTGCTGCTCGAGAGCTGGCAGTGCACAGGGCAGATCCCGGCTGAAGAGTGGGAGAGAGGATTGATTTTAGTTCCAAGCAAAGACAGTACACAGGGCTGCATGCAAAAGTAATTTAGAAGGAGATGCAGTTAAAAGACCTGTGCAGTTAGTTGCATTTTAATTACATATTCCAGGACAGTGTTTGTAGCATCTCTGTGAGTTTTGAGCATGTATTTCGAGATCTAAATGCTGCAGCATTAGAGAGGTGATGTATGAGCTGCTCCATTTTATTTAGGTGAAACTACCATCAAAACAACTAATTGGCCATTGTGGGTGATCAGGATTGATCTTGCCAAAGGATTTTGGGGAGTGATGTGTCTGTGCTGTGCTTGTGTCGGGTTTGCGAGCAAGCTTGCTGTGCATGTGAGTGAATGCAACGGTGAGAAGAGGATCTCCACCTTTTTCCCCTCTCCCTGCCCCTCCCTCTTCCTGCTGATAATTTATAGACTTACTGGACAGGGAGGTAGATGTTACTGCCTTATTAATGGCAACAACGCTCCTGTAATTTGAGCCTAAATGCTTTTTCTTCCCTCATGCAAGACCAGAAACCCTGGAGACACTCATCCAGCACAAACCTTTGGTCAGATGTGTGTGCCAGCATGGGCTCATGCCTTTGGGCTGAGTGTGTACAGGGAGGCAACCTGTGGCTCCTTTTTTGTCTAAGAGTGGTGGTTTCCTCCCTAGGGAAGCAAGCTCAGCAAAGTAGGGAAAAGAGGCATTGATTAATATTCATTCAGAGTAGAAAACAGGTATTAATCAGCTTGCAGACATGTCATATGGAGCCTGAGCAAAAGGCTGACGTGAGGACACACACAGTCTCAGGGTGCTGTGGTGTGGAGGTGCCCATAGGTGCCCTGCTGTGTTTCCACTGTCTCTTCCCTCTTGCATTTGGCAGTGGGAAAACAAATGCTTGCTTTTCTTAACCCATCTGTAGGAGAAATAACTCATGTTTTAGTGATGAATATGCTCTCACTAAGTAGTATAGATTTCTTAGCACGACTAACCTGGCATAAGCTTCATTAATATTATGTAAGTTGTCATGCAGTTTTTGTTTAAAATTTTCTTTTTTCATGCTCTCTCTCTTTATTGATGGGATTTTTTTGGCTTATGCATTAATGATTGACGATCTCCATCTCTCAAAGAAATAAAGAAACAGTGCTGTTCATGTTACTGCTCTCAGCTGTGAGCTGCATACCCACCCTGCCACCACCCTGGTGAGCCAGCACGGGAGCTCCCAGGTGTCCCCCAGCTGGAAAGGTGAAGGTGAGCTGCAGTGCTTTTAAGAGACCTCTAGCCTATTTAGGAAATAAAAGCCCTGCTCTAGATGGCTTATTAGTTTAATTAGGATACACTTGCTCTTTTTCCTCTTGTGGGGAGAATTCCTTGCGACTGCTCGGTAAGAGCAAAAGCCTTCGAGCTACCAGCAACAGCTTCCCCTCCTGCAGTAAGTAATTAGAGAGGCTTTCAGTGCCCTCTAATTAAATTTATGACTTAAGTATTTCCTGCCAGCATTTATGTTTACTTCTCTAGATGTTTGGGGTTGCCATAAAGTAATGCCAAGCAAGGTGAAGGACAAGGAAAATAACTTTGTGTGGTGTCTCTTAAGGGCCAGTAAAACACCTGGAATTCACTTCCACTGTGTAATGCAGGGTCATGTCATGGACCAATGCAATGAGTATGTTCAGCTGCCCTGACCTGAGCTTGTGTGTCCATTAAAAAGCACTTGCTGGGAGTCAGCTCAGGAGGCAGATTTCTTTCGAGATGATTTAAAGAGGACCTCAGGAGCAGAGGAGCTTGAAAAACTCGGGGAGGATCCCCGAGGGGAATACTGGACATAGATGGACCATCCTTTCCTGGGGGGTTGAACAATCTTGCTCTCAGGTTTGAAAAAGTGGGAAGGAAAGGAGCCTTGTTATATTAGTCAGAATTTCTGGGATCCTTTGCTCTGTGGATGGGCTTTGGCTGGAGCATGAGGCTCCCACCAGAGTGTGATAAGCTGCTGTAGACCCCAACTTGCAGCAAGGGAGACAAGCTTAAGGTCCTGCTGTCATTCAGGAGCCAGATACTCTGAGCTGGGATGTCTGAGTGCCTCTGAAACCTTAACTGCAAAGGATGCAACTCTAAATGTTGCCTTACCAAAAGCCAGTATCACAAATCAGTAAAGAGCAGCATAAAGTGCAGGTGCACTTGGTTTACTGAGCCCATTAGCTGAGGACACTCAGTATGTTCTTCAGGTTAAATGCAATGAAAACAGGTAAGGAGTCCTCTAAATCCAGCTGTGTGAGGTCTTGCCAGCGTCTGTTGTGGCAGAGTTTGAAGTGAGTGTGTCCCCAGGTGGAGCTTCTGAGGCTGGGTTATGGCTTGCTTGGAGACACCTTGAGGTGTTCAGCCATTCTGGTCCATAATCCATGTGAAATGTCACTGTCCAACTTCAGATTCCCTGCTTTTAAATTCCTTCACCCTCTGATCTCAGCACAGTATTTGAATAATAACCAGGAGGCATCTTCTTACACGGATAATAACCTTACAGTATGAACATTCCTCTGCCATCCCTAAAAGTGTCATAAGGACATGGTGGGACAAAATCCTTGCCTATGGCTTTGCTGCAGATAACCAGCAAAGCTGAGCTGAGAAGGTTTTTCTCTTCTTTGCTGACACTCTGTCCACTTTGGTTGGTTTCTTTACTTGTTGGTTTTCTCCTCCCGGCCAAACCTGACCCTCCTGTCTGCTTCAGTTAGTTCTGATGTTTCCCTGTTTGCTGGGACCTGTGTGGACACTGAACTGTGCAAATTCTTCTCTTGGTTTGTTTTTAATGAAACTGGGTTTCATCAAAGAAAATACTTGGTTGCTTCTAACACAGTGCACAAACATTCCTGTGGGCACCTGGGCTGCTTCAGGTACAGAACAAGTGTCTTCCTTTCCTACTTCCTCTACCAAACATTTGTGGTGTATTTTGGCTTTGACAAAGCTCTACTTGCTGTTACCTTTTTGTGTCCCTAATGCTGCTGCTCATTTCCACAGGGCTCTTCCTGAAATCCTCTGGTTGCTCTTTGTCCTCTTCTGTTCTGGTTTTAGGTACCCAATGGGAGTTTCTTCCAGCTGCTAATATCTCTGATATTGTCTTTATTCTAATTCTGGTTTGTGGTTTTTTTGGTGTAACCAAGCATTCCCTCATTTTCTTCCCTGTTCTAACCCTGTCCCCTCCCACCAGGATTTCTGGCAGGTACAAAGCAGACAGCATGTGCTTTGATTAGTTTGTGCTTCCAGCCTCATAATATGCACTTTTCATGTGAAAGGGACAGTGTACACTCACCTCTTCTCGCTGCTCCTCTAATAAGTAATTCTGAGAGCTCTCCTTGATCCTCAGCCTGGAGGATTTCTTTCAGAACGCCTGAGTTTGGCTCGTGGAGAGAAGTCCTCAGGGTAACCATGAATACCTGGCTCTGTTAACAGGAATTGCTCTGAGCAAAGCTCAGATGTGTGTCTCCCTGCCCTCCTGGTTTCACAGAGTCCTCTGAGGCTTCTGTCTTATTTTGCAACTTTGCTCTCTTTGTGATAGAGCTGTCTCTGCTGGAAAATGGTGTTTTCCCCTTGAGGCCACTAAGTTAGTTTGATTCCCTGGCCAAATGCTTTGGGGAAACATCATCTATTTGAAGGTGTGTAGGTTTGGGAAAGGTTTCATTTGCAAACTTGAGTTTTTCAAGTTATGGAATTATGTAGAGTGAGCTGTATTAAAGAATATGTTAGGTAGAAGATATTTAGTTGTTATAGTTCATAAAATGTTCTTTAGGAAAAAGAACTAGAAACCAAGAGTTCATTCAATATTAGTAAGTAAAGAGGAAAAGATCTCTAAACACTTTGAGTTTGCCCTGTAGTTTTGGGACCTTAATGAAATCCATAGGGAAAGTTAAGGAAAAATAAACAACTTGGTAATATGCCCTCAGTGGCTGTTAATCAGAAATGGGGTATTTCTGGCTTTAATTTCTTTGATAGTTTTGCTGGTGTTAGCTTAGTGCTTAATACTTGGGGCACACAAAACTAAGCTCTGAGAACTCTGTCCTTGGGTGATGTGGTGTTAGTAGGGAGAAGGGGTATGGATGGAGAGGGTGGCAGGGAATGTTTTTGGAGATGCTTGACCTCATTTGACTACAAAAGGAGGGCAAATCTGGGAGGGAGAAGCGGGTGAAGAAAAAAAAGGACTGAGAGGAAAAAAATAATTGGTGAGTTGGAGAATTGGCAAGATTTTGGTGGGTGAGTACCAAGTGCACTGCCCCAACTTCATCAACTGAGCCAGTGTTTAATAATCCCTTTTTATAGAGAATTATTCTTTTCCTCCTCATGTCCTCTCACACTGGGATTTCTGTGTGAGAGAAGGAGCAGTGCATTGTCCATGCAATGAGTTCATCTTGGTAATGCAGGCTGAGGTGAGGGAGAGCAGTGTTCCAATTTCCATCAGAGACCTAAGCAGCCATTTAAATTCAAAGGTGCCAAACCTCAGTTCATTTCACAAACTTGATGTGGGCCATCAAGGACCCTGATTTCAATCCTGCCTCGTGGAATTGCAGTGCGAATTCCCCTGTGCTCCTCTGGATTGTGATTTCATTACCCTGCAGAGGGCTGAGGGGAGCACAAGTGTAGACTGTCCCTTTTCCAAGGCATTTCCTATTTGCTTTTCCAGCAGGGGTTTCTCCCTTGCATGAGTGGCTCTGCTGCCTGCCCAGGGTCGGGGAAGTCTGTGTCATTGATCTTCTGGGTTGTACAGAACGCTGGCCTTGCATTTCAGGTGCCCTTTGTTTGCAAGGTGGTTTGAGTATTTCCAGCCTTGCTGGAAGGGAGGGAAGGCGGTGATAATTGCTGTCTAAGTGTTCGTTCTCTGGGCATGCTCAAATTCAGAGTGAGAGAATCCACAGGACAGCCTCACCCATGTCCAGCTCTGTGTTTTTGTGCCCCTGTGTAGATACACAGATAAAATAACCCCCCCACAATCAGAAGTTTTAAAAACCTCTTGATTAAAATATACTCTTGAAAGATATTATCTGCCAATTTTGCAGAATTTTCTGCCAACAGTAAATTTTAAGCCTTTTCTTAGGTCAGCACTCAGCCATCACAATTTGCCATGGAGAACCTGGTTTTGTTTCCTTGTGTTGGTGTGCAGACTTCATAGTAAATTGTCATTTCTAGTGGCTCCAGATAATGTGAGCTTTCCCATGGCTAAAAGAGGTCTATGAATTTCAAAAGGTCCTTGTGCTGTTTCCATCACAGCCTCAAACACTTTTTTGTTATTTAATGATACAGAAAAAGTGATATAAATATGCCAGGTGGCATATTTAAAATTATTTTGCATCCACATTAAAGAAGTGGCTTTAAAAACTCTTAAATCCCTCCATTTTCCCCCAAGTCCCTTTTTTGTCCATGTTTCATAGTGCAGAGGGACCTCCCCTATCTGTTTTTCCCTAAAGGACTTTTGAACATTTAGGCTGAAAGGCTTAATTTTTAAATCTGATCCTGAAAGCCTTTTTATTTCTTTATTCAGTTTTCTTGAAGCTAGGTGCCTGGAATCTCTGGATACATAGCTTTGACTCTAAAGTTTCAATCTTAAAAAAAAAAAGGCAGAATTTAAAATCTCCCTGTTTTCAGTTCAGTGTTTTGATGCAGACAGAGTTGAAGGCATTCCTATTTTAATTACCACAGCAAGCTGGTTAGCACTGGGATTTCTTAAGGGTTTTCCCTTGTCAGTTGCCAAGTCTCTTAGAATATATTTCCCTGGATTTTCAGCAGCCCTGCTTGGGAAAAAGCTGCAATAACCCATGCCTGCCTGCTGGCAAGTAGGACTTCTTTTCCTACATGCCTACAGTTAACCATGAAAGAAATACATTAATAGGTGCCTTATTTTAATGTTTTCCATAACTGGAGGTTGTCAGTTGGGACTGAAAGAGAATTGCTTTGCATCCAGGGGTGACTTCACTCTGCACTCAGGGTTTTGTATTTGCTCACACAGTATTGGTCACCTGAAAGTGTTTCTGTTCAAAAAGAGCAAACCGAGTATGGTGATGTTAGTCAATAAAAGATGGTTTATTCTTCCCCTAAAATCCCTTGCTAATTGACAGAATTGCTTCCTGCTTCTGGAGAAATGCTCATTATCTCTCGTGGATATTTATTTTATTGTTGTTTTGGGAGGTGTAAGTGGTCACATCACACTGCTAAATTCCTGAAGCTTTGGTTCATGGAACTGCAAAGGTGGTGCTGAAACATAAGTTACAGGAATAAATGTGCCCAGAGTATCCTTTCCTTCTCCAGATGGAAACCCAAACTGGCAGCTCTGAGAGACTTCCCAAGAATGTGTTCTTCACACATTAAGTGCTGGAGTTTCTGGAGTGCCAGATGAAGTGGAGCTGCCAGGATTTAGGTGGTCAGGCTCTTCTAGACCTGCATTAGGAACAGGAACACCAGCACCGTGTGTCCATCTCTGTTCTGCAGGGAAGGCATCCCTCCATGTGCAAAAACACACCTTTATTTTGCAGATTTGCATAATTCAATATTGCCATGTTTCATTCCTCACTCAGCCCTGGGAAAACACTTTAAAAATCCAAACCAAAGGTAATATTTGGTGAGGAACGTAAGCATTTGGTGAAGTTTTTCCACCCAATCCTTTGCTCCTTGGGAGCTGGAGCATGTCCTTGACCTAAGGGAGGCTCCAGCAGCAGATCAGTGTTGGGGTGGGACACGTGAAGTTTGTGATGTATCTTTGGGTGCTTTGCAGCCAGCCTGTACATGAGAAACTCCGGGGAGTTGCCTGCATGCAGCACACGACTTTTTCCTCCGGCTTGGTCACTGCCTTGATCTGTTAAACCCACATCCTGGTGCTGTTTGAGCTTGGGGCCTGAGTTGGGAAGGGCAAACCAAGCTCTGCACCTTGAATTTGAGTTTGTTTTTTGGCCTGTCGTCGATGTGTGGAACTGTAAGACAATCTCCCTGAACACCTGTCACGAGTTTTGTTCCACGGACTGGACTGGTGGCTTCTCACTGAACTTACACAGCCTTGCTTGTGCCAAAAGCAGTGAGAGATTTGAATTTATTCCTCTTTTTACATGTTAATTTGGATGTCTGCTCATCTGTGTGCTTGTTAAATATGAATCTATTGCTTGATTAGAAAATACATCATAATTGTAAACTGTTCCCCATGGCTTGCTCACTCGTGAATGCTCAGCTTCATTGTTTTTTTGGGGTGTGCTGAACGATCCTAACCAATTACTCTGGTTTTGGGAGTGGATTGGACATAGGAAAAAATGTTACATGGAAGATGTTTGACTGTTTTAACAGAGCACTTTGGGAATTACCTCGTGCTCAGGTAAAAGGCTGTGGATAATTGGTTTGTGGAGATGCCAGGTCTCTACAAGAGCATGGAGGTTTGGCAAGGGATTGTTCCCTGGGTGTTCCCATTGCCTGTCTGGCTGGACAGGAGCCTGCTGGAAGGAAGGTGGGCTGTGCAAGAGGGTGCTGTGAGGTGTTAGTGAGGGCTGACTTTGGGTCAGTCACCTTGAACTTTGAGGGATGACAGCAGCCCACGTTGTGCTTTGTGAAGCAGGTGGGTTGATTGATTTTATTTGACATTATTTTTCCTGGAGGTTGTATGTAATTCCTTGCACTACGATGTTCCTGGTGGGGAATGACTCCTGGGAAAAGGATGCTTTGAGCCTGTCCCATAGCAGGGTGAGCTTCCCTCAGAGTTCATGGAAAGTAATCAAACACACAGCTTCTCACTGAGACAGAGAGATGGGGAGAGTTGGGAGTTTTTCAAAGCTTCTGTTCTACTGCTGGGAACCTGAAAATCTGATTGATCAGGGCAGTTGTTATTTCCTCTTAAGATCAGTGGGAGAAATTCCTTTTCCACAGGCTAGAGGCAGCTGAGCACCATAGTTACATAGCTTGTGTTCCCTGCGTTAGTGACAAGTAGATGCTTGTTTTAATATAAATAAATAACTTTTTTTTTAACTTTGTTTGCTCAAAGTAAGATGAAAATGGGTAAATGCTTCTCCCTCCCATCTGTCTTTTTATTTCAGAGAGCAGTGAACTTAATATCCTTTTTTATTGTTAGTCTGTGGATGTGCTTTCCTCTTATGAGGAATATTTTGAGCTGTTTGATGCTGACTATGAATTTTAAGTGCAGAAAAGAAACCCATAAAAATTAATAAACCACCCTCTGGAACTTTTTCATGGGATTCTTCAAGCAAGATGCTAATAGCTAGTTTATGATAAATGCTGCCCGAGAGAGGCAATCAGAGGGAGAGGCAATAAATCACAGGAGCAGGTGAGATGCTGCTGGCAGCACCTCCAGCAGCAGTCACAGGGAGCTGCTTTCTCCCCAGACCCTCCCTCTGGTTCAAAGGAAAACCAGGTGTTGGTTGGTTGTTCTTCATGTCAGCATCAGTGTAGTTTTTGCTTTGGATCCATCTCGACAGGAATGGAAGCAAAACCATTTTTGAGGAAATGATATTTCAGCCTGGTACCCTATAAGCATAAGTGGCTGTTATCTTGCATCAAATTAAGGCCATTAGCATTTTGTCTACTGGTAGTGACTCACCTCTTATTAAATTCCTGGTGCTCTCCAGGTGGTGAGGGCAGAGTTACTGGGAGCAATTTTGTGTGATCACTAGAGCTGAACTATATTTCCCTGGAAACTGTTTTTTTGGTGATCTATATGATTATTTTTGTCTCTTTTCTTGTGGTTTCTGAGCCAGATACAGGTTAAATTTTCATCTATATTATTAGCTGAGCTCATCCCCACTCTGCAGTCACATACAATGGTGAGTTCTCTCTCAAAAAAAAAAAAAAACCCAAAAAAAAACCCCCAAAAACCTGAGGTGGATGAGAGGACATCAGCTGCAGACAGTGGAGAAGCTATGAGCTAATGCTTGCTGGGATATCTCTGTAGGCTTCCAGTCACAGCAACCACCTGGTTGCTCCAAACTTCCCTCGCTCTTGGCAAGCCTAACTGTTCAACTTGATGTGATGTTTTGCCTGCTTGTTTTACTGTTGGTTAACCAGTTTTCTTTCCTTTATCTCGTATATGATGGGACCCCCGCTAGACAGAGGTAACGGTGGGGGACAGTTGTGTAGCTGGACCCTCGTGTGGTGCTGTTTGTCGGTGGTTTTTCCTGAAGCCGTTCCTAAATCCAGCCTTGCTGTCACCGTGCCTGCGTGTGCTTGCATGGCCTGGTTTCCACGGGATAACCTCACCCGCCCCTACTCTCCTCTGTAGTCATTTAATTCTCCTCCCTGTGTGCGTGTGCCTTCTCCTCCTGTGTCCTTAAAGTGGGTCACCGGCGTGGATTCCCTAACAGTTCTGTGGATCCTTCTCAGCCTTCGGCGGTTCTGTGGATCAAAGGGACTCCAATTTATAGCTTAGTAAGATATTGTGAGCTCATAAACGGGAAAGAACTGGAGCGAGAGGGAGATGGAGTTCGCTTGCAGGCCCAGTCCTCCCTGTGAGCTCGCACACACACACGGTTTGGGTAACTTTGATCAGACTTTACATTCATGTCAAATAGTCCTTTCTTGGCTCTTTTCTACAACAGAGTCTCACTAAAAAACTCTCAGTGAAATACAACAATTTCCTTTCTGAATCCTGTATTAAAGTCTGATTTTTTTACCACTAATCTCAAAGATTTTAAGCAAAATGGCCGTAGTTTTGTTTATGTGTATTTCAGCTGGGCTCAACCACCAAACAAATCCCGTGCAACTCCTTATCTCTGATTTGAGATGGGAAGCACTGATGTTTGCAGAACCTTTCTGAACAGATTCGAAGGCTGGAAAAGTTCCACTGGATACGGATGGAGCTAGTAGGTGTGTGTGTGTCCATGGAGTGGATTGCTGCTGGTAAGCATACAAATAAAGCCTTGCATTTCTCTGTGTAATCTGTTGCTTTCTCTCCTCTCTCGCTGTGGCTCGGGTGGATGAGCAGAAGCTATCCCAGGAGAGGGAGAAGTTTGCTGACGAGGACAGCATTTTCTATGCGCTCGGAGAGTGTGGACTCATTTCTTTTTCCGACTACATCTTCCTCACCACGGTCCTTTCCAGTAAGTACAGCAGGGATTTTCCCTGCAGTTCCTTTTTCCTACATTTTCAGGGTTCACAAGCAATGGGTTTGTTGTTGTTGAGATACATTTCCCTAAAAGGCCTTCTTGATTACCTGCAACTCGAGCTGAGCAATCTCTGTGGCTTCCTCTGGTTTAGCCTGAGCTTCCAGTGCTTTGGGGGAGAGAAGCAGATCGATGGCTTCTGAAGATTTATTTCTCATTTTGAAATGTGACAGGTTTTTTTTAATGAGTCACTTGACCTGCTGCTCAGATCTGTAAATGGAGTCGTGTTCTTGAGCCATGTTCATGTGATACTCTTGCGTTTGGGTGAACCCTGATCTCCAGCCTTTCCCAGGTTTCACACCTCTCCAAACTCCCTTTTCCAGCTGTGTTTTCCCTTGGGTGAGTGTGGGTTTGTGAGTGATGTAATCCAATGAGGAGAGAAGTCAAGCTGTTTACATTTCAACAAGTATCATTGGATACCTTCTGTCTTTTCACCCTGCTGCACTCGACTTGCATTTGTGATATTTCCATGATCTGCTAATCTGTTCCAGCAAAGTTGTCTGCCCTCAGAGTGCCAGCCCTGAAAAGTTTGCTTTGCTGGCAAGAACCAGCGAAACCGAAGCCTTTGATAATGTCAAATGGCATTTCTAGACTTTCTTCACATGGAAGTCAAGCTCAAAAGCTCATTTGCAGAGCTTCTCTGACTGCTTGGAAGGTGCTGTGTCATAAACAGGAAAGTCAATGGCAGTTGTTCAGCCCCATTAGAAAATGTGGGTTAAGGGGGAATAAGCCACTGTCCAAATGAATTTGAGACATTTAATTTTCAGATTTAAAAAGAGAAAACCTTGCCATCTAATCTTGTAAGTATCTATTCCATGATGAGCTGATTTGTGGAACTCAAAAACTGGATGCTTCCCAGTTACCTGCAGAGCCAACTGCTGCCTGCCCAGTGCTGTCCAGGAAGTCAGCTGGGTTAATCACTGGTGTTGTGTCACAGCAAGAAGTCCTTCATTCTGCCCCATGTTCTTGCATGCTGTAACAGGAGACATGAGAGGCAGCTCCTCATTTACTGGGGATCTATTCCTGGGAAGCAGCAATGCTCAAGGTCTTGTTTGTTGTCAAATGGATGTGGCAGGGCAGACTTGTGTGTGACCTTCATGTTGTGAAAACAAACAGAGATAAAGCTGGTTCAGGGAATTTGTTTTATGACTTTAATCTGATTTTTTTTTGTTTGACTGAGTTTCAGAACTGGCTCTTAAGACCTTTGCTGTTCCTTTCTTGCATTCATCTGGGCTGTGCCAAAACGATCTCAGGTATTCACTTGTGTGATGAGGGCTTTTCATCTGAGCCTCCGCAGATGACAATGAGTTCTCAAACCTCTGGTATCACATTACTGAGTGTGGTTTGGAAAACACTCTTGCCCTTGTTTTTATCGTTGTGCTGGTGGTGAACAACCCCCTAATCAAGTACCCAGGGCGCAAAATTAATTTCATGTGCTTCCCCAGGCAGCAGTAAGAGAAATTGTTCTTGCTTTGCTTTAACTTCTTTGTTGTAAGAATAAAAGAAAAGGACCACCTTGTGTTGGAGGAGCAGCCAGCCTTGTTTTGGAGGCTGCGGGGGAGGGACAGGGGTTTCTTTTCCTCTCGTTCTTGGGCTTTTAAGCATGTCCACAATTACGGGGGAGTTAGATTAATGAGGAGACAGAACTGGGTGGTGTGTGCTTTGAGGAGCCATGTGAAAGGTGGGCAGGTCGGAGCTTCCAAAAAGAAAAATTAAAAAGGGAGAAAAAAAAAATTCAGGGCTTTGAGGCTGGCTTTTAGACATTTGGGGAGTTTGCTAAATGACTACTGAAGATGGAGGAATGTCTCTGGAGCTCCTGTCAAACAGTAATTTCCCTAGAGGGAGAGTTTGGGTTTCATTTTTAAAGCATTTGCTTTTGCAAAATAAACTCCCAAGTGAACCTTGCCCTGTGGCTAAATAGAAAACTCACTGTTACACCACACTGGTTTACTCTCTGACTAGTGAACATTACCTTGCAGGAATCCAGTAGTTCCTGATTGAGTTCTTTTCCCTAGGAAATAAATAAAACAGAATGAAGAAAGTAAATCTTAAATGTGACAGTTCAATATTGGTTTTCTCCCTGTGTTGTTTAAATAACCCAGACATTAAGGAGGTATCTGGACAAGGTGCAGCTGTAGATTACATGGAATAGATAAAAACCAAGTAAATATTGGTAAAGGAAAGTGGCATGTTGAGCACTAAGTGGGATAATGAGAAGGGGAGTGGGAGATTGGGGCTGGGAGGCAGGAGGGAGAGTGATGGGGAGAGATCCATCCTGGTCTGCTCTGGCTCACTGGATCCAAAGTGATCAGTGAGACCTTGGGAAGCAGGGAGCCCCGAGGGCTCTGTGCTGCTGTGCTCGGCCAGGCTTTGGGAGCGCTGTCCCAAGCTCTCCGTCCGAGTTGTCTTTGCAGCTTGGCCCGAAGCTCCCTGCAGCTGAGTTCGGTGGCACGGGGAGGGGAGGAGGGCAGAGGGCTGGAGGCTTCATTTCACGTTGCTCACAGGCAGCTGTTTGCACATTGCTCAGAAACGAGTCTGTCACCGGATCTTATTTACGAGCCATTTCTCACTCCAGCACTCGCTGTTCTTGTCGGTTTCTGTGAAAATTTATTTTTAAAACAACTAATAAAATAGCTTTTAGCTGCTTCAGAAAGTCAGCCTTCTGTTAAAGGCAATGAGACCTGAGGGGCTTTGAGGAAACTCCACGGTGTGGAGTTGACTTTTTAGTGGATCTTAGAGAGATCACAGCAACAAGCTTGAGAAAAACAATTTTTTTTTAAAATTGTCTTGAGTTGTAACACTTTTCTTGAATTGTAACACTTACTCTATTTTTAAACGGGAACCTATGTAGGTTCCCAGGACAAAAAATGTAAACACAAAAAGATGTTTTGATAATGTATTTTCCTTGGCCAATGAAAATACTTTGTCTTTGTTTTCAAATTTTTGAGACTGTGCTGTTCACACAGACACACACAGACGATCTCTCAGAGAGCAGACATTACTTGCTAGAGAGAGAAAAAGCCTTTTGCTTTTTGCTTCTCCATTTTCCGTCTCTTTACCTGCTAGCATAGAATGAAATGAAATAATTGAAATGAAATAAAATAATCAATACAGCCTTCTGAAAATTCTTTGAACATGGAGTCAGTTTGTGGACAGGCCCTAGCATTAAAGCTTCGTCATCCCCACACCATGGTTTCTGTTGCTTCAGCTGCTCCTCGTGTTTTGGGGCAGAGGTGGAAAGATGAGCAAATTCCGGTGGAATTTCCCCTTGATCCTTCAAATGTCATAGGAGAACAAAGACATGGCTCCCCTGACCAAAAAGGTTTTTGCTTCTGGACAAGTGGAGGAAGGAGAAAAAGAGCTTTTCCATTGCCAGTGACTGCAGTTTCCAAGCAAATGGGGCCCGTTGTCCAGGCACACTAATTCTACCTTCATTAGCAGGTACTGAAGGGAGCTGGGCATCAGAAGAATAAATTGGTATTGTTTCCACAGTTGGGCTGTTGCTGTGTCTGCATTTAATCCTCCTGGCAGGAGGGCTAAATAACACTGGCTGAAGCCACAGTAATTAGCCTTTGGCCAGGGCTCTCATTGCAGGCCTGCAGCTCCTTCTGCCATCAGAGCAGGTAACTCTTGCTGAGATCCACCTCAGTTATGTTTTTTCTGTCCTGTGTGTGGGGAGCTAATCCCAAGCCATCTAACTCCTGTGCCACAGGACTCATTTCCACAGGGAAGGGTTGCTTTGAGTTTATGGGACTATTTTTGTTTGTAGTCCTGTTGACGTTAGTTTTCTCTTCAGTCTTGCAAGACCCTAGGTGGGTCCATCCCACCCACACTATTTGGTGCAGGGACATCTTCCTGCCTTTCTGCCAGCCCAGTCACTGCTGTGTGGCATTTCCAAGATCTATCTGAGCAGCATCTTCCAAGGAATATCCCAGCTTCCAAACACAAGCTTCCTGCCAGAGGCAGGGCTCTCTGGCTTGGCATCCCACTTGTGCCATGCTGAAGGACAGAAATGGGAATGACTTTTCACAGCTGGCAGTTTGGGATGTTCCCAAGTGATTTGCAGCCTGGGATTAGGGCATGGGAGGCTCTCTCAGCCTGCATCCTTCACCTGGTCTTCCTCTGTTCATCTCTGCATCCCTTGGATGTGGCTGAGGGATGGGATGGGGGATCCAGGGATGGGGCAGCCACAGCTTCTCTGGGCAACCTGTGCCAGAGCTTCACCACCATCACAGGAAAGAATTCCTCCCAAAATCCCAAGATTATGCACTTGCATTATTTCAGAGTTAATTCTGAGCCTTCTTTGTGAGAAGGAATAACCAGTGTTTCCTTTAGAAGTCGTGATATTGTGGCCCAGTCTCCATACTGTGGGCTCAGTTTTTCAGCTGCCTGTAACTTAGATTTCTGGACTGATTAACATTAAAAAACCAACAACTTGGTATGATTTGGATTCATTTTCTGAAATAGTGGAATAATTTGAAAGGAAAATGTCTGCAACATTAAGTTTAATGGTTTTTTTCCGTATATTTACTGCAGCTGGGGCTTAGCCATCTACGGATAGCTGTCTCTGCTTCAGGAGGGCTGCATTAATTTGGGATTGATTCACTTTCAGGGTACTGTGGCCTTTGCACATCTATTTTTCTTAATTTCAGGATAAATGGGAAAGAGGCAACCAGAGGTTATTTAACTCCAAATGACCAATTTTTTTCACAGCTGAATTCTTGATCTTTCTTCCCACACTGGAATTGCCTGGGGAGTTACTCAGCCTTGGGAGTCGTGAACTGCTTTGTGTTTAAATTCCCACCAAAATATGAGACATTCCTTTGTTTCCAAAGAAGTAGCCAAAAGTTTTACTTCCATTGAGTAACCAAACTCACCAAAAAAATCACCCTGCTTTGGCAAAGAAATTCCCAGCTCCATGAGAAGGGAGCAGCAGGTATTCTCCAAAAGCATGTTAAAACTGTAGTTTTCCTAAAATGCAGTTCCTCTGCTGGAGATCAGAGGGAAAGATGTGCTGAGACTTGTCTCCAAGTGTGGAATGTTGAGATTTTAGGAAAGAGAAGATCCCAAATGATCACAAAACCGGGGAAATGTGGCTTTTCTCATCAGCGAGCTTTTTATGTCTTTCAGAGTGCATTGCTGCTGCTGAGAGTACAGGGCAGTAAAGAGCAACTGAGTGCTGCAAATTGGTCCATTGAATAATTGAAAATAGTTTAAAATGGCATAATTGGCTTAGAGATGCCTAATGAGCCAGTCTCATCATCCCTGGGAGCTGCCTGGGGGCTTGGCCCTGATGGATCTGGGTGGGTTTTTTCCATGTGGTCAGTGCTGCTCCTTGCTGTTTGTTGTCTGGTGGAGGGCACTCATCTCTCTGACATTCCTGTGGTTGGCTTCTGCTTTTCTCGCTCTCCTTCTGTCCCCAAATATTTGATTGGAAATGAATCAAGAAAAATATGAATTGCCCTTTGCACTAACTCATGGGTTAGTTGAAAGAGCAACTTGGTGTGGAGAGCTGGTGGAATTATGGATCCAAAGGAACATTTCAACCTGATCTTTCCATATATCTCTGAGCTAGGAATTCACTGATAGTGGTGTGGGCTCCAGTGCTGTGTTTTCACTCACGTTGGCCTAATGGAAGGGGCTGGAAATAAGTGATTTCTAAGGTCTCTTCGAACCCAAACTATTCCATGCTTCCATGTTAATGATTTGGAGGATCCCCCTGAACATCTAAAGATAGAAATAAAGCTAAAAACAAAACTGCAGCTGCTCTGACCAGTTTCTGCCTCGTTGCCCAAGGGAAATCAGTCACAATGAAATAGTCTTGGTTTTTAATAATGTCAGAAAGGATTGCGAGGAGATAGCTCACACAATCAGAGAGCTGGGAATGCAGCAGGGCACTTGGGGAAGATCCACAGGTGGTTTTCCCTTATCAGGACAGGCATCGTGCCACATGAAAACCACACAGACCTTTAAATGGCTTTGGAAACCACTGCAGGAGGAATATTGGGGTTGCTTGGAGGCATCTTCATTAAGGAGGCAGAGGGGAAATTTAGAGACACTGCAGCTGGGAATGGTAAAATTGGGGGGCAAAATAAAAGAGTGGGGGAGAGGCCACATTTAGCTGAGCAATCTGGTGTCTGCTGCTTTCATGGTCTGTAAGTGTGAGGGGTGTGAGTGCAGGAAGGGGAACAGAGGCTGTGCCAGATGATGTAATGGGCACGGCGGGCACCGTGGGATTGGCTGCCATCAGGGCGACTCTTCCCACATAAATCCTGCTCAGAAGCATCACAGCCAAGGGGAAAGGCAGAAATCATCTCACCCAGGCCCCATAAATCCAGTCCTGGGCATCAGGGACGTACATCTCTAATGAGCATTCCCTCCTGAGGGGTGGGATGAGCTAATTGTCTTGGGTGCCCTCCGGTTCCCCTGGCTCAGGGTCACGTTGTTTGGATTGCAGTGTCATTCCAGGTAATTGGAGCTGGATATGTAGATCAGAGGAAGAAACCAGCCATGTCATTTATTAGCTGAAGGAGTGAAGTAATTAAATTTGCCAATTTAAAGCCATCCTTCCCTGTCCTTAGAAAATACTGACCCTGCAGGTTTTTGATGCTGAACTGCTTGTTTTCATTTTGGAGGTGTAACAACAACAGCTCCTCTGGGGCTTTGATACACTGCTCCTGGAAACCTGTGTTTGGGAGATGGAAAAGCAGAGAAATGCCCATTGTGAGGGACAAGTGAGGATTTTGCTCTGTTCACCATGTGTCTGCACAAATGGGATGTGGTATTATATATTTCTGTAAAAAGGGGGAAAAAAACTCCAACCTCTGAGAGTTTTTCACAAGAAGTAACAAAATTTCCAATCTCTAAGTAAATGTCTTATACCCTGGTATAAGGGGTAAGGAAGATGTTGATTGCTCTTTATCTAGAACCTTGTAACTAGATGAGAGTTTTCTCTGTTCCTCCTCTTCCTCCCAGAGGAAACATCTTTCCATGCAGTGCCAGATTTTGGGGCTAATAAGAAGAAATTGCCTCCAGGCTTTCATGCAGTACTTGCAATTAAAGTGAATAAAACTGCACGTGTTACTGAAGTGTTAAGGGACTAGTTGGAAGCTTGTTGCTCTTCAAGAAAATGGGGAATTAATCACTGGAGATGCTGGATGGAGACAGAGGAGGCTTAGCCCCTTAAATTAGATGTATCATTGGAGAGATTATGAAGGTGGTGCTGGGGACTGGCTGTCCCCAGGTCAATTACCACTGAGCTAACGAGGGACAGCAGGTGAAGGTCCCCCCATCCCAGCAGGCAGGAGCTGTGTGGAGGTACAGCAGGATGTGGGGGAAGGGGGGATGACCCACCACGTGCTGCTGGCCGTGGCTGTGGTCACGGGAGATGAGGGTGCTCCTGCACGTGGTGTCTGGAATTCCAAGCCCGAGTAATTGGCAGGGGGAAACTGGGAATGCAGGGATGATAACAGCAGGACCACGTGTGCTGTGTATATCAAGCAGGCAGTGACAGGTTGTCCCCACATCAGCCCCAAGGCCTTTATTCATCTATTTTGGGCACAGTGGGCACAGTTTTCTATTTGGGAAAAGGGGTCTCATTAACCTGTCTGCTCAGTCTTTTCCTGATTAAGGGGTAGCAGTTATTACAGCAAGGGGAAAACACAGTGGAAGAGCTTTGAACTGGGGCTGTAACTAATGTCCAAAATCCAGTTCAGTTAATTCCATATTAATTTCCTTTTGCCTGAGTGATTCCTCTTCGTCTCCCGCCTCCTACCCTTCCCACAGAAGGGAGGATGCAAAAACTCATTACTCTTTGAGCATCCACAAGAACTATTAGAAGTTGGTTGCACAGATGAGGTTACAGAAGGATGCACCTCACCAGTGATCTCTGTTAGATTTGGGTGGGAAATGAGAAAAAGAGCTAAGTTTTAACTGATCATTTAAGACAACAGCCTTCACATTAGTTACAGCCTGGAGGATTCCCTAGAAATCCCAGCACACACCACAATTCCTGTAGGAGGTGTGTATTCAAAGGTAGCAGAGCATGATAAATCCTCCTATATTAACCTAATTTGGGAAAAAATTGTGGCACTGCGTCGTAGCTTCAAACGGTGATGGGATACAGAGCCCCAAATGGAAATGTACTGAAATTCCATGGTGGGATGCAGGGAAAAGAGCGTGGCTGCCTGTGAAGTGATGCTTTTGCAGAGCTCTGACTAAATAAACCCTGACAGCACAGACTAAATGCAGTGAGAAATGAGGTACGGCGGCGTCTCAGCTCGTGAGCTCCAGCCCACTCCTTATCTCAGTGTCATGGCTGGGCTGGGACAGGGTGGTCATGATTTGTTTCAATTTGTACTGCCCAAATTCCAGGGCTGCTCCCCATCCATGGGAAGCACAGAGAGTGCAGTGCCCGAGGAACGTCCTCTGGCCAAAGTGGTGTTTGACAGCATGGAACAGGCTGGGGAGCTCTTGCTTCAGCATCATCTTCTGTTAATTGTCATTAGAAATACTCAGCTTTTTCCACCTGTAAATAGAATAAATGTTCTAGAAACATCTCCTCCTCCCAACTCCTTGTTTGGTCTGAAGGTCGTGAGTTCAGTCCTCACACGGGGCACCAAAAATGTTGGTTTTTGTCTCAGGTCATCCTCACACAGAGGCACTAAACTGTTGGGTTTTTGTCTCCGGGGGTGTAGCATTAAGTAGTCAAGAGATGGAATTCTCTTCTCTTTGTGTTGGTATTCAGATAAAGCACATCAGTCTCATTAGGCTGTGAAACTTCGCTAACAATTGAGTGTCCATTACAGAAAATGTCAGCAGCTGCTTCCCTTCCACGACAGATATAACTTCCTGGACTAATAGAAAACTGACACATATATTGTTTTGACTTATTGACCTCTCATCTTAACCTTAGTCTACTGCAATGCAGTAATTCTTAGCCAATCTCTTAACTTACGTGTTTTTACATATTTTTTACTAACTTTTAAGTTACTCTACAAAATCACACTTCTATTTTTTAAACTCTTTACTATCTTACTCAATATGATTTCTTACTTAAAACACCTTATACCTTTAACTTACAAAACTACAAATCTGTAAGTCTTTACTCATTGTCTGTATATACTTCTTTCATCAGTCCAGGCTCCAGCCAGGGTCTCAGCTTAAACCCACTAGATTCTGTGGAGGTTTCTATTCTCTGGTTTCCTGCAGGTCTTACCAAGACCTTTGGTAAAAGTAGCACCATGAAGCTCCTAGCTAGAGCTTCCTAAGAGCTGCGTTTCCTTACTAAAACTGCAGTGAGACAAAATTGCTTTTAGATAAAGTCATTCTGAACTTGTGCCATTTTTTTAAATTGAGCTTTTGTATCTTTGTTAACTGGCTTTTGTCTTTTATTGTTGTTTCTTTCCTATAGCTCCCCAGAGGAATTTTGAAATCGCCTTTAAGATGTTTGATCTGAACGGTGACGGCGAGGTGGACATGGAGGAGTTTGAGCAGGCAAGCTGAACAATCAATGCTGTGGCATCTTAGCCATAAGCACAGCATTCCTCTGTGGTGTTACTGCCTCCTCTGTTAGTGCTTAGTGCTGGTTTACACCCTTCCCTCCTGTGCTCTGCTGTGTCGCTTCCGTGCCCCTGTTTGGTTCTTTAAACTGGGTATTTCAAGACAACATTTTTCATTCAACCAGAGCAACCATCAGTACAAACTCAGGTTTCCTGTGGCTTTGTCACCAGCGTTCAAGGCCAGGCTGGGTGGGGCTTGGAGCAACCTGGTCTTGTGGAAGGTGTCCCTGCCTATGGCAGAGGATGGAACTGGATCAGCTTTAAGGTTCCTTCCAAGCCAAACTGTTCTATGATTCTGTAACATTCCCTTACAAAATGTCACCTTCAAAGTAGACAAAGAACTTTTTTTCACTCTACTGACATAGTGGGATTTTGATCCTACTTCCTTCACATTTCCTTAATTTTATTTGTCTTCAGAGAATAGCCAAGGTAAGTCTGCTTCAGAGGAGGATTTATCCACTTATTCAAGTGTTATCCAAAACAATATTGAGAGCATATTTTCATTAGTCCTCTACTTCTTACCAGGCTTTGTCAACAGGGACTTTGCTGCAGGTTTTTTAATGAGTTTAGCCTTCAAGTCTGATACTGGTGAGCTCCTCCCATGAGCTGTGATTTATGGTTGTGTCCGAGTGAGAATAGATGAAGGCTCGAGCTGTCAGTGGGGAAAGGATTTGCCCTCCCCAGGCAGAAGAGCATGATTTTTCTTGTCTGTTTCTAGCCTTAAGATATTGGGAACTTAGAAACATCCTGAAATCACATCCTGAATCACCTGTGTGTGCTATTCATAAGAGGAAATTTAAATGCATTTACACAGTGATACCTGAAAACAAAGCAGCCCTGGAGAATCCAGGGACAGATTCTTACTCATCAGTTGGCTCAATGAGTAATTAACTGCAGAAGAGTCTCTGCAAGGTCGTGCTTGGGGCACTTGCTATAAATGGGAAGAACCAGTGGCAAAGGAGTTCTGTTGAATTACCCTCCCCTTCTAATCTTCTGCTGTCATCCTCCTTAAATTATTACCTGTGTGTATGATATCATCATCACGAGCTTCCTCCAGTGCCATGGAATATATCTGGGTAAGTGCAGGGTTTTAGATGCACACTTTGGACTATGAGAAGACTGGAGTGTGTTCCTCTGCAGTCTGATATCACTTCACTTGACAGCTTGAAGTGTAAACCTGGGGTTTTGTTCATTTTCCTTCCTTTCCCCAAGCAAAAATCGCTGTCCTTCCTTCTGTCTGCACAGTGCATGGAGATAGCACTCCTCTGCAGCTGTGTGATCCTACTGAACAGTCCAAAAGGTGATTTATGGTGCTTGTAATGTTCTAGAATGAAATCAGTTACGGAGATAGGCGAATTTAAGAAGAGCAGAGAACGATTAACCTCCTACTGAACATGCAGAGACACCAAGGTGTTACCACAGGTGTCATGTTTGGCTTTTTTATTAGAGCCATGTAAAATGAAAAAGGAACATTTCTACAGGATGAGTGTTTCCTAATCGAAGGTACAAAATTGAATTAAATGATTTCAAGTCATCCAGTAGGCCAGGGGAAGTTACCCATGCATTAAGTCACATAAAAGCCCTTAGGAAGGGAAGGTATTTTTGTTAAGCTGGTTACATGTGTCACTGCCTGTATAGAAAGGAATAAAGTTCCTGGTTAGCATCAGAGTATTTGGGTGAAGGCAGATCTTCCAGAGCCTGAGAGTCCCAGGATGGAGGAGCTGTTTTGGAAAATGAGAGGATACCTGTGAAGAAATTGATTTGCTGCAAGAACAAGCACAGCTCCAGTGGGAGGCACATACATCCCATTATGCCCACAAATAACATTACAAACAGTTGTTTATGTGATAAATCCTATTTTTCACTCCTCACGGAAACGTCTCAGGAAGAGCATGAAGGATGGCAGGGTTTGCAGCTCCATTCTGTAAATCTTACTGCCAGGAGCAGCTGGCACTGGCCCTCCCAGGGGATTCTGCAGCAGTTTAAAAGAGCAGCATCATTCTGGGGAGAATGGGTGGAAAAAGAAGGGGAAGAGCAGGATCATCAGGGAAGCATCATGCATCCCTGCTGGCTGTGAGCCTGTGGGAGTGAACTCTCTACTCCTCCCTTGCACATTGTCTTTGGAGGCAGCCAACAGCAGGTCCCTCTTCTCACTCATGTTTGAAAACCTTGTCAGGAGAGAAAATTACTTCAGTAATTTAGCTAATATGTGACTAAGTTGGAGACTTTAACTACCTAATTAAAAAATATTGAATTTCTTCAGGCCTTGCTGAAGAGTCTCAGGTTTTTTATCCAGTTGAGGCATGTGGTTAGTGCTTAGTCCTGAATAATGTGGTGCCTGCATCAGTATTGTCTTCAGTTCTTCATTCTTTGGCATGTAAATTGTTTGTTTGCTCTTCTGTTTTTAAATAAAAGCTGGCTGAAAAGTAGTGAACTAGCAGGCAGTGTTACTGGTGATTTCTCTTTGAGCCTTTAACTATTTTAATTTTTTCTATTTCTTTGAGCCCTTAACTATTTTAATGTACTCATCTGATACAAAAGATGGAACATCACAAACACTTAGGCTGAAATATGAACAAAAACCAGCAGAGCATCTCAGGGCTCCCCTTCATTGTACGATTGATGAGCTGTGGGTGAGGGCAGCTCCTTGCAGTGGTGCCTGCCTTTCTGGGCATGAAAAGGATTACCCAAAACAGGGACTGGTTAAATCATTTTGGCTCCAGTGCCCACAGGTGGATTTTCAATCTGTCTGACACTTGTTACAGATGGGAGAGGGAAAGAGAGCCATAGGATTCCACATAAATAACACCCAGGAAAAGCTGCTCTGTGGAGCAGTCTGCAGTGTGGTGAACACTAGTGTGGAAACAGGCAGTTTTCCAAGCTGGACATAAATTGCCTTGCTTCAGACAGTTTATAAATATTTGCCTCCAAAATGTGCTGCGTGCAGAGCTCACAGTTAACAGTGGGGCGCAAAGCAAACTGAGGGATTGCTGTTACCATGCAAAAACCAGAGAATTCCTGAGTGGTTTGGGTTGGAAGGGACCTTAAAGGTCATATTATTCCAACCCCCCTGCCATGGGCAGGGACACCTTCCACTATCTCAGGCTGCTCCAAGTTCTCACCAGCTTGTCCTTGAACACTTCCAGGGACAGGGCAGTCACAGCTTCTCTGGGCAACCTCTGCCACAGCCTCACCTCCCACACAGAGAAGAATTTCCTCTTCATATCTAGTCTATAGCTCCTCCCTTCCAGTGTGAAGCCATTGCCCCTTGGAAATAGTCTCTCTCCATGTTTCTTGCAGGCTCCCTTCAAGCACTGGAAGGCCACAATTAGGTCACCCCACACCCTTCCTCACATCCCGGTGACCAAAAAACCTCAAAACCTATTTTGTGTACTTTTTTCTTCTTGATTTTCCTTGTAGTGGAAGAACAGCCAGCAGTGTCTGGTTCGGATGCAGGGTTTCCAGCAAAGTGAAGCCAGCAGCAACAGCACGGCATTTTCCTCCAGAGCATCCCCTTTGGGGCTGTTCCAGCACTCACTCTCTCACTAGGAAAAAGTTGAACACGCTGAATACCACAATAATGAGGTTCTGGCATCCTTGTGACAGCTGGAGCTCTTGGCAGCTGCTTTTCTCCCTCCCTTCCAACTCGTGTCGGCAGGGGAAGAGGCTGATGGCAAAGCAGCAGTGTTTGCTGGAGCTTTGGGAAGCCTCTGTTGTCAGGTGGCTTTTTTTCCTCTCCTTTTGCAAACTTGTCCTTAGTATGAATCCTTTTGCTGCCTTGCTGGAAGAAAGAGATCAGTTACTACACAGAGAATAAGGCTGGCCTCTCATGCCCCAGCAATAATCCCTCACTTCGAGGTGGATAGTTTAGTGGGGTATTTGAGAATGGAGAGAGGAGATGACTGCATTTGGCTTGGCTGCCCCCTTCAATTTGCACAGAACCCTTAAAACAACACACTCTTGGATTCTCAGGTTGCCACATCCTTCGAGGTCAATATTTTGGCATCTTTTGTGGGGGAGGGAAGATTTTTTGAAGGGCCTTTTGTGCTGGGTGGGACAGCTCCAGGGATGGAGGAACTCCCAGCTGTGACAGAGAGCAACAGGCAGCGAGGAGGGGGTGCCCTTGGGTTGAAAACCCCAGGATTTGTGCACAAGTGGGAAGGAAATGTGTTATGAGCTAACTGGGGTTGGTGTGAGCTCACAAAGGTGGGCAGTAAAGGAGTGGAAGCTCTAAAACACTTGAAATTTTTTCTTCCCCACTATTGCTGCAGCTTTCTCACCTCCTGGGATGTTGCTGGGAAGAAGCTGCTCTGCTGACCAGGGCTAGGATCAGCACTAGAATGTCTATCTGCAGACTGGGGGAATTGTTTCCTAAAACTCATTTTAAGCACTTGATTCTCTTCTTTCTTTAAAGTGGACTGAAAAAACAAAGCCTAGGTTGGCCAGAGAGGTTGTGGACTCCCCATCCTTGGAGGTGTTCAAAGCCAGGCTGGACTGGGCTTGGAGCAACCTGCTTTGGTGGAAACCTGCCTGTGGAAGGGTTTTGGAACTAGATTGTCTTTAAGGTCACTTCCAGCCCGAATCATTCTTTGATTCTCCTAAGTTCAGCCAAAGTTTTGAATTGTTGTGTCTTTTGAGAATTGTTTTAGGAGGAAAAGAAAGGAGGATGCCACAGCTGAGCGTGGAGCACTTCATACTGATACTTGTCTGGTAGGGTTTGGATTGTGACATCCTCCGTGTGGTTTTTAGGTGCAGAGCATCATCCGTTCCCAAACCAGCATGGGCATGCGGCACCGGGACCGCTCCACCACCGGCAACACCCTCAAAACCGGCTTCAACTCGGCCCTCACCACCTACTTCTTCGGGGCTGACCTCAAGGGCAAGCTCACCATCTCCCACTTCCTGGACTTCCAGCGCAAGCTGCAGCACGATATTCTGAAGCTCGAGGTTTGGGCTGCTTTTTTTGTACAGGGGAGGGGTTCTGGAGGAGGAGCAAGAGCCTGGGAAGGGTGCAGAGGGAATTTCTGTGACTCGCAGATCCAACCTGTGAAATTCCTGATGAGCATTTCGGTGCCTGGGGCACTCCCCAGGGAACTTCTCCAGCGTTTGTTGGAGGCTGCTAGTGTGGAGCTGGAGCAGCAGCAGGCACATCCCCATCCCGGGTGTGTGTCCCTGTGGTGCCTCTGCACTGCTGATGGACATGGTTGAGATGATTGAAGGAGAAAACAACAGAGGCTGTGAGTGGCCTGTTGCTGCCTTGCTGAAGAAGGTTTGTCTCAGTCCTAGCCAGTGAGCTGTGCCCTAAAGGACCAGAATTTGATACTGTTCCCCAAACTCTTCATGTCTGCTTTTGTCCCCACCTTTTCTGTTTCTTTCGTTGTTCTGAATGTTTCTGCTGGGTGAGTGTTCAAGCCTTGTTTGAATCCTGCTAAATAGGTGATCTCCATTAGGTGACCTATGTTGTTCATTCCTGCATTAATAAGTTTTATAAGAAATGTCCATCTCCTCTGAATTTAGTCTCCTTTTTAATTTGCATTACCCTGTGTTTTAACAGCAGCTCCCAGCCTCCTCCTTTTCCTAGTCCCATAACCTGAATTTAAGCATCACCCTTCAAAATTAAGTTCTTTTGTATAGAACCAGTACAAGGACAGCAAGAGGGCCACTTGTTGGTCCGAGTCTCAGCTCCCAAGTAGAGCTGATTCAGTTGGAAATGGTGCCCATCACTGCATCAGGCTCCGAAGTTCAACCTGGCTTTAGCGAAGCCAGGCTTTTGTTTGCATTGGAAATGGGGATTTGTGTACGAGATCCCACCCTGTCCTGTTAAGAGAACAGTATTCAGAGCTCTGGCACTGCAGTCTGGTGTATTATTGCTCACATGCTCAGGTTGTGTGATCAGCATTTTATTAAGTTCCTATCAAGCCAGTCATTGCAATTTTGAACTGAATGTGTTCCCGTTTTTATTTGGAGTTTACAAATCCAAGTGAGACACTGACCCAAGGACTGCTTAATTTATTATTGTGAAGGCAATTGCCTGGTTCACTGCCTTCGTTTCATGGCCATTAAAGCAGGTGGTGTGGCCCTGCCTTTGCAGGGGGAATAGGCTGCTTGAAGACAATGTTCTTGGTGAACTGGGTCAGTTCCTCAGTGCCTCTGCAAATTGAAACGAATAAAATACTTCTTAAGGTGAAGAAACATAAGCTGTAACTTGAATGTAAAGGCAAGAGAAACAGAGATTATTCTATCCTCTGGCTTTCCACTGCCATATTCACTCCAGGGGTGGGCACTGAAGTGTTCCTGACCCTGTGCTCCCTCCATGGTCCCCACTTCCCTCAGTAAGAAGCAATGGGGATTTTTTGTTCAGTTTCATGGTACTTGGCCTTCTTTTCCTCCTGTGACAATTTAGTTTTTAATGATGTCAATCAATTGTGTGTCTTCCTGGCTAATGGTAGTT
Source organism: Erpornis zantholeuca (assembly GCA_013400515.1). Taxonomy (NCBI): domain Eukaryota; kingdom Metazoa; phylum Chordata; class Aves; order Passeriformes; family Timaliidae; genus Erpornis; species Erpornis zantholeuca. The sequence continues at coordinate 220,651 of VZTN01035797.1, read as the reverse complement.
GCTTTTCTAACAGGTTAGTTATTAACTGGGGGCAATAAAAGATATTTATGTCTGGGTAAGTTATTGAATATCATAAAGGCATCGTTACTGACTCCCTGCCAGCACCCTTGAGCACGGCACTAGGCTGTGCCTGGCATTCCCAATACCCATTTCCACTGAAACATTGATGGTTCTGTTCTGCCAAACTTATCCTTTCCCTGAGCTCATGCTCCTAAAGCCCTGATTTTCCTGTTCATAGCTCTCATTGATTTAGGCAAAACAGGCCTATTTCTGTCCTTGGCATTATGCAACGAGGCTTCTCTCCTCTTCAGCTTTTATCTCTTTTGACATGATCTCCCACCTTTTCTCCTTGCTTCACATTTGATGTGTTCACAGTTAAGGAGCTTTTCACACGAGTGTCTGGTGGGTTTGTGTTGTTCCTTTCCCAGGGAGTGCCCTAATGAACTCAGCCCCTTTAAAAACGTGGTAATTCAGAGACAGATGTCTCTTGAGAAGGGTTTACCCTGAGCCGTATAAGTCAGAGAGATGTGAGAAGTGGTGCTCAGCTGAACTCTTGTTCCCTCATCTACTCATCCTTTGCTGGCTCAGTAAAATTGCAGCATGGTCTGAAGGTGGGATGTTGATTTGAAACCCAGTTTTTGTTCCTGTTCAGAACTCTGGGGAGGTCCTTGGGGAAAAGCAGGTCTGAAAATCTCCTGGGGCTGGTACAGCCCCCAAGTGACCCCGAGCCTCTGTTCTCAAACTGGGATGCTGGCTTTGTCTCTTCCAAAAGAAATCTACTTTAAGAAAAACCTTTTTTTAAAGCTGTTTTCCTTTCAGCTCAGGATCCAGGCATTTCTGCAGTTCATCCACTTGAGAGCTGTTTTCTGCTGACTGAAGGGAGAACAATAGTTTCTGACCATCTGAACCCACTTTATTTTTCCTCTTACTGATTTTGGTTCATTTTTTTCTTAAATCAAAACATCCATGCATATTTCTTGCCAAGATTCAGCAGAAACTCTCACAGAGGAATTAAATCAGACAAAGCCCTGAACATTTCAATGTTCCTTATGGCTGAAGTGCTGACAGCAGGTTTAAGTAACCATGGCCTGGTGTTTTCTTCTCTTCTGCTTATTTTCTTTTTTGATGCAAGTGTATTTTCCATTATTTTAAGGAAACTCAGCAGTCAACTCAGTCACAGGAGGGGAAGGATGAGGAAAGTGATCACAACCAGAGGTAGAGGAGAAGCTTTTAATGCCTTATTCCTTTTGGGATTTGGCTACTTGAAGGAAGCTGTGGTCAATATTTTGGGTTATGGGGTGGCCCCGCTTAGCTAAGGCTGAGCCACAGGAACCAGCCCAGCAAAAGGTCCTCATCTTTTCCTTGCTGCATTCCCACTGCCTTCCCTTCAGCCAGAGTTCCTTTCTTCTTGTGGCATGTCCTGACAAGCAGTGACAAGTTTGTTTGGGCAGGCTGTGCAGCTCTAACGTGTCCCCTCGGGACAGGTGGTGTTGGGCTCTGGTTTTGGTTTTGAGTGGAGGATCTCTGTGAGTCTGGAAGATGAATAGGACTTGACATCATCGTTTATGCTATTTCTGCTTGTTAGTGCCTGTCCCAGATATTCCTGTGGCATTGGTGGACCAAAATGAGCCCCAGCCAGCCTGAGGGGCTCTTCCAGCCTAAATTCTTCCAGGGTTCTGAAAGTACATTTAGAAGAGATGTTCTCCATGCCTTTGTCACCCCTGCAAGGCAGCCCAAAACCTGCTGATAGCGCTGATTTAATCTCCATATTTTGTTGTCTTAGCCAAGGATTAAGGATGCCCCAATGTCCCTCCCAAGAACAAGGTCTTCCAAGCCAGGTATGGGATTCTGTAAGAATATGGCAAAGGTACAAGACACCCTTGCTGTCATCTGGAAAATTCCTTATTTTCTGTGTCTATTCTGTGATGTGGGAATAACTTCTTTATCCTGGAAATCCCTGTTTTCATGGCCAATGCCAGTACAGCTGCTGCCTGGTTTGGTTTTTATGAAGAAGGGGTGATGGATGCCCTTCCATCTGCACACTCTTCATTAGGAAGTCCTAGATCCTTTGGGATCTCAGGCCTGTCTTAACAAATCCTCTGATTTCAGAAGGCATTTCTGATGCTGCTCAGTTGGGGTTTAGGGTAATAACTTGAGTCTGTAATTGCCTTTCTCTTCTGAGTCCCACTGTTGGGGTAGTTGGTATCTGAGTAATCCTGTACCAGGTATTAAAAACTGCTCTGCTGTTACCAGCTTACTCTTGATTTTTTGGGGTTCTGCCTTGTTTTTATATGGGCTGGCAGAGCAATACAGGTTTTCAGTGATTTGTTAACATAGCCAACAAAGTTTGCAGTAATGAGTCACATGTCTTTGTTTCAGCCACAGTCATTTAGGGGAAAAATGAGTAACTTAAGTAAATTGTTTTGAATCGCCTGAAAAACAAGGCCTGACAGTGTCAGATTGGCTGAGCTTTGTGAGGAAGGACCCAAAACAGACTTTTTAGAGGTCAATTTGCTATTGAACTTACACAAGACGTTTTTGGTTTTGTTTTATTTTAAGTCACCTTTACAGCAGTCTCTGCCATGATTGGCTTGTTGTGTCTCAAAGTTGTCCTTTACCTGCTGAACCTCTCACTTCAGCCTCAGCACTGACCTGGCCCCTGTGTGTAACATTGTCTCTTCATCCTTCTGAATTCTGCCTTTTCAGCAGTCCTGAAATGGATTTTGTATACTTACACAGTTTTGTCAGTTCTGCACCTGGTTCTGTATCTATATCCTGTATAGCCATAACTCCTGCTTTAGTCCCAGACTTGCTTTCTCTTCCTTCACATGATCCTTACATCTGAAAAGCCAAACCAGCACTAGTGGGATTGCCTCTTCAGTAGGGCAGTTAATGACAGGTACAAAAGTTGTTTGGGTTCTTTGTTAGTGGTTTCCTGAGCTGGCTGCAGGGGAAGGGGAGGAGGATGGGCTGATGGCTAAATACAGAAAGCCTGAAGTGTGCCCCATGAGTCCTCTGTTTATCCCAGAGGATGAGAGATGTGTCTGTGGCACTGTTGTCATGCCCTGACCAGATAAAAGGTTTGTTGATAACTAATAACCTTTAAACAGCTCTGGAGGAAAAGAGGATGTGGATATGAAGGATTTTGCCCTCCAGAATTACTTACTAAAGTCAGAGATGGACAAAGCCATGATGCATTTAGGGCCAAGGAGAGGGGAGTTACCAGGACACCCTGCAGACCTACATATTCCTTCTTCTGCATTTCATGTGTTAGAAGTTCAGGGAACAGAAATGAGGCTGATGGCCCTGCCCTCGATGGTTGGCCATGGAAGGGTGGTGGGTGACAGAATTTTGTGATGTCTCCAGTTAAAGTGGGAGACCATCATCTGAGCACTGTGAGTGCTTTCACATCAGGGAACTCTGCAGTTAAGGAGGCACAGTCCAGCATATACCTATGGAATCTGGGAATTTCTAGGCAGGCAGTGGGAGTGATCTGGACAGCTCATCCTGGGTTGGATGGCATGCAGGGCTGGCAGCCTGCTTTTGTCTCAGCATGTGAGTGGAAAGGGTCATGTGAAGCTTTCAGGTTGGCTGAAAGCTTCACAGTTAGGTTTGGGGAAAACCTGGCATTCAGTTCTTGTCCAGTGTCAGCCAAAGACTTGGGAAGGATTCAGAGTGGAACATTAGTATGGAAGAAAACCCCTGAGAATAGGGATAAGTTACGAGGCCATGGCATGTGCAGCTTAAAGGAAAGACAGAAGGGAGATGTAACTGTCTCAGTAAACACGAGGTGTCACCATAAAGGAGTCTGAGGCAAGTCATTCTCATCAATCAGGAACAGCAGAGCAGGTAATGAAATGCCTAAGTGTGCACCAGGGAAAGTTTAGCTGAAATCCAGGGCAGGATGAATTCCAGTCCCTTTTCCCATTAAGCAGGGGGAGTGCTGGTGGTTGGGGTTTTGCTGTCACGGGTGAGTTATCGAAAGCTGGGCTTTGTGCCTCAGGCAGAAGATGCCATAAATGCTGTTCCTAACTGATTCCTCTCTAGTCCAAGCGGGAAGTTTGCAGCAGAGACATCAAACCCTCCCGGTGCCTCACTCTGAAAGGCGGAGCAAGAGTCTGGGGTGGTTTGGGGGCCCCCAGCATTATAAGAGCATATCAAGCATCTGCATGTCAGCTGTGAAATAACAGAATGTCCTGAGCTGGAAGGGACCCACAGGGATCATGGATCCAGCTCCTGGCCCTGCCCAGACCCCCCAACAACCCCACCCTGGCAGTGCTGCCCAAAGGCTCCTGGAGCTCTGGCAGCCTCGGGGCTGTGCCCATTCCCTGGGGAGCCTGGGCAGTGCCCAGCACCCTCGGGGGGAAGAACCTGTTCCCAGTATCCAACCTAAACTTCTCCTGACACAGCTTCAGGCCATTCCCTTGGGTCCTGTCACTGGTCACCAAAATACCCAGTGGTCCAGGAGTGTGCCAGTGAGGCTGGCATGGTGTGCCAGTACAGGTGCTGCAGCTGCTTGTGAGCATGCCTGGGGTAGGCTGGGACACAAAGGAGCAGCTGTGCCATCCTCTTGTTGGGGATGGGCACTTCATGGGGCAAGCCCCTGGTGAGAAGGCACCCACCGCTGCCTTGCTTGTACTCAGAGCAGGTGACTTCAGCGTGGTTGATGCAGTGGCTCTGCAGGGGAAGCCGTGGAGGATTTTATTGGAATTTCTATTTATTGCATCATTAGCAGCAGTGGAAGGCTTTGCTCTGTACCACCAGGCTCCTTTGGTTTATGAAGGGTGTGTAAATCCACTGCCGAGCTCCCGCAGTGCAGCAGAGCTTTGTGTGGGACCCCTGCAAATAGAACCCCAGGAGTGCTGTTGGGATGAGTTACCTTGCCACAGGACTGTGGGGAGGGTTGTGTCAGCCCATGAGCTAGAAGATACAAGGTATTTAGCATAGATGCTCTTGTTCATGTGTGCACAACCAAGTTAACCAGGGAGTGTGGAAAGTTGGTGGGCAGGAGGCTGGGGATGTCTGTGTGAACGTGTTCTTGTGGCAGGTACCTGACTTCTGCCTCCTCCTGCTGGATGGACAAACACCTCAGCCTTCTTGCTCCTTCTCCCCTTTCAGGCTCTGAATTCAGAGCTCTTCTGCACCTCCACACGTTGCTGGCTGTGCTTCAGCCCTGACTTTGCTTCTGCTGATGCAGGAAGGACGTGGGAGCAGGACCCTTTTCCCTGCTAGGCTGAATTAAATTCCTGCAAACTTATTCTTCTTGGGAAATTGAGCACCAAGGTCAAGCAGAAACAGCAGGAACTCTTAACAGGCAGTGAGGGAGCTGTATTTCTTAATAAAACTGTGTACAGCAGTTCCATGGAGACTTGGATATTGGTATTTTTCAGAGTAATGGCTTCACTCAGGTGCTTACAGCTCCGCTGTCCTGTGTGTTTTCCTGCAGGAGGGTTGGGAGTTTGTTCTGCTTCTGAACGTTCCTCTTACTCAGGGGGTGTGTGGGGAAAAGCTGCTCTGTCCCTTGGTACCAGGAGCACTGTCAAGGGCAGGAATGGCAGTCACAGAGCCAGGTCTGGGGAGCAGGCATGGGAGGAGGCTGCTCAGCTCTTCCCCCTCTCCATCCCTAGAATTTATCACACACATCCTTTTTCCTTAGCATTCCTGATTCCTTTTCCTTAGGTTTCCTTCCCGTCATTCCCTCGCTGCACGGAATTTCAAAACATGGATCTCCTCAGAGCCTGCAGGGAGATGTTTTCACTCAGGGGGCTGAAGTTCAGGTGCAGCCATCTTTACATAACCTTTTTTAATCGCTCATTAAAGCGGAACAAGTGGCTGGTGATGGGAATGAATTCTTCCCCCTCGCAGGCAGCCGTGGCCTGCCAAGGTCAGTGGAATCTCCAGAGCTCCTCTCCAGCATCAGGTCTGCTGGGATTGCACTGCTGCTGACAGATGGAGGTTTTTAACCTGCCTGCTATATTCACTTAGGCAGAGGGGGGAAAGTGTGAACAGGGAAAGCTTTTGGAAGATTGGATTTTTCTCGTGTGAAAAAAGCTCCCATTCCTTTCATTTATTATTTTTTAAGAGAAAGAGAAGCGATGGTCCAGCCTGGGTTCGGCCTTTCCTCCTTCCCATTTTCATTCCTCCTGCTGTTGGCAGCTCTGGTCATCTTTAGAGCTGAGTCTTTGAGTGAGTTTTACCTAATAATGCAGTAATTACAGCTGGGGGCTGTAATGTGTAATGTGTTCAGAGCAGGCTGAGCTTCATCTTGCAAAACCCAGTGCTTTAGATCCATGTCCACAGAAGAAACCTTTCAGCATAATTATGCCCCCCCCCAAAAAAAAATCAGTATTTTAAATCTTCAATCTTCCAAAACAAAAAGCCTTTAGAAACTTTCACCTTTTTTTTTTTTTTTTTTTTTTGGCAGTAATTTGGTGCCTGTGCAAACACTTTAACTTACAAATACATTAAATTTTTTTGGACAGACGAGGTTGCTGGGATTTAGGGAAAAATGTTGTGTTTTCCCCTTTCTTTTTCTTCCTGTCATAGTTGTATATGCAACTTGACAAGAGATCCTGGCAGCCTCCTCCTCCAGAAGAGTAAACAGAGCCAGTGCTGCAGCAGTTTGCAGATAAATAATGTATTACAGCCTGTCAAATAAAGCTTTGAGCAAATACCACTTTAAAGGGTCATATATTGAGAATGTGAATATTACCCTACAAATCATTATTTCCCAGACCCTTTTGATTCCTTATTATGCACAGAGCAGCTCTGGGAACAGGTCACCTTTTTCAACTACCCCTAAACCTGACAGAATTAGTATTAGCAATATTTCTCCTATGGATGTATTTTTTAACCAGCAGAAAGAAGCTCAGAAATCATCCTTCAGCACTTCTCTCTCCATCCAAAAGTCCTTGAAGATGTATTTCTCTTTGCTAGCTCAATTAGGAATGTGGCACACATACATTTATTTATTTGAGATCCTTGCTTTGAGATTGTAGGGAATACATCAACTGTTTGGTTTTTAGGGGAAACCTTCCTAGAAATTTAGGAGCCTGCTAAAATACATCTGGATATTTAGCTAATAGGAGTGTTTGAAGAGGATAGGAAGTATATTCTTTTGGCATTGCCTTAGGAAAAGTCTGAGCTGTGTTTTCACCGTGCTGGGTCGTGTTACAGCTGGGTGTTTCTCTCCTGCACCCATGGGATTTGGTGGATCCTAAATGCTCTTTGTGCCTGTGCCAGGTGGAAGGGGCTGCAGGTTATTTTAGCCATCTTCTTCTCCAGCAAACAAAGCAAGAGACACAAGCCACCAGTGTGTGTCCAGCCCAAACCTGCCAGCTTGGGAAGGAGGGGCAGAACCTCCAGGCATGCTTTATCCCACTTCTCCATGGCAGGTTCTTACATCCACTCATGGTTGTCTGTCGATGCTGAGCCCTCTCTGAGGGCTTTGGTGCCCCCTCCCCACTTGCAGAGCAGGGGCTGCCCTGCTGGTGGCAGTCACTTTTTTGAGCAGCTTTTTAAACTCTCGTTCTCTGGTTGGAGAGGATTTTAGCACTGGAGTTTCAGGTGGAATGTTCCCCTATTAATACTATTGGTTATGACAAATCTATTGAGGTGGAAGAAGAGTCAGCTGGGAAGAGAAACCTTCCCCTAAGAAGTGTGTGGTACCCAAACTTGGCCTTCTTCTGAGGCCATCGGAGCTGCTTCATTTCCCACCAGCGAGCCTTGCTGGCAGGAGAGATGAAAGGAGACCAGTGTCTGCATGTAGCAAATTCCAGCTGGTTCTTTTTTCCACCAGGAGGTTTCTCATGGTGGTGTCTCTGAATTGGTTTGGGCTGGATGCTCCTCAGAGCCTGGGATTTGATTTCCTGCAGGGGAAGGCAGATTGAGTTAGAGGAGGGAAAAAGCAGTTAGGCAAGGAAGAAAAGATATTATGGGTCTGTTGTTTTATGATGGATCCTTGTATTGCCTTTCCATAAAGTTGTGCAATTAAGGAGATGTGGAAGCAGGGAAATTGCTTCTTTGTCCTCTGCTCTCCTCATGTGAGGAAACTTTTCTCTCAGAAGGAAGGAGAGTGAGGTTATTTGAACAAGACCATTTCATTGTCTAGAGGAGCAGGAATATGCTCATCCTGTCAGGGTTGGGGGGAGTTCAGGACTGTTTAACACGTGTTTAAGGTGATGGGTAATCCTTTAAGTAGCAAAAAATCAGGGAGTTCTGTCCTGTGTGTCTGGAATGGCTGTGGGGACTGGGCTAGCAGAGCTGCTGAAGTGAAGGGCTGCACCCCATCTCTCCTGCCTTTCTTCCCCTCCCACAGGGTTCCAGAATGGCCTGGGTTGGAAGGGATGTTAAAGCTCATCTCATTCCATCCCTGCCATGGCAGGGACACCTTCCACTGTCCCAGGCTGCTCCCAGCCCCAATGTCCAACCTGGCCTTGGGCACTGCCAGGGATCCAGGGGCAGCCACAGCTGCTCTGGGCACCCTGTGCCAGGGCCTGCCCACCCTCCCAGGGAACAATCCCTTCCCAATATCCCATCTGAACCTTCCTTCTTTCAGTTTGAAGCCCTTCCCTCCTGTCCTGTCACTGCAGTTCCTGGTGAACTGTTCCACAAACGCCTTGGATTTTCTTTCACGTCACGTTGGCTTTTAATGAATTTCAAACCACAGCCTTTTATATTTCAAGCTGATTTCTTCAGCACCTCAGGAGTCCTGCAGAAGGAGCACTGGCCAGCCTTAGATCCCGTTCTCCTTGCCTTGTGCAGATGCAGAATGCACTGCTGGCACCAAGTGGCTGCGAGTGGAAGCTGCTCCGGAGGCCTTGGCCTCGTGTCCGACTGCGTGCCTGGATTTCGGGGCTGCAGCTGGGGACAGCACCCCCTGTCCTCTCTGTGTGCCCTGCTGGGGTGTTGGGAGCACGAGCTGCTCTGTCCCCCTCTGGGCAGGCACAGCAATGCCAGGTCACTGACTGCTTTGGCCCTGCCTTCCCTTCTCTAAGATCCATGAAGGAAAAAGGCTCTCAGAGGACTTGTTTGCCTCTAGTAAGTCCCAAGGTGCTGTGCACTGCATCCCCTCCTTGTAGGGTTTGGGGTTGTTTTCCCCCCCCAGTGACCAGAAAAATGACCTGTACAGTGTCATCCTCATGTGCATGGAGGCAAATAATCGTGATTCCCTGGGAAGGGGCACTGTTTTCCTTGCTTTCCCAAATAGCCAGAGGATTTTAACACTTAACACTGCTTGTAGGCTGTGTATTGAGTGCTGAAAGAAAAATTCCTGTAGGCTTTGCACCCTCCTTCATTTCCAAGTGGTGAGTTGTGTTTGGCTCGAAGACATGCCAGAGGGTAGAGGAGCATGGCTGTACCTCTGCTCCCGGGCAGGGAGGTGGGAAAGGGAGTGTCAGGGGTAGCTGGGGGTGTTCTTTCATCAGAAATCAATGGGTTTCCACTCACAAAGCCTTTGAAGCCCAGTTTCTTTGTGGATAAGCACAATCTCTGACATACCAGAAAAAAATAAGCAGAATTCCCTCCCTGAAATTTGTCTACATCCTCTTTAACTGACATGCCCTGCTTATCCCTTCTGTAATTAATTTAAATGCATCTGACAGTAGCTTGGAGGCAAGATTTGAACTTTCCTTATCCCTCATCGTGGTGTTGGTTTTTCTCAGTTCAGTGGTGCTTATATTGGAATTTGGGAGCTGGATGTGGAGCAGCACTCACCTCCCAGCCCCTTCTGGGCTGACCTTTGCAATGAGCACTGCTGTACATTGGGCATCTGAGCCTTCTGGTTTCATATTAACATGTTCATTTTAAAGCAAGATAAATAATAAGCAGCATAAATTCCACAGTTTCCAGGCTTTTTATCTGTTTCTTCAGAACAGTTGTGTGGCGTATCAGTAGAAAAATGAAGATGAAAAGTATTTTAATTTTTCCTTTCTGGTCTTTTTTGCATCTGGTAGTGCAGAACTGACCACAATCTGAAGGTTTCATTCCCAAAACACTTCAAGGAGCTTTATTGTGGTTGGTTATATATGGTTATATATGGTTCTTTATTTCCCCATCTGCAGGGAGCTCTGCTTGCCTGTGTTACCCCATGGAGCTGCCCAATGCCTGATCCTTAATGCAGGGCAGGGGGAGAGGGGGTTGATGGGCTGTTAGACACCAACTTGAGATTTTGTAAGCATAGTCACCACTTAGGAGGTTGATTTGAGATATTTGGAGCTGTTTCCTAGCCTTTAATTAATATTGCTACCTAAAGCTCTGCTAAAACTTGGGGTATTTTAAGGCTGTTGGTAGAAAAATGCTGGTTTGTGTCTTTGGGGATGAAATTAGAACTATTACAGCAGAAGAAAGCATCAGTGCTGCTTTTGAAGTGGCACTGACGGCAAATTTTTGTGTCCTGGGGGCATTGTAAAACTTCTTTGCGTTCTCCAGGCGTGGCAGAAACTACTACTATTGCTTTTTAATGAAGAACATTTCCTCCAAATGAGTTTTCCCTCTCCTTTCCCCAGCACAGGAGAATGGGAGAGGCCCATGTTTTGCCTCATGAGTGATCCCCAAAGCCTGTATCAGATGACACTAAAAACCACCATCTTTTCCCCAAAACTGTGTGGGCCACACAGGTGAAAGCACAAGGAGGCTGAGAAGCTGAATTTCTCCATTTGGGATCTGCCTCCTGAGTCACTCATACAAATCCCTTCAGCCTTGGTGCTTTGTTTCTCCAGAATTCCTTGGTGTCCCACTGGGAAAAGCAGCCAAAATCTGGTTGAGATGCTAATAATTAAAAATTCATTAGCACTGAAGAGTGGCTGAGGCAGGAATGGTGAACTCAGCAGGCAGCAGAATGTCAATCACTGGTACCAAGATGTTGCCCATGAGTATAAAAATTAATTTTGTTGTTAAATGCCAACAACAAAATGCCTGGCTTGTGATCAGCTGGAGTGTTGGTCTTGTGTTTCCTGATAAAAGTGAAGGGATATAACCCATCCCAAATAAGGGATCTGTGAAACTGGGTGGAGTCTAATGCTGATGTTTGCAGATTCACAGAGGTGGGGGAGAAGGAAAGGATGAAATCCCCATTATTCAGTGGGCAGAGACCTGGTGCTCCACGCCAGCACCTTCCCAAGCTGGGGAATGGTTCTTCCCTCCTTCCCTGCAGCCAAAGTCAGGACATAAACTACTGCAGGAGAGATGCATTCGTGGAGAAAACCTTTGTCTGCCCAAGGGCTTTTTGGAAGGAGCCTCACAGCAGCTCTTGTAAGAGTTGGGGACTGGAAGGGTCTGAGGATGAGAACTCGGGGAAGGTGGAGTCCGGAGACATCCCTGACCCTTCCCTTGCTGGGACACTGGTACAGGTCTTGGAGCAGAGAAGAGGAAAATCAGAAGACTTTTGCAAGATTCTCTTTGGTTTATTAACCACTGTCCCTGTTTAGAGCACCCACAGAACCACTCATTGGCTCAGTCCTGTAGGATAAAACTGGGAGGGTGAGATACAAAGGCTTCTCCCAAGAGCTTTCCAAGGAATTGCATGTAGGGAGAATGTCAAGAGACAGTCCTGGGGAAAGCAGATACTGGAGCACATCAGGATCTCCTTCACCAGTGTTTCCTGCAATGCTCATTTTTTATGGTGCCTTTTTTATGCTTCATGCCTTGGCTGGAGCTTTCTGCTGCTCCTTGTGTTCACCTCCCCGTTGTCCTCTCCCCTGCAGTTCGAGCGGCATGACCCGGTGGATGGGCGGATCACGGAGCGCCAGTTTGGGAGCATGCTGCTGGCATACAGCGGGGTGCAGTCCAAGAAGCTCACTGTCATGCTCAAACAGCTCAAGAAGCACTTCCAGGATGGAGAGGTCAGTGGCACTCACGGGAAATTTGGGAAAATTCCTGAGCCCCAGGCCGGGCTGAGAAATGAGTTAAGCGATCCCCGTGTTCTTCGGAAAAGCATCCACACCTCCTGATGGAGAGAGGGAAGGGCTGGCAGTGCAGTGGTCAGTGTCCAGTGCAGGCTGCAGGTTCGTTCCTTATGGAAATAGATGCTGTAATTTTAAAAACTCAATTTGCTGAATGGCACCCTGGGTCTGGAGCCAGAACAAACACTGAAGCCGTGCTCCCAGTTCCTGCCTCGACCTTGGATTCATTAGCTGCTGTGACCAGGCAGCATCTTATTTAGTTATTAACTTCTGGGAAAAATGACTCACAATTTAGAGAGGAGTAAGTTTGCAGGCCCTACACTCATTAATTCAGTGAGAGACCTTGCAGTAAGATATTCATAGCACAAGATATGCTTTATCAGGTAAGGCAAAAGATGTGCTTTATCAGGTAAGGCTGAGACACTATTGAGCATTCAAATTTTACATCTGCTCCTATAATGGATGTTCTTTTATTAAGCTGGAATGTGCTTTTATTAACTAGGGTATAAACAAGCAATTCGTCAAAGTGAGAATGGATGGAAAGTCTTTGGCTGGCTGTTCTAGAGCCACTTTCTTCTGACATCAGAACCAGAGTTTATTTCTTAACTGGTTTAGATGCCAAGTGTGTTATACAACTAAAGTTTTGACCAGGGTCTGCTCCTTTCTTTGTTCCTTAATGGGATTCCTACATTAACAGGAATAATTGGATATCTCCAGGAAAAAGTGCTTAAATGCAATGTGTATCTAATAGAAAATAGCAGCTCTGTTGTTAAAGTTTGCAAATAGTTGATTCTTTTGCTGTGACTTTTTGGGTTTATATATATATATATATGTATGTGTGTACAGATACTGCTGAACAGTAGCTGGATGTATGAGAAAAGAGGCAGAGGGATTTATTTTGGAAGGCTTCTTACAGCAGATGTTTTCTTCCTTTCATGTGTAAGCCAAGACCCTGACATCTGTGCCTGGGGAAGAACTTCTTGTTCTTACCTTACTCCTCATCCCCAAATCAGCCAGATTGTCTTTCTATTCACAGCCAGCCAGATTCAGAGCAAGTCTTTATCTTCCTTTATTCCAAGGCCTTTCAAGGAGAGAAAATGGGCAAGAGGACAAAAAAATTATATTTGCAAGGAACAGAATTGAGGGAAAATTCATGATTCCTTACACGAGTGAGGATGAAATGCCCAGAAACTGTCTCAAACTCACCCAGCAAGGCTCTCCCTTGGAGGTGCAGTTCCCTTGTGAGAGCTTTCTGATGGAATCTGCCAAACCTTGTCTTCCTTGTCTGATGCAATTCCCTTGGCTGCACAAGGCAACCCTGTCCTCCTCCAGAACAATAAAACTCTGGGTTTAATCTAATCTCTAGATGTTCTCCAATGCTGTTATTCTGCGTTCCTGCTTTTGGGAGTGGTAAGGTTTCTTCTATTAACAGCTAATCTGCTTTCATTATTTGTATTTTTCTTGAGGAAAAATCCCATCTTACCCTGGGTAGGTGAACTTTGCCTCTTCAGCAGAGCTGCCACACTCTGTTTTGTTTAACATTGCTCATGATTGTCCTCCTCAAGTTGTACTTACACAGCTGCTTCTCTGCTCGTAGAAAGGACCTGAGTCATCAGTAATATTCACAGGCAAGGTACCATTTGGTTTCTGCCCCCCTAACTGCTAGAAAACCAAGCTGTCTCTTCAGGAACTCATCATCTACACGTGCTTTGGGGCTGGCTGGGATGTTTTTCTGTGGAGATGGCAGGGGGTGGCATTGAGGTGAAATTCCTGGCCCAGCCTGGGTTCCCAGGTGAAAAGCCCTAATTTTTACAGGAGCTGTTTGAGCTGTTGTGTTACAAGCAGGTAAGTGCTTCTGGAGTCTGCCTGCTTATCTCTTGGGAGGATTCCTTGGGTGATGGAGGGATTGAGGCTTATGAGTCAACAGCTGGAGCTACAAATGCCTTGGAAGAGGTGATCGTTCATCTGTTGACTTGTCTGAGACTCTCCCAGTCTCTGATTTTTATTTTATTTTGGTAGCTGGAATGGAGTTAATGCTGATGCCAGCCTCGCCTGTAGGATTCCTCAAAAAAATATTAAATTTCATAATACTGATGGTGTTCTTGCTACAGACATGCAGTGGTTTTGTCCACATGAAAGCCAGGATTGGTAGGATACACTTGTGTCACTGCTTTTGCTTTTCCAGCTGGTGAAAGGACCACAAAAGCCAAGCTGGACAGGGCTTGGAGCAGCCTGCGATGGTAGAAGGTGTCCCTGCCATGGCAGGGGTGGAATGAGATGGGCTTTGAGGTCCCTTCCCACCCAAACATTCCAGGATTCCAAGCAAGGCTCTGTTTTGCACAGACAGCAGTGCTGCTTGGTTGGCATCAGCCATTCTGTGAGTTCCAGGAAAATCCAGGGTTTATGGCTCTTTGCTTACAACACTACAAACCTCAGATGTCCCAGGCAGACCACAGCACAAGGTCTTCTGCTGGCCTGGAAGTGGCCACACACCTCATGCTTCCTCCAGGCTTTCCACACTTAGAGTGCTCTGCCCCCCAGGCAGGGAGGCATCGTGATAATTGCAAAGATATTTTCTCTTGTAGAACCATTGTACAAACAGAGGGATCTCTGCAGTGCTTCCTGCTGAACTACCTGATTTATTGGATTGGTTTTTTCCTAGGACAGTATTTAATTTAATTGTCTGTACATCCTAGAGTTCCTCTCAGGAAGAGGAGCAGGCAAACATTCAAGGAAAGCTCCCTGCAGAGTCACCAGGGATTTCTCTCTTCAGTCAGTCTGTTGTCCACCTGTGCTCTCCCATTTTGCCATCTCATCCTTTTTGGCCCAGATCCACGAATCCAGGGCTGGCAAAGCTGCTGTTGGATGTGCACACATAGATCATCAGTGCAGTGCCACACACTCCCTTACAGCAAAGATAGGAAATGTCTGTATGGAAACACCTTAAAAATGTTCTTTATCTTTCAAAAGATTGGTGGAGGTGGCTTCCTCCCTGATTAGCAGTTGTTTGAGCTGAGTTACAGCATATTGTGTACATTTCTAGTTGACAGTACCTGCTGAACACAACCAGATCACGGAGCTGTGCTGTGTTCTGCAGTTAGGATTTTTAATATCTTGCTCTATCAATCTGTTGTGCCAGGCAGGATAGGAGGAGCCTGAACCCGAACTGCTCTTGACAAGGTGATTTATCTCTCCCAGAGAGGGAGTCTGGGTGGTTATTACTGTGGTGATGGTTCACCTCCTCCCTTGGCTCCGTGCCGGCTGTGCTGGCAGAGCTGGAGGCTCCAGCTGCTGTCCCAGCACTGCTGTGGGTGTGCTGCACAGGCTGGTAAGGTCAGGTGTGGTGCAGCCAGGTGGGGATCCCAGAGCTGTGCCATGGGCAGCTCCCCCAGCACCTCGGGGTGTTCCCATGACTGTCCCAGGGCTGTCGGCACTGACTGAGCACACGCTCACCTGGCCCAGGGAAGAGGAGCAGGCAGGGATCCTGCCTCCAGCAGCCAAGCAAACTGGGACACCTCTGTGCTTTGCAGTGTCACCTCCTGTCACGCTGGCTAAGACATGCATGTCCCCAGGGATCCCCGAGTCTCTCAGGAGACTGTTTCATGTTACCATTGCAAGTGCGCAGGCTTCAAAAAAAATTATCAATTCACCTTTTTGCAGTGGTCTCCTGCATCCCAGCTACAGGCTGATGGTGTGTCCACTCCCCTGGGAAATGGTTTTCAGTCCCTTCCCATTGCAGGACTGGTGGGGGCCAGGAGGGGAGCAAAAGTACAGGTCACAACCCACATCTTCAAATGCCAAGGCTGAGCTTTTGGAGTGTGCAGGTGAATTCCCTTCTGGCTACAACTTTGGGCCAGTGAATCACTTCATCATTTCCAGGCAGTGTTTGTGATCTCCTTTTCCCATCACCACATGAGTGTCTTTTCTCTGTCCTAGGGGCTGACATTTGAGGAGGTGGAGAACTTCTTCACTTTTCTGAAGAACATAAATGACGTGGACACAGCACTGAGCTTCTACCACATGGCTGGAGCTTCTCTTGATAAAGGTATTAAAACCTGTGGGATGTTCAGGTGCTGAAAGCCTGGGGGAGCACAACTCATGCTGTGTCTTTGGAGTTGGGAAGACATCAAACAAGCCCAGGCTGACAGGTTAAAAATGTACCCAAAGTGCAATTCCTCCCTGTAATGAGGTGCTTAGCTCGCTACATCCATGCATGAAAAGGGATTGCAGGTTTTGTACTTCCACAGTTTTAGGGACAGGGAGAAGAAAGGCTGAGATGTGTAGCCTGAATGGATGAGGAAGCAGTGATTTGCTGGTGGTACCTTCAGCAGGCCCATTCTGCTGTGTGCAGGGGCGAGGTGACCCAGTGAGTGTGCCCCAGGCCCTGGCTCCAGATCCCAGGGACACCATCTTCTGAAGTGATCTTCTTTCCTCCTTGTACAAAGGACTTCAAAAATGAGCATGAAACAATTCTTGCAGACTTACCTTCTGTGAAGGTCTCTGATCCTCGTGGCAGAGGCACACCAGCAGTGGGGCTGGTGGTAGGAACTGCTCAAGCCTTGTTTTGCTTCAGCTCTGCTCAAAAATCAGACTTTGCCTAGAAATAAGGGCTGGATGCTGCATTTCTGATTGGAAATCCAAGCGGTGGCCAACACCTTTGGAGCTCCTGGGAGTGCTGGAGGGAAAGAGGGGGAGCACTGGAATGCCACTGAGGTCCCAGACTGAGCATTAAAGCCTGCCCAGAGATTCTATTTCAGATAAGCCACAGTCCAGAGGAGTGGGCTGAATAAACCTCAGAGCTGCTGTTTCCTGGGCACCTTGGTAATAATGTGGTTTATTGATCAGACCAATCCATATCCTCCTTCTCATCATGTTTCCTTCTCCGAGCTGCTCTGGCTCAGGTATGTTGTTAGATCTGACACACTGCTGTAAAAAAAAGGCAAAAAAACCCCAAAACATATTTCAAACCAAAGTCCTGCTCTGCTGCCAGGATCTGTCACAAGCATGTGCTTTGCTCTTCTTGATTTTTAAAGAGTTTTTTTTGGTTTTTTAACAGACTGAGAATATAAAAAAAAGATGGCAAACTCATTAAAAGATTTTTAGGCTAAGTGGAAACTCTTGTCTACTACGAAGTTAAAGCTGATTTATTTAGGCAGCTGCAGAATTAAACATTTTGGAAGTCAGCTATTCCAGCTGCTGCCGTTGTGGGAATATTAAGGCATTAATAGGTTTTGGGGCAGTGGAATTAGAGAGGGAAACAAACATGTCACTTCTCTTCCTGTGTGTGTCAGCAGCCCTTCTCATCTTAAATGTTTTTGGGGGGAAATCGTCTGTATTCTTTGGTTTAGATCATCATTACCTTAAGACTTAAAAGAACCTGATGGGATTTTCTTTCATTTAAAAGGAAAATACCAAGTCTGGGTGTGCTGCTGCTGCTGCTCTGAGCCCTTTCTGCAGCATCCCAGAGGAGGTAATAGCCCAGCAAATCCAATTTACTCAGTGCCTACAGGAAATCAGCATTCATCCTGTCGTGGAATGTGCATTTTTGCAGAATTTAGGTCTGTGTGCAGTTGGTAAATCAGTGTGATTGCTCTTTAATTAAGTGCCATTAATGAGCTCGTGCAGCCACTGAGCTGGGAGTGTTTGGCTGGGGAAAGGAAACCTTCCTTGGGCAGGAATCAGATTTAAATCAAATAAACCATAAATGGGGTGAGCCCTTTCAAAAGTCAAGCTTTCCCAAGGTTGCTTGTTACAAACTATCAAATGTAAAAATTACTCCTGGGATGGGGACTAGGAGGAGGTTAGTTTGTGTAATAATTTGCTGCTAACAATGCAGCAAACATTATTATGATTTTAGAAGGGCTGTTTAAAATTTCACAGGAGAGAAAATGGCAGGTACCACCCAGCCAGAGCTTGGCAGCCTGTTGTCTGTGCCGAGTTTAAGTCGCTTCTTCTTCTAAAAAGGATCATAAACCTGTGTTTTAATGACCCATTTACAAACACCCAGGTTATTTGTTGGCCCATCTTTCATTTTCCCAGCAATATAATAGCTGTCATTCTCCTAAACCACAACATTCCTGAGAAGACCTCCCCAGCCTGGGCTGGCAGCTGGAAGCAGAACTGAATGCAATGCTCATTCCCCTCTCAGGAGGGCGTGAATTGCACTTCTCCTGGCACTGGGGGCAGCCAGGCTTTCCCAGCAGCCCTTCTGTCGGTGGAGAGCCATGGGATAACTCCTCCAGGGTTCAGGGCAAGGCATGGATGGGCCAAAGCACAGGGACACAGCTGAGCCTTGGAGCAGGGCTGGAGCCCCCGAGAGGCTCATGGAAAATCATTTTATTTGAGTTAGGCTGCTTGAAACGGCTGCAGAGTTGACAGGGAGTCAGGAAAGAGGCAGAGCTGAGCTTGGAATGCAGTCAGGGAATTGCTGCTGGCTTTGCTCTGCCTTGGAGATGGATGGAAGGAGTCCCCCTGGAAGCACAGCTCAGATTGCTCCTCTGCAATAATGGCAGCGCTGGTGGTTGGGAGAGGAGGACTTGTGAGGGGTCTGGGAGCTGTGCTGTTTTCCCCCTGATCTCCATGACTTTCTGTCATGCTCCCTTTGATGCTGAAACAGCTCCTGCTCAGCTGCAGGGCTGCAGCCTCACGGTTTGAGGAGAAAGGAAAACGTGCTGTGCCCCTGGATTGCATAAGCTTTGTCCCCCTCTGTCCTGGATGGGTCTTCCAGCACTCATGCAAATGGTTTGTAAAAGGTTAGACAGATTTTGGTAGCTGTCAGGGGTGATGGCTTCTCTCCCAGCTTTTCACCCTCACTCCCCATAGCTGGGATGAAACACAGGGGATGTGGTTATTTCTTGTTCAGACTCAGTTGTTTATTGGTTCTTATCTCTGTTACAGTCTTAGGAGCTGTGAGTTCTGCTAGCAAGGTAAAACAAGGCTAACAATGGTGGTTCTCTGGCTTTGCAGAGCTTTTTCAAGCACCTTTGGTCCAACTAAATTATTTTGATTTCTAACCCAATATTCAAACCTCTAAGTTCAGCAGTGCAGATTTTCTTGTCCAGTTATAAGACATCATCTAAAATCTTGAAGAAGAAAGAAGAAGAAAGTGAAAAAGAAGTATCTGGCCAACACTCTAAAATCTCCATCTTGGTACAAATATATTACTGTATTCTAAAACCTTAAATCTCAGATTTTTCACCCTGTGACACCACACCTACTATTCAAACTACACATGATTTTAATGTCATCACTTAATTTTGGAAGCCTATTCCAAGGCCTCAAATGTAGTGTTTTGTTGTGGATCAGTCTTCCAGCACAGAGAATTTAAAATTCTCAGCTTCCAGGGTTCCAACAGGTAGCTCTACTGTCAGTGATAGCATCCAGCATTTCCAGCTGGGAGCCTTGAAATGAAACATGTGAGAATGAAAATCAATGAGAAATGAAATCAATGTGAGACTGATTTCTGGGAGCCCCAGCCACGTGTGTCCTGGCCCAGGGCAGGGAGCTGTGCTCCCATCACCCCCAGTGCCATTTGGAAAACAAAGGCAGCAGCCCAGCTGTCTGTTCCTTTGGCCAAATGTGTGATTGATGTCAAGCTGGAGGGAAAAAGTGAAGTTTGCCATCTGGCGAGGCTCTCGCCTGGAGCCAGCCCCCGTTTGCAGGCACTCGGTGAGGCATTGCTCACGGTGCACTTCTGGGAAGCAGAGTGGAAAAAAGGATAACTGTGTCAGACACTAAACTTGCATAAAATAGCTCAGATGGCTCATTAAAGGAACCAGTAGAGATACCAATGCATGAAACTCTAGAAGGTTTTTAAGGTGGAAATGTGGAACTCTTTTTGGATGGTATGAAATCCAGGGGCATTTCTGTCCCAGAACCCCAGCCCTGGACAGGCTTTGTTTTAAGAGGTGTTCCCCAGACAGCACCTATTTCATTTTGTGAAATGGTAAAGCAATCACTCCAGCAGGTTTACTTCACTTCTATTTGCCTCCCTGAGCCACCTTGTAGTCTGGAGCGTGTGCGTGGAACTGGAAAGTGGAGACACTTTCCCTCTTCCCTATGATTCCTTAAAACCCAGCACAGCCCTAAGGGGGCACAGCACAGTCATGCAGCCCCTATGAAGTCATTTTGAGGTCAAGCAAGAGCAATGGGATGGAGCTGACACTCGTGCAGTTGCATTAATAAGAGAGGAAGCAAGAACTGGTGGCCATGAGCACAAGTTCCAGCTGGGAAAACTGTGGCCATCAAAAATAAATAGGAGAGGAATCCCTGCAGAGATGGAAGGAGGGGGTGAAATTTCAGCAGAAAGCCATGACTCTTCTAATTAAAGGAATTAGGACAAGGGGCAATGGTTTTAAACTGAAAGGGGATATTTTGATTTGGTGTTAGGGAAGGAATTGTTCCCTGGGAGGGTGGGCAGGCCCTGGCACAGGTGCCCAGAGCAGCTGTGGCTGCCCCTGGATCCCTGGCAGTGCCCAAGGCCAGGTTGGACATTGGGGCTTGGAGCAGCCTGGGACAGTGGGAGGTGTCCCTGCCCGTGGCAGGAGGTGAAACTGGATGAGCTTTGAGGTCCCTTCCCACCCAAACCACTCTGGAATTCTGTGATCTAGGAAATCATTCTAACTTTTTTCTTTACATGTAAGGCTACAGTGGTAAGGTACCTAGGGCACCAGGAGGGGAGGACAGCATCAAGGCGAAGCACCTTGAGAGAAGTTTTACATTTATAACAAATTAAACGAAATCTGGTGTTGCTGTGTGAGGAAATACAGAGTAATGACTGCTGGCTGGAGCTACATCACTCATGGAGGAAAGGAATTTCACTCAGGAAGAATAATTACGTGTGAAAAGCAGGGTCCTACTTGAGATTATATGTATTTCACATATATATAATGTGTACTTTCAATTTTCTCCTGCATTATTTAGTAAAAGGAGAGGTTTTGTGGGAAAAAGGACCTGATGGTGGCTGTGAATTCCTCTCAGAAAACCCCAAATTTCACTCAGGGAGCAGAAACGGGGTGGAAGGTACCAATAATGTAAACATGAAAAAAAAATCCTATTAGGAATATTTTATGCAGTTTCTAATTAGTCCCGTTACTGTATATATTGGATGATTATTTTTTCCTTTCTGACACACTTAACTCTCCAAAATTCCTGAAGGACTGGGGGTGCAGAAACCCATAAGGATGTTGTGGAGGAAAGCAGAGGCTGTTTCTGGTTTCAGTCTGGTTTTGTGGTGCACCACATCCCTCTTTTCCCTTGCTCTACAGCTAAGCATTGATCCCAAGCTGTGATGGTGTTTCCTTGGGTCAGCCTCTGGAGGGAAGCAATTTAACTTTACCTACACTCACACCAACCTGGTGAGGGCTTTTTTTTCCCATTTGTGCAGCAAAATCAACTGCCTAACCCTGCCAGATTGACAGCTCCATGAACTGCCTTTTTCTAAAGGTGGGAATAAAACTCCTGCTCGCTTCTCTGCTGCTGGTGTGAAGAGGAAAGGGAAACAACTCCTTACAACTCTGTGTTTTATTGCAAGGTTAACCTGGTCTGCTCCCCTTGGGAGGGTGTGTGGGTTCGTTCTGCAGTTGCTGGGTTGCATCAGGAAAAGCAGTTCTGGTAATTCCCAGCCTGCTGGGATAGTTGCTTGATAGAGTATCATCTCTGGAATGCTGTCAGGAGGAGCTGCCTCACTGACCAAGCTTATTCCAGGCCTCTCTGAAGACACAAAGGCCATTTTCCACAGAGGAACAAGAGTCTCCTGCTGCAGCTGGCACGCCCTGACCCCTCTGTGACCCTGTGCCCTCCCTCTGTTGCAGTGACCATGCAGCAAGTGGCCAGGACGGTGGCCAAGGTGGAGCTCTCGGACCACGTGTGCGACGTGGTGTTCGCGCTCTTCGACTGCGACGGTGAGTGACCGCCCCGACCTCAGCCTAACCTCATTCATCAGATCAACAAATCTTTCCTTCTATTCCATTAAGGAAAATCTGTGCTCCCATCATTTCCCAAATCACTAAAGCAGTGTTTCCTGGGAGCACACGGACATTTGATTTGCATTTGCTTTTCAGCATCCTGCAAGCATCCACAGGGCTGGGATTTAAACTCCGTGGCTCTGGAAACCTTGCTCAGCAGGATATTTTGGGAGGTGGTAGCCAAATGTGGTGTGAGTCTGCAGGAAAGGACACTCGGGGCTGCTGCCCTTTGAAGTTATCATTCCAAGGGGCTTGGAGGTGGGTGTCTGATTATTTGTCCTCCTTTTCGCAGGGAACGGGGAGCTGAGCAACAAGGAGTTTGTTGCCATCATGAAGCAGCGGCTGATGAGAGGCTTGGAGAAGCCCAAGGACATGGGCTTCACACGGCTCATGAGGGCCATGTGGAAGTGTGCCCAGGAGACGGCGTGGGAGTTCACGGCTCCCAAGCAGCAGTAGGGGGGTCGGGAAGGAGCACCCCCATTCCCTGGATCAGCCCTGGCACAGCCCGTGGGCACCGGCAGGGTGGCACCAGGCTGTCCCACAGGAGGGTTTTGTAAATCCCACTTAGAAATCCACGCCCATCCAATCCTGCTTGCTGCTGGCTCCTTAACATTCCTCTCTCTCAGGAACAAGGGAAGGACTTTTACTGCCACCCCCTCTGCAGCGTGATGGGCTGTCCCAGCGAGAGCTGGACCCAAAATCACCTTTATTTAATGCTGTGGAGAAATGGCATGGGGGTTATTTCCATTCTCAGGCTGCTCCTCAGAAAAGCTGTGAGATTCCTGGATTTCCAGGATCCCAGACCAGGATTTCAACTAGCCAAAATCTCTGTGCTGCACCTGCTGTAGAAGAGCAGACGTGCTGCCTCTGGGGAAGAGCAGCTAAAAGGAGTGGAGGAACTGGCTCTCCTGCCCTTCCTGCTGTGCACAAGCATCCTGCTGCAGGAGCTCCCTCATTCATTTCCTAAGTGGAGAGCCCTCTCCATGAGGACGTGTCCTGGGAAGGGGCTGACAGGCACTGTTTGCCGGGTGCTGTCCTCTGTAAAATACCATGTAAAGATGTTGCTCACAACAACCTGGCTCTGTCTCTCTATTGCTCCAGGTCTTCAGCCGAGGCTGGGGCTGGGCTGCTGAAGGTGGGGTGTTTGGGAAGGCAGGGGAAAAACCCCATGACTTTCCAGAGCTGGGAAGACAAAGGGAATAAATCACTCCTAGAATACTTCCTGTCCCCAGCACAGGGCGGACGTGGAGCTGCTGGATCAGTCCACAGGAGACCACCAGGATGATCAGAGGGATGGAGCAGCTCTGCTGGGAGAGCTGGGATTGTTCAGCCTGGAGAGAAGCCCTGGGGTCACCTCAGTGTGGCCTTCCAGGGCCTGAAAGAGGTGACAAGAAACATGAAGAGGGAATATTTACAAGGGCCTTGAGTGCCAGGACAAGGGGAAATGGCTTCCCAGTGCCAGAGGGCAGGGCTGGATGGGATATTGGGAAGGAATTGTTCCCTGGGAGGGTGGGCAGGCCCTGGCACAGGGTGCCCAGAGCAGCTGTGGCTGCCCCTGGATCCCCGGCAGTGCCCAAGGCCAGGCTGGACATTGGGGCTGGGAGCAGCCTGGGACAGTGGGAGGTGTCCCTGCCATGGCAGGGGGGGCACTGGGGGGGCTTTGATGTCCCTTCCAACCCAAACCATTTTAGGATTCCGTGGTTCATATGGGGATATTGATCCTGATCACTCCAGCTAGAGTCATCTTCCTCCCCTCTCGCGTTTTCCAGCCACAGCCCGCTCCTTGGGGGTGGTCTGGGTCCCTATGCGAGGGCAGGTTTGGCCCCTCCTGACTGCAGCTGTCCTTCCCTGTCCCTGCCTGCTCCCCATGGCAGCCTCCAGCGATCTGTCACCCGTCTCTGAACTGTCCCGTTCGGAGCGAAGGCCGCTCCCGCCATCCCTCGTGCCTCAGCCCTCTGGAGCGTCTCCTTCCCTCAGCCCCTCCGGGCGCAGGCCCTGCAGCCAGGACCTGCTTCACCGGCAGGAAGCTCGGTAAGGAGGAGGACTCCAATCTGAGGGAATGCCGAAGCCCGTCCGACAGCAGAAGGCTGGGGTGCTCGCTGTGGTGCCGTGTCCCCCACACCATCCCGCTCCCTCCCGGCTCCCCACAGAACCCCGCCCCGCCCC